>JAAALK010000288.1:8835248-9042348 GCA_019279435.1 Zizania palustris | reverse complement strand
CCATGCCAATAATAGAGGCCTTAGCTATATTACCGATTTATTGGCGGGGATTGTAACGCTCGGAATTTCATAATTCCAAAACTTTATTGAATTTCCAAAGGAAAATAAAAATAAAAATTTTCGTCACACGACCACGTCTTATGAAAAACAAAATAAAGTTCGCAGGCTATTTTATTACACTAAAATAGTAGTAAAAAGAAAAAAATTTGCGATGAGCATCTTGCTTCAGGACTCGCTACCTTAATTGGGATAGCTACTCTAGACATCATCCTCATAGTATGTGGCCTCTGGTGTTGTGTCAACAAGGGTGAGTACAAAAAGTACTCAACAAGCCACTGAAATGCAGTATAATGCAGAGATACTAACAAAGGAAGGCATGTGGATTAAGTTTGAGGAAATGTACAATTTGTTATTAAGCATTTAATGTGAACATGTTAATTATGCAGAAAATAAATCATGAGTAATAAACCATCCATTAACTCGAGTAGTACAAACGGTACTCACTCGCTCAATAGTCCTTAAATACCATCAACCAATGCACAATCATGAAAGTAAACTAACTAAGGTGAACATCGCTCAACCCGCCCTTGACTGGGGACTCGACTTTTCAAAAATATTATACTCTAATCATAGGTGTACCACTGTACTGACAAGGCACTCATTCCTGCACACCATAGTGTGTAAATATGACCCAAGTCACAGGAACTCATGCCAAAAACCTTCACCATGAAACACTCCAACTCGAGGGCAACCCACTAGGTTTCAATATGATCAAAATTGGGTTGTGACATGCCTTGATCAGCACACAGGGACGGAGGGACCTCTGGGTAATACTCTGGCTCCTCATCGGCATCGTAATCTTCTCGGCATGCAAAACAAGAACAATAAACTATTAAAATAAATAAATAAATGGTACAAACATTTCAATTAAATTGGTTAAAGTTGTAGAGAATTAAATGAGGAATTTTTTGGGATTTTAATGGTGAAGTTTGGAGTTAAAATGAAGAAGATATGAATTTTTGAAGTTTAAAACATTTTCTATAGTTTATTTTAAATTTAAACAGCCTCTGGTCCACGGCGTAATCGGGCTCGGATGGGCGCACTAGAGGCAAGAGCTCTGGTGATTTCTGGTGCCTGGAGCGCGGTGTAATGCGGGGGTTTGAATAGGGGCTCATCGGAGGCAAGGATGGAAGGTGCTCAGAGGGAAACCGAGAGGGTTTCTGTAGCACCCCAAATTTTCAAGGAAATAAAAATATCATTTAATATATCTTTCTGGAATTATTTGATTTGGAAATACCTTTAATGCCCTTCTTAGCCTATTTGAACTACAACCTAGTTGAAATGACCAAACCAAAGGCTCGAAAATTTTGTATGAGTTCCCAAGACCAAAATATATTTTTGAGAATTTTTACAAATTTTTATCACCCTTGGAAGTAGCCCAAATATTTTAAATCAATTTCTATAATTATTTTATTCGGAAAAGAATTGAAACAGTAATGGCCCCTTCCACCTCTTCTCTCTCTCCCGGCCAGCCTAGCCCACTCCTCCCCGCGCCCTTGGATTGACACCCGGGCCCCACTCGCCAGTGGTCTTCCCCTCCACATGCACGCCCGCCCGCCACTCGGCCCCACCTGTTGGCGCTACCCCGCTCTCAGACGAACCCGACCCCACCCGTCAGCCCCACCCGTTGTCGCGCCCGCGCCCGCTGCCCGGTGGACCCCACCTGTCGGACCCATCGTAAACCTTGTGCCAACCCCCCTAACTTCGCCGGCCACCGATCCCGCCTCGGATCCGCCCCCGCTAGCCCCCTCGCTTTAATTCGCCGATGCCATTAACACCCCCGCGACGCACCGGCCGTTTCCCCTCATTAACCCACGCGCTATCACCCCGGATCGAGCGCACACATGCAAGGAAGGAGCTCGCCGGCGTTGAAGAGAGACTTTACTCTCGGCCTCCCCCGATTGCGCCCCCTCTGCCTCCGCCGACGCCTCTATTTAAACCCCTTGCCACTCCCTCGTCCAGCCCGCACGCCCGATCGCATTGAGAACGAACCAGAGCGCCTCATTTCGGTTTTTAACACCTCACCGCCGCCCGCACTCCGGTCACTGCTCGCCGTCACCGGTGACCTCCTCCGCCCTAGGTGACCGTACCTCCGTGACTGCCAGAATCTCACCGACCTCAGCCACCCCTCCGCCGACGATGAACCCCACCAGAACGCCATCGCCGACGAGGAACCCGAACCCCTCCGTCGTCTACCCTCGTCGCCGACCCCGCTCTGATGACCTCTCGCCTCGCCTAAGGTACCCTTGTGATCCCCGTAGTGTCCTCTTTCCGTTTTAGCCCTTAGGACCCCTCGCCGTCGCTCGCCGTGGCCCCTAGCCCGCTTGTCGTCGCCGGAGAAGACGACCGGCACAGGTCGAGTACCCGTGCCGTGTCGGATTTACTCACGACCGTGCGATCGCAATCGGACGACTCAGATATTAGCACGTGTTCAGTTTAATCTGGTCTGCCAAATCATAGCGAAGGGGTACGTTTTAATCTCGTGCATTCGTTAGTATTTAAAACCCGCGTTTAATCTGGATCGTCCATCGCGTACTGTTTCAACGTTTTAATCATGGCCGTCCGCGATAACATAGCGTCCCCGCCTCGCCCGTGGCCGCCCGATCGCGATCCAACAGTAGATCTCGATCCGGCGCATGCGCACAGTGCGCGGGTTCACCGTGAGCCCGGTTCACCGTGGACCCGAGGCCGTTTTTGATTTAAATTAAATTCCAGAAACTGTTTTAAACTTGTAAAATTCATATCTGGCGCATTTTAACTCCAAAAATTATCATTTCAATTCCAGAAAATTTATAATTTTATCCTCTACATGTTAATGCAATAAAAACAATATGTTTACTTTGAATATTCCATGCTTATTTAATAAAGTATTCAAATGCTCTTTAGGGTAAAATACAAATTTATTTATTTCAATTTCAGCAAAATTTATCTTTTATTCTTTTCCTGTTAGTAGAATGAAACCACTCAGTTTACTCTTAACCTCTTATTTTAAATTAGTTAGAAAACTTAAAATAAAATTGTTCACATTTAAAATCTCTTTTATAAAGGACAATATTTCATTATAGTTCATTTTAAATATTCATAAAATGAATTTTAGAAACTTAACAACTTTATTTTCATTAAATTAACCCAATCAAAACCTATATGCTTGTTGTGTGATTTTGGATTGTTTAATTGAATGTTATATTTATTTTATTTATATTGAGAAGACTACGACGCCGCCGAGGAGCCAGAATATTTTCCCGAAGTTCCTCCCTCCCCTTTCGCTGAACAAGGCAAGTCACCAAACCAATATTTTGAGCATATTGAACCCATGTTTTATTAAACTATCGCTAAAACACGTAGGATATACATGCATTAGTCAAATGAAACCCTTACAATATATTTATTAGGATATACATGCTTGTACCGACGTGGCGCAAAAGGGGGTGCGACGTTAGCCGTGATGTGGCCCGGCGCACCGGCGAAACCTAGAGCGGGTGGTTATCGCTTGGAGCATTTCATGCTGAGGTTTTGGCACGAGTTCCCGTGGTATGGGTCATCTCGTCACACTTTGGTGTTTGGGATGAGTGCGTGCCTTGTGGGTATAGTAGTACACATCTGATCAGAGTCTTAAATCTTTTCGAAAAGTCGAGCCCACGGTCAAGGGCGGGTTGCATGACATCCACCAGTTAGTTTACTTTTAGAATGGATGTGCATGATGGTTTGACATGTAAGGACTGTTGTGTGAGGAGGGAAAACGTACTCCTCGAGTTAGATGGTATAATTGATGTTCATGTTTATTATTCCGCATGATTAAATTTGACTACACTAAATGCAATAACTGAACAATGTACTTTTCCGCACTTTTAGCCATTATCCTTCATTTATTATTATCTTGCATTATTATTTGCATTTGCGGTGGCTTGTTGAGTACTCTTTGTACTCATACCCGTTGGACACACAATTCAGAGGTGGCCTACTACGAGGATGGTTTGGAGTAGCGACCTAGTCAAGAAGAAAGATCTTGAAGAGGGCGTTTGTCATGCTTTTTATTACTTATTTTAATTTTACTCTTTTGTAATAATTGTGGTCTGCGTACCACGGATGATTGCTCGTATGTACGTGTCGCATGATGAACCTCTTGTATTATTGTTTTTCTTTGGAAATTCAATAATGTTCTGATTCGATAAATCAGGGCGTCACAAGATGGTATCAGAGCCGACTTGACTGTAGGAAGCCAAATGGACCAGCCTAGCCAATAGCTGCAAAAAACTATTTCTCAAAAACCTACTTTATAAACTTTGTTCCTCCCCTCACTTTTCTTCAACTTATTTTTTTTGTAGATGTCGGTCTACCAAGTGCACAGCTTCTGCTGCCACTTTGAGGGCTTCGTCAGGGAGCTCCACATGATGGTCACCTTCCTTGGGTTCCTCTTTGAGCCCGAGTTCCATGGGGTGTACATGGAAGAGTTCACTGGACCCTGTGACGTCTCCCTCACCATCCACAGGTCCGGAGAGCACCTGTCGTTCTTCATGGCAGCACTTGGGGGCCCAACCTTCGACGTCGCATGCCAACGGGTCGCACTCCAAGCCCTCATGGAGTTGAGGATGATCTATGATGATCGTCTTTAGAACTCGTCCTTCCGGCTCGTGCCGAAGCGCACTCCCAGTGCCCACCGTAGTATCTACATCGGAGTTCACTCCGATCGCGATCCGGTCATGGCCCGGCAGACGCGCCTCCTTCAAGCCATGGATGATCTCCATACCGAGGCCGTGATGGACGCCGAGGAGCACCATGAGGCGGTCGAGTTCCTTCGTCAGGAGACGAAGAGCTTGATCCAATAAAATGGCGAGCTGCAGCGCAAGATTATGCAACTGCAGAAGGACATTGCGGAGATGGTCTCCCTCATCCCAAGGAGTAAGAAGCCCATTCGCGAGCCCACCCCTCGCCCCAAGAGGATCCCGCCACACCCCTCGACCGCCGGACCGTCCAGCTCCAGCGCTTTTGCCCCACGTCCCGCACTCGTCTCCGACCCCATTATCGAGAATTTTCTCGAGCCCACCATCCCTCAGAACCCTCTTGGTTCCGAGAGCATGGAGACCGCCTCCGGTGGCGAGTAGATGATAGTTATCGTTGTTTGACTATAATAATTTTGTGTATGTGGTGCTACCTACAACAACTTGTGTTGTAGGTAGGATAAAATAAGAGCATGGATGTAATGAACTATTTATACCACCTTGAGATATATATATGAGCCTCGATGGGCCATTTTGATTAAATTTTTTGTTTCATCACCTTTTTATCTTATGGCTAAAATCCTTATGTTCAGAAGATGGCCGACAACCAGAACGTCGGGTCCAACAATGGAGAAGGTGCAAGCAACAGTTTGCCCGGAAGTGTTGTGCCAACTAGGGCGCAACGGGCCAATGTCAGACTGGGCCGCCATCCGCCAACCACACCACCTTGGCAGAGATGATGGCGAATCAAAACCAGCTGATTACCACCCTCCTCACCCAGATGCAGCACCAACAGACATAGTTGGACTGCCTATAGAATGTGGAGCCCGCCCCTCGTGCACTAGCACCCGCACCCACGCCCCAACTCTCGGAGTTCTTGCGTGTGCGTCCCCCGATCTTCTCCAGCACCACCAACCCCATGGAGGCCGGAGATTGGCTCCGCACCATAGGGAAGAAGTTGGACCTCCTCCCCTGCACCGACCGGGAGAGAGTGGCATTCGCCACTCATCAGCTCCAGGGTCCCGCCGCGGAGTGGTGGGAAAACTACCGTGAGTCCCAACCATAGGACCACGTGGTGACTTGGGCGGAGTTCACCATCGCCTTTCGCGCCGCCCACGTCCCCACCGGAGTCATCGCGGTCAAGCAGCAGGAGTTTCGCGACCTGCAACAGGGCAGCCAGACTGTCATGGAGTACGTCCATGAGTTCCACCGTCTGGCACGCTAAGCGCCAGAAGAGGTGCGAACCGACGCCCTCTGCCAGGCCAAGTTCCTCCGGGGACTCAAGGATGAGCTGTCCATCCAGCTCATCACCACCGACTACGCCGACTTCCAACGACTGGTGAACAAGGCGCTCATCCAAGAGACTGAGCAGAACAAGTTGGACCTCAAGAAGAGGAAGATGATCGCCTTCAAGCATCAACAGGCGAATTCTCAGAGGCCCCGCTTCGTCCCTCCATCACCAGCGCCCGCCTACCATCCTCGGCCCACCTACAGACCACCTCATGCCACCGATGGATCCAACGTCGGGCATCCTCGCCCCGCTCCACCAGCTCCGACCGCTCAGCCGCCGCCCGCCGCCAAGGCCCCGATCTTGAGGGATCACCAAGGAAAGTCGGTCGTCTGCTTCAACTCCCAGAAGGAAGGGCACTACTCGCACTAGTGTCCTCACCCCAAGCAACCCCAAGGCGCGGCACCCAACTAGGCGGTTCGTGCCCGCATCAACCATATCAGCGCGGAGGAAGCTCAGGAAGCTCCTGAAGTCGTGCTCGGTATGTTTACCGCCAATTCCATACCAGCTATAATACCATTTGACTCTGGGGCAACACACTCTTTCATCTCGGAGGATTTTGTGAAAACCAACAACTTGGAAGTGCTCCCTCTACCAGTCCCCATGATGATTGCCACTCCAAGCAATAAAACCTTAGCCCACTTATACAGTCCTAAGGTTAGGATAGAGATTCAAGGAGTACTATTCCGGGCCGAACTAGTCCTCATTAAGTGTACCGTACTCGACCTCATCCTAGGGATGGATTGGTTAATGAAACACAAGGGAGTGATCGATTGTGCCAGCAAGTCCGTAACGGTGACCAACCCCGAAGGCGAAGCCATCACCTTTCAGATGACCAGCCGCAAACCTCGTGAGATGTCTCTCCACTCACTAGCCCTTGAAGAAGTGCCCATAGTAAAGGAGTTCATGGACGTCTTCCCAGAGTACCTGCCAGGAATGCCTCCCAATCGGGACATCGAATTCAGAATCGAGCTTATCCCCGGAACCACTCCAATCTCCAAGCGCCCATACCGGATGGCCGCCAATGAACTAGCCGAAGTCAAGACCAACATCGAAGACCTGGAACAGAAAGGGTACATCCGACCGAGTACCTCACCCTGGGGTGCACCGATCATCTTTGCCATGAAGAAGGACAAGACTAAAAGAATGTGCGTGGACTATAGAGCCTTGAACGACGTAACCATCAAGAACAAGTACCCATTAACTCGGATCGACGACGTGTTCGATCAACTGAAAGGATCCTCGGTGTTCTCCAAGATTGACCTCAGGTCAGGTTATCACCAATTGAGGATTAGAGAAGAAGACATCCCCAAGACTGCCTTCACCTCCCGCTATGGACTCTACGAGTATACTGTGATGTCGTTCGGACTCACGAATGCCCCGGCCTTTTTCATGAACATGATGAACAATGTATTCATGGAGTTCTTGGATAAGTTCATCGTGGTATTCATCGACGATATCCTCATCTACTCCAAATCCAAGGAAGAACATGAAGCCCACCTCTGTCTGACCCTCGGAAAGCTAAGGGAACAACAATTGTACGCCAAATACAGTAAGTGCAAGTTTTGGTCGTCATAGGTGAAGTTCCTCGGTCATGTCATATCTGCCGGAGGAATAGCTATAGACCCAACCACCGTCGAAGCCGTGACCAACTGGATACAACCCACGAACGTGACCGAAATCCGGAGTTTTCTCGGATTGGCCGGATACTACCGTCGGTTCATTGAGAATTTTTCAAAGATCACCAAGCCTATGACCAGACTGTTGTAGAAGGAAGTAAAGTTTGAATGGACCCCAGATTGTGAAGAATGCTTCCAAACTCTTAAGAAGAAGCTCGTGTCAGCCACTATTCTGACCCTGCCAGACATCCAGAAAGACTTCCACGTCTACTGTGATGCCTCTCGTCAAGGATTGGGATGTGTCTTAATGCAAGATGGGAAGGTGATATCTTATGCCTCCCGATAACTGAGACCACATGAGCTGAACTACCCGACCCACGACCTGGAATTAGCAGCCGTGGTTCATGCCTTGAAGATATGGAGACATTACCTTGTGGGAAATCGGTGTGAGGTCTTCACCGACCACAAGAGCCTCAAGTATATATTCACCCAACCGGATGTGAACCTCAGACAGAGGAGATGGTTGGAACTGATCAAAGATTATGACTTGGGCATCCATTATCATCTAGGCAAGGCCAATGTGGTGGCAAACACCCTTAGTCGAAAAGGGTACTACAATGCCATCATGATACAGGACCAGGCCCCTTTGCTATACAAGGAAATGGAAAGGCTGAATTTAGGGATCACCACCCGAGCGTACCTCGCTGCTTTGGAGTCTAGACCTGTCTTGATAGACCAGATCTGAGAGACGCAGAAGGAAGACCTGAACATCTTGGATATCCAGTAGAACATGTGGAAGGGTAAAGCCCCCGGATTCTCCGAGGACGAACACGGTACCATCTAGTTCAGAAACCGGATATGCGTACCTGACAAGCCTGAGTTGAAGACTCTCATCCTTCAGGAAGCCCACGATACTCTGTACTCCATACATCCCGGGAGTACAAAGATGTATCAAGACCTAAAGGAGAAATATTGGTGGGTCAGCATGAAGAGGGAAATAGCTGAGTATGTGGCCAAGTGCGACACATGCCGGCGAGTCAAGGCAGAGCACCAAAGACCTGCTAGACTATTGCAACCCCTCAAGGTCCCCGAATGGAAGTGGGAAGAGATAGGAATGGACTTCATCACGGGACTACCCAGGACCCAAGCCGGTCATGATTCTATTTGGGTGATCGTCGATCGACTCACAAAGGTGGCTCAATTCATCCCCGTCAAGACAACTTACACCGTCGCCAAGTTGGCTGAGTTATATATGACCCAGATTGTGTGCCTACACGTAGTTCCAAAGAAGATTGTATCTGACCGTGGGAGTCAGTTTACCTCTAAGTTTTGGAAGAACCTTCAAGAGGAACTCGGCACCCGGCTGAACTTTAGCACCGCCTATCATCCACATACCGATGGTCAAACCGAAAGGGTCAACCAGATATTGGAGGATATGCTTAGAGCTTGCGCTCTAGACTTTGGCAGAATGTGGGACAAGAACTTGCCCTATGCGGAGTTCTCCTGCAACAACAGCTATCAAGTTAGCCCGCAGATGTCTCCGTTTGAAGCAGTTTATGGGCGTAAGTGCAGAACGCCGTTACTTTGGGACCAGACTAGAGAGTCACAACTGTTTGGGACTGATATATTAAGAGAAGCCGAAGAGAAGGTCTAGATCATCAGGGACAGATTGAAGATAGCCCAGTCCCGACAGAAGAGCTACACCGATAACCGATGAAGAGACCTAACCTTTGAGGAGGGTGATTATGTCTATCTCCGAGTCACTCCCCTCTGTGGCACTCAAAGGTTCAACATGAAAGGCAAGCTAGCACCCCGCTATGTCGGACCTTTTCAGATCCTCCGACGGCAAGGAGAAGTGGCATATCAATTAGAACTACCTCCATCCTTGGCAGGAGTCCATGATGTGTTCCACGTCTCTCAGCTGAAGAAGTGTCTTCGTGTGCCCGCTGAACAGGCCGATCTCCAACAACTCAACGTCCAAGAGGATTTGACCTACATCGAGAAACTCGTCAAGATCCTAGAGACTAAGGAAAGAGTTACCAGGAGCGGTGTGGTTCGCTTCTGCAAGGTTCAGTGGGACAACCACCCCGTTGAAGAAGCCACGTGAGAAAAAGAAGACGAGTTGAAAGCCCAATACCCCGAGTTATTCGAGTAGCATTCCAATCTCGAGGACGAGATTCTTTGTAAGGGAGATAGGTTTGTAGCACCCCAAATTTTCAAGGAAATAAAAATATCATTTAATATATCTTTCTGGAATGATTTGATTTGGAAATACCTTTAATGCCCTTCTTAGCCTATTTGAACTACAACCTAGTTGAAATGACCAAACCAGAGGTTGGAAAATTTTGTATGAGTTCCCAAGACCAAAATATATTTTGAGAATTTATACAATTTTTATCACCCTTGGAAGTAGCCCAAATATTTTAAATCAATTTTTGTAATTATTTTTATTCGGGAACGAATTGAAACAGTAACGACCCCCTTCCCCCTCTTCTCTCTCTACCGGCCGGCCCAGCCCAGTCCTCCCCGCGCCCTCGGACTGACACCCGGGCCCCACTCGCTAGTGGCCTTCCCCCTCCACGTGCATGCCCGCCAGCCACCTCGGCCCCACTTGTCGGCGCCACCCCGCTCTCAGCCGAACCCGACCCCACCCGTCAGCCCCGCCCACTGTCGCGCCCGCGGCCGCTGCCCGGTGGACCCCACCTGTCGAACCCATCGTCCACCTCGTGCCAACCCCCCTAACTTCGCTGGCCCCCGATCTTGCCTCGTATCCGCCCCCGCCAGCCCCCTCGCGTTAATTCACCAACGCCATTAACACCCCCGCGCGCGCCGGCCATTTCCCCTCATTAACCCACGCACTATCTCCCTGGATCGAGCGCACGCATGCAAGGAAGGAGCTCGCCGGCATTGAAGAGAGGCTTTACTCTCGGCCTCCCCCGATTGCGCCCCCTCTGCCCCCGCCGACGCCTCTATTTAAACCCCCGGCCACTCCCTCGTCCAGCCCGCACGCCCGATCGCATTGAGAATGAACCAGAGCGCCTCATTTCGGTTTTTAACACCTCACCGCCACCCGCACTCCGGTCACTGCTCGCTATCGCCGGTGACCTCCTCCGCCTAGGTGACCGCAGCTCCGTGACTACCAGAACCTCACCGACCTCGGCCACCCCTCCACCAACGACGAACCCCGCCGGAACGCCATCGCCGAGCAGGAACCCAAACCCCTCCGCCGTCTACCCTCGTCGCTGACCCCACTCCGACGACCTCTCGCCTCGCCTAAGGTACCCTCGTGATCCCTGTAGTGTCCTCTTTCGTTTTAGCCCTTAGGACCCCTCGCCGTCGCTCACCGTGGCCCCTGGCCCGCTCGCCGTCACCGGAGAAGACGACCGGCTCGGGTCGAGTACCCATGTCGTGTCAGATTTAATCGTGACCGTGCGATCGCGATCGGGCGACTCAGATATTAGCACGTGTTCGGTTTAATCTGGTCCGTCGGATCATAGCAAAGGGGTACGTTTTAATCTCGTGCGTTCGTTAGTATTTAAAACCTGCGTTTAATCTGGATCGTCCATCGCGTACCGTTTCAAAATTTTAATCCTGGCCATCCGTGATAACTTAGCGTCCCCGCCTCGCCCGTGGCCGCCCGATCGTGATCCAACGGTAGATCTCGATCCGGCGCACGCGCATAGTGCGCGGGTTCACCGTGAGCCCGATTCACCGTGGACCCGAGGCTGTTTTTGATTAAAATTAAATTCCACAAAATGTTTTAAACTTGTAAAATTCATATCTGGCGCATTTTAACTCCAAAAATTATCATTTCAATTCCAGAAAATTTATAATTTTATCCTCTACATGTTAATGTAATAAAAACAATATGTTTACTTTGAGTATTCCATGCTTATTTAATAAAGTATTCAAATGCTCTTTAGGGTAAAATACAAATTTATTTATTTCAATTTCAGCAAAATTTATCTTTTATTCTTTCCTGTTAGTAGAATGAAACCACTCAGTTTACTCTGAACCTCTTATTTTAAATTAGTTAGAAAACAAAAAATAAAATTGTTCACATTTAAAATCTCTTTTATAAAGGACAATATTTCATTATAGTTCATTTTAAATATTCATAAAATGAATTTCAGAAACTTAACAACTTTATTTTCATTAAATTAACCCAATCAAAACCTATATGCTTGTTGTGTGATTTTGGATTGTTTAATTGAATGTTATATTTATTTTATTTATATTGAGAAGACTATGCCGCCGCCGAGGAGCCAGAATATTTTCCCGAAGTTCCTCCCTCCCCTTTCGCTGAACAAGGCAAGTCACCAAACCAATATTTTGAGCATATTGAACCCATGTTTTATTAAACTATCGCTAAAACACGTAGGATATGCATGCATTAGTCAAATGAAACCCTTACAATATATTTATTAGGATCCCCTGACCTTGATGTGCAACCCAAGCCATGCTATCTAGCCTAAACTCCTTGTCACCATATGATTAGTATTATTAGTTAGTGTCCAATGTATCGACACGATTGCTATAGTATTAAGAATGAGTCGTAGCAACTTGGTTCTACTATATGATCCCCGTTATCCTTACCTTTGGAATTCTATTGGTGATAGAGTTTGGTTGTGAGTGTATGCATGGTGGGTTCCGGGTGCAAGCTAGGGCATTGGTCGGTAGCACCCGGGGCACTATAAGGACCGGTCTGAGGGATCCGTTGCAATACACTTCCGTACTAACCACAAGTCTAATGGGTATGTCCTAACTAAGGTATGAAGTGTTCCAAACCGAGGCCACCACTTGGAGATGGGTCAAGCATCACCTGCGGGTGGCTTGTACCGACGTGGCACAAAAGGGGGTGCGACGTTAGGTGGGATGCGGCCCGGAGCGCCGACGAAACCTAGAGTCGGTGGTTATCGCTTGGAGCATTTCATGCTGAGGTTTTGGCACGAGTTCCCGTGGTATGGGTCATCTCGTTACACTTTGGTGTTTGGGATGAGTGCGTGCCTTGTGGGTACAGTAGTACACCTCTGATCAGAGTCTTAAATCTTTTTGAAAAGCTGAGCTCACGGTCAAGGGCAGGTTGCGTGACATCCCACAGTTAGTTTACTTTTGGAATGGATGTGCATGATGGTTTGACATGTAAGGACTGTTGTGCGAGGAGGGAAAATGTACTCCTCGAGTTATATGTTATAATTGATGTTAATGTTTATTATTCCGCATTATTAAATTTGACTGCACTAAATGCAATAACTGAACAATGTACTTTTCCGCACTTTTAGCCATTATCCTTCCTTTGTTATTATCTTGCATTATTATTTGCATTTGCGGTGGCTTGTTGAGTACTCTTTGTACTCATACCCGTTGGACACACAATTCAGAGGAGGCCTACTACGAGGATGGTCTGGAGTAGCGACCCAGTCAAGAAGAAAGATCCTGAAGAGGGCGTTCGCCATGCTTTTATTACTTATTTTAATTTTACTCTTTTGTAATAATTGTGGTCTGCATACCACGGTTGATTGCTCGTATGTACGTGTCGCATGATGAACCTCTTGTATTATTGTTTTTCTTTGGAAATTCAATAATGTTCTGATTTGATAAATCGGGGCATCACAGTTTCCAAAACTCTGGTGAATCTTGCATGCGCGCGGTGGTACATTAAACTTGGACGAATTTCACTGTGATTTTCAGGGGAAAGAGATCCACTGGATATGGTAAGTGCAATGGCGGGCTCAATTTCTGGGACGACGCACGGTGGTGGCAGATTTGTAGAGCTAGGGTTCTAGCCGACGATGGAAAGGGAAAGTTTCCATCGGGGATGAAGGTCCCGAAAGGGTGGGGTCGGCTGTTAGTGGGTGGGGGTGCAAGGAAAAGCATCGACATGTGGACCTGAGGAGGCAGTGAGAGAGGGAGGGTTGCGGGTGTGCGGGAGGCGAGAGGGAGACCGACATATGGGCTCCACATGTCAGTGAGAGCTATGAGTTGGGTTGGGCCAAAGTGGAGAGATTGGGGCAGGGTGGCCCATCACTATTTAAAATCCTCTTTCCATTTAAATTAATTCCTAAAATTCATTTAAATTTTCAATGCCAGTTGCAAAGATCCTACAAATCCATAAAAATTCCTAAAATTCATTTTGACTTGGGGAACTTAATATAATTCCTCAACTAAAATCTTCAATTATTTCTCATGGTTTTTGTTTATTTGTCATTTTCAACTTCTTTATTATTCAAACCCAAGTTCTTTATTTAAAATTTTATTTTTTCTTAATTTTATTTTGTTTTGAAAAATCAGGGTGTTACAATCCTATCCCCTTACAGAGGATCTCGTCTTGAGATTCGAAGCGAACTTTGGAAAGCTCAAGAGGCGAGGCCTTCAACGATGCTCTAGAACGGAAGAAGGTGCTGCTTCAAAATTAAGCGGAGCATCTGCTGGTACTGAGTTGATAGGAGACATACTCGAAACGTTAACGTCTTCTGACATACATTGGGCTTCCTTGGCGGAGATGTGGTGCACTTGCGCACGAATCATTAGTTTGGAGTAGTGGTTTGTGGTTGCTTGGGGTAAGGACATCCGTTGTCGAAGTGCCCCTCCTGGTGACAATTGAAACAAACCATGACTTTACCATTTCTGTCCTTCATGACTCTAGTGGTCTGCATTGGAGCATGACTTGTAGGCAGTGCGTGGTGAGAGATGCCTAAACTAGTTCCCCCAGTGGCATTCTGTGGCTCGAAGGCGGCTGACGCTTGAGGAGTAACCATGGTGTGGGGCCTCTAATTGTTTCCTTGTTGGTAACAGAAGGCAATTATCTTAATCTTCTTTTGATCTATCTTGTTCTGCTCGGACTCTTGGATAATTTATTTGTTTACCAACTTTTGAAAGTCGGTATAATCTGCTGCAACGAGTTGAATTGATAGTTCATCTTTTAGTCCCCTTAGGAACTTTCCTTGCTTGTCTGCATCTATACACACATCTTCTGGCACATATCGTGTCAGACGGTTGAACTCATGCAAATACTCCGTGACGGTCTTGTTGCCTTGCTGCAGGCCATGAAACTCTTGCCTCTTGAGGGCAATAATCCCGACTGGTACATGGGTGGCTCTGAAAGCGGTTGTGAATTCTGCCCAAGTGACTACATGGTCTTTTGGCTAGGACTCACGGTAGTTGTCCCACCACTCGATTGTTGGGTCGTAGAGTTGATGTGTGGCTAATGCCACATGCTCCTAGTTGGTGCAGGGCAAGAGGTCCAGCTTCTTGCTAATGGCACAGAGCCAATCACCTGTCTCCATTGGGTTGGTGGTGCTGGAGAAGGTGGGTGGCCTCACACGCATGTATTCTGATAGCTATGGCGCCTAGGCTGGTGTAGGTGCAGGGTTGCGGGAGTACTAGCCTTGATCTTGTTGTTGTTGGACTTAATGTAATTGTGTCTACTACTCCTGCATTTGTGCATGCTGCTATTTCATATAAGCCAACAGTGCAGTGATCAATTGGTTTTGACTTGCCATCATCTCGGCTATGGTGGGGTGATTGGCAGCTGGGATGCCAGACTGACGTTGACGGGTTGCACCCAGTTGGGCACAACGCTTCTAGGGAGGGTGCTGGCAGGGTTTCCTTCTGCTTCGTTGTTGTTGTTGGCACTGTTGTTCTAACTATTGGCCATCCTTCTGGAGGACGTAACACCCCATACAGAAGATGAAGAGACTTAGAATAATTTTTGTCAAATAATGATAGTCATTTTTATTACTATGGTAAAGATAGATTTGTTGATTACAGTTCTTATTTTAACTTGACCATAGCACAAGTTGCTATGGTGCAAGACCACAAACAAAAGAAAACAAGCATCCGGGGTCTAGCGTATACTACAACCATCTAGTGGCTATCGGGGGTATCGCTGGATGTGCTATCGGAACCTCGGGTATTGTCTACTATGGTGTTGGGTTCGACTTCATTGTTGGCCATCAGCTCCTATGGTTCCTCCTCACGAAGTGCCTCGGCTCCATCTAAGCTAGGTAGGGTCATGCTCCACCTAGTCAACCTCTTCGGCAGGCGAATGGCCTTCTGAGGGGCCTTCCTCCTAGGGGTTGTGGGTGTCAACTCAACAAGGTCCTTCTTGAGCTCCTGGTTCTAGTTAAGGAGTTGAGCAGTTCTACTATCGAAGCTGGTCGGCCTCTGGGCGGTAGTAGTCGACCCAAGCCTGCGTATCATCGGCGTGAAGGAGAGCCTCTGTGTGAAGGGTGTCCATGGTCGATAGGAGATGAGTTTGTCAAGCCATGAGAGGGTCACGATCATCGTAACAGCTGATGTAGGTGATGTGGTCCGATCTTGGCTCCTAGGATGGCAAATGATGAAAGGTGGTGTCATCGAGGCGGTCATCATAATCCGATGAAGCTCCCCAAGCGCCTGAAGTGCTGCTTCCTAACAGCCAATCTCAAAACTCACGGCTTTGTCCGAGGTGGTGAAGGAGGTCAACTCTTGGTCGGGGGAGAAGAGTGTCAGGGTCACCTGGCATGACCCACTCTCTCCGGTTTGATAGACTTCGTGGTACTCTGGCTCGAGGGTGTACACTAGGAATGTCGTTAGTATGCAAATATCTTGAACGAAGCCAACGGCCTCCCGGCAGAAACTGCAAATGTGGGTCGGCATGCTACAAGAACGAAAATTTTCCAAGAGTCAAGGAGAGGAAAAATATGGAGTAGATTTTTGAAAGTAAGGTTTTGCTCAAAATTAAGTCCTAGGCAGGTATGTTTGGCTTCCTACATTCAAGTCAGCTCTGATACCATCTTGTAACACTTGGAATTTAATAATTTCAGACTTTATTGAATTCCCAAAGAAAAACAATAAATACAAAATGTTCATCACACGACCACATCTTATGACAAACAAAATATAGCTTGCAGGCTATTTTATTACACTGAAATAGTAGTAAAAATAAAAATCTTAGCGATGAACATCTTGCTTTAGGACTCGCTCCCTTGACTGGGACAGCTACTCGAGACCATCATCCTCGTAGTATGCGGCCTCTGGTGTTGTGTCAACAAGGGTGAGTACAAAAAGTACTCAACAAGCCACCGAAATACAATATAATGCAGCGATAATAACAAAGGAAGGCATGTGGCTTAAGTTTTCGGAAATGTACAATTTGTTATTAAACATTTTAATGTGAACATGTTAATTATGCAGAAAGTAAATCATGAGTAATAAACCATCCACTAACTCGAGTAGTACAAACGGTACTCCCTCGCTGAATAGTCCTTAAATGCCATCAACCAATGCACAATCTTGAAAATAAACTAATTGTGGTGAACATCACTCAACCCGCCCTTGACAGTGGGCTCAGTTTTTTGAAAAAAAACACTTTAATCAGAGGTGTATCACTGTACCCGCAAGGCACTCATTCTTGCACACCACTGTGTGTAAAGATGACCCGAGTCATAGGAACTCATGCCAAAACCTTCACCATGAAATGCCCCAACTCGAAGGCAACCCATTAGGTTTCGCCAGGAGTGCCAACGCATTGGACCAACGTCGTGCCCCCTTTTGTGCCTTGTCGTTACAAGCCATCCGCAGATGCAAATTGCCCCCTTCAGCTTGGTGCATCGGGTTGGAATGCTCCATACTTCTAGTTAGGCCTTACCCATTAGGCTTGTGGTTAGTACGGAAGTGCTTCGTAACAGATCCCGCAGACTGGTCCTTATAGTTCCTTGGGTGCGAGTAACCAATGCCCTTGCTTGCACCCGGAACCCACCATGCTAACAAACTTATACATTTTCCAAGTCCTTTTCTATCCTTTAGAATACCAAGAGATGAGATATAAATTGGGGAATAATAGAGTAGAAATATTCATTCTAATCTACGACTCATTTCTAGCCTACTAGCAATTGTGTCGATACTAGTGGCACTAACTAATAAGTAATATTAAAGGTGACTAGGAAAACAGTTCAAGAGCATGGCTTGGGTTTGCACATCAAGGTCATGAGATCTAATAAATATAGTGTATGGTTTTAATTGGGCTAATGCATTTATATCCTATGTGTTATAGCATTATATAATTAAAACATAGGCTCAATATGATCAAACTGGGGTTGTGACTTGCCTTGATCAGCGAATGGGGACGGAGGGACCTCTGTGTAATACCCCGCATCCTCGACGGCATTGTAATCTTCTCGGCACACAAAACAAGAACAATAAACAATTAAAATAAATAAAATAAATAGTACAAACATTTCAATTAAATTAGTTAAAGTTATAGATAATTAAATGAGGAATTTTCTGGAATTTGAATGGTGAAATTTGGAGTTAAAATGGAGAAGATATGAATTTTTGAAGTTTAAAACATTTTCAGGAGTTTATTTTAAATTAAAACAACCTCTGGTCCACTGGTGAACCAGATCCACTATGAACCAGTGCATTGTGCACATGGACCGGACATGTGGCTGCGGTCGGATCGAGATCCAACGGCAGGTGTGCACGCGGGATTTTAAAATAGGTTGAACGACTGAGATTATAACACATCGAAGGGGTATGCGTGGACGGCTGAGATCAAAGTGGGGGGTTTAAGTGGAATCCAATAGCTCTGATTACATTATACCTGTTCAGAAAATAGGGGTGGTCCATATTAAATCCATCAATGATCTAATCCTCATGGTTAAAACCCGATCGCACGGTCAACGATGGATCCGGCATGTGTTCGACATGGGGCGTCTTTTCTGGCAACGGCAGTGGGCGGCGGTGAGCACATCAATGACAGCGAGGGCTAAGGGTCTAGTCTAAGCACAAAAATGGAAGGAGAATAGAGCGGGGGTCATGATGGTACTAGGAGTTGGGGCGCGGGGATGAATGGACAAGGCTGACGATGAGCAGGGCAGTGAAGTGCGTTCAGGTCATTGGCGGGGAGGGCGTTACGACGGTCGGTGACACCAACGGAGACGTGGTCGAGGACGGGGAGGTGTCGGGGATCACAACGGTGTCGACGTCGAGGTTGGTGGTGGTCTTCGGTGATGGTGAGTGGTGGCTAGAGCGCGAGCAGGGGCGGCGGTGGCGCAATCGGGCTTGGCTGGGCGCACTGGAGGTGAGAGGTCTAGTGATTTCTGGTGCTTGGAGCGCGGTGGGATGCGGGGGTTTAAATAGGGGCTCACCGGAGGCAAGGATGGAAGGTGCTTGGAGGGAAACCGAGAGGGTTTCCAAAACTCCGATGAAGCTTCCATGCGTGCGGTGGTACATTGAACATAGGACGGTTTTCGCTGCGATTTTTGGGGGAAAGAGATCCTCGGGATTTGGTAAGTGCAATGGCGGGCTCAATTTCAAGAACGACGCACGGTGGTGGTGGATTTTCGGTGCTAGGTTTCTGGCCGGCGATGGAAAGGGGAACGTTTCCATCGGGGAAAAAGGTCCCGACAGGTGGGGTCGGTTGTCAGCGGGTGCGGGGAAAAGCGCTGACATGTGGACCTGAGGAGGCAGTGAGAGGGGGAGGGTTGCGGGCGCGCGAGAGGCAAGAGGGAGACCGACATGTGGGCTCCACATGTTAGTGAGCGCTACGAGTTGGGTTGGGCCGGAGTGGAGAGATTGGGGAGGGCGGCCCATTACTATTTAAAATCATTTTTCCATTTAAATTAATACCTTAAATTCATTTAAATTTTCTATGATAGTTGCAAAGGTCCTACAAATCGAGAAAGATTCCTAAAATTTCATTTTGACTTGGGGAACTTAATATAAATTCATCAACTCAAATCTTGAATTATTTCTCATGGTTTTTGTTTATTTGTCCTTTCAACTCCTTTATTATTCAAACATAATTATTTTATTTAAAATTTTATTTTCCTCTTTTTATTTTTCCTTGTTTTAATTATTTATTATTTAAAACACTTATTATTCAAACCCAAGTTCTTTATTTAAAATTTTTAATTTTTCTTCATTTTATTTTGTTTTGAAAAATCAGGGTGTTATAGGGGATGACTTCCACTTGATCGCCGACTCACTGTATGTGGCTATGATGCATTGTTGATGGGACACAACAATTCGTGTGTATACAATCGTGCCTTAGCAAGAGACTATCAGATCCTTTCCCTCTATGACGAAAAAGGTAGTCAGCATGGTCTTGCTTCTAACTATATTTCTGCGTTTAGCACTCCCATTGTGTCTGACGAGTTGCCGCCAAAGTCCCTTAATACCATTTTAGTTCTGATGAGGTACTCTAGCATTTTCCCTAGATTATGGAAGGTGTCATAAGGCATCAAGTTAACATCGACTTTCTGTTGACCAGGCCTTTAATATAGAGAGGTCTAAGATGCTGATACCCAAGGTCTTCCGGCTTGTCGAAAACTGCTGGCTGTGGAGCCAACATTAGTTGGGCCATTGTATCGTCTTGTTCTACGTCATCTTCTGAGATGGGTCGATACTCTGCGAGGAGGAAGAAAACCATGTTTACCCCTGCATCCTTCTTATCCTCGTGACCGACCTCATCTTTCACTCGTCATTCACTTTTGATCTTGAGGGGCCGAACAGCTTCCTCATCGCACCTTTGTGCCTTTAGTTCTCTCTACAGCAAATGTTACACCCTTCTCTTCTAGTTTCTTGTGAAGATCCTGCTAGAGCACCATTTGTAGCTTCTCTGGTGTGGTCTTTTCATCGTCGGCCGTCTAGATGATTTCCTCGGAATTTACGAGGCCGAGCCTCTCAAGCGCTGATACCCTTGGTTGTGACAACCTTCGGTGAACGGCTTCTTGACTACGCAGCCTTAGCTTGATGTTATGTGGCCGATAATCATCTATGTCCTATCTTTGGCGCCACACCCCGGGCAGTCGTCCATTGATGGTAGGCGTAGCCCCTCGTTCTAGCAAAGCCTGACGAACTCACGGTTGCAATGGGGGTTGAAAGGAGAGTAGCCATGATTGTCCTTGCCGTCCATCCTCTCCTTCGACTTCCTTTGATACTTCCCGATGTGATCCGAATAAGTGATGTTACTACTTGCTCGTCTACTCTTCTTTGCATGTCGATCATTAGCGTGGTGCGCGTGCACCATGTTGATTAGGAACATATGATCGTCGATATTCATCGGCTTCTTCCCATCATCAAACTTGATTCGACCTTACTCCACGACCGATTGAATCTAATGTCTGAATACTTTGCATTCATTGGTGTGGTGCGATGAGGAGTTGTGCCACTTGGCAGGTGGAATCACATGGCCAGGTGACAGGTGAATTTGCTTTTCTTTAAGCAACAGGTCAAATATCTTATCGGCCTTGTTGATGTCGAAGTCGTACTTCTCTTCTTTATAGGTCGGCTTCACCCAAGGGCATGCAACCTGTTTCTTGTTCTTGGACCATTTGATCAAACCGACCTTTGCATCAGAGTCACTACCCTCATCAGAGTCCGAATAGTAGGCCTGAGTATATGCCACCTTTTTTGATACCTATCTTTCCTTCCTTCTTGGAATCGGTTCTCGTGTACCGATACCATTTGCACCAGTTGTGAGAGGCTCTCCAATTCATGTGATGAAAATATCTCCTTAATTGGGTTCAGGAGTCCTTGAAATGCAACTCTGCCAACTGGGTGTCACTGAGGTTCAAGCTATAGCATCTACTTTGTACGTCTCAGAACCTCTAGACATAATGTAGTCAAGTCGGTTAGATTCATCTCATGAATTCCGGTGAAGAAATATTTTGTGAAACTTCTTCTCTAAATCCACCCATCCTCTGATGGAATCCGCCATCAAGGAAGAAAACCACGTGAAGGCCGATCCTGATAGAGAAAGCGAGAAGAATCGGACCATTAGCGCTTCATCGACCGATACGCCCCACCCCCCACACTAGGTGAGGAAACAACTGATAAATCGATTATGGAGACTGAGTCTTGTCCGAGAACTTGGTAAAGTCGGGAACCTTGTATCGGCCTAGCAGTGGTACTCGATCAAACCATTCTGGTTACGACCATCGATACATGTACATCTGTTCTTTGGGCTTCAACCCAAATGGGTCTCGAATAACCTCTGTTATTTGATTCGCCTAGTCATCTTCCTACTGTCCCGGTGTAGGGTGTCGATCAGGTGTTAGACCTTGTGGTGGCTCGTGGGCTACAGTGCCATCAACTGTCTTTTTGATCAACCCATGGAGGGTGTTGACCAGTGTTTCGGACTGATTGAGTTGTTTGTAGGGTTGGTTCTTGTTTTTTGATCTAACTAAGTGTCACGCCCCGATTTAATAAATCAGGACTTTTATTGAAATTCCATAGAAAATCAATAAAACAAGACGTTCATCATGCAACCACGTACAAAACGAGCAATCATTCCCGGTTCGTAGACCGCATTAGTACAAAAGTGAATAAAGGTGAAGAGAAACTAATAAAATAAAGGGTCCTAGATGAACGCCTCCTTCCAGTCTCGCCTTGATTGGGTCGCCACTCCAGACCTTCATCCTCCTCGTAGTAGACGGGCTCTGGTGGTGTAAGTCAACGGGGGTGAGTACAAACGTACTCAGCAAGCCACCGAATGCAAATATAATGCAAGATAATAACAAGGGAGATAGTGGCTAATTTTGCGAAAGAGCATAATTTATAAAGCAATTGAATGTGATCAATTTATTAGTACTGAAATGTAAACATTCATATGCATCATCATCTTCTAACTCGAGGGGTACAGTCAGCCCCACCTCGCTCAACAGTCCTTACATGCCATGAATAGCTCAACCATTCAAATAATAGTAAACTAACTGCGAGTAGTCACACAACCCGCCCTTGACCGTGGGCTCGGCTTTTCAAAAAGATTAAAGTACTCTGATCAGAGACGTACCACTGTACCCACAAGGCACGCACTCACCACTTACACCAAAGTGTAACGAGATGACCCATTCCACGGGAACTCGTGCCAAAACCTTCCATATGGTTCGCCTCGACTCAACAGCACCCTCTTATAGGTTTCATATGGTGTCCCGATGCGTCGGAGCCCCACCATACCCCCCTTGAGCCTCGTCGGTACAAGTCACCCGCAGGTTGCCCCTTGCCTCCTCCACTATGGTGCATTGAGTTGGATTGTCCCATACTTCCAGTTAGGACTTACCCATTAGACTTGTGGTTGGTACGGAAGTGCTTTGCAACAGATCCCGCAGACCGGTCCTTATAGTGCCCCGGGTGCGACCAACCAATGCCCTAGCTTGCACCCGGAACCCACCATACTTATAACATAGCCAACTCCAACAGAGACCATAGACAAAAATAACGGGGAAATTCGTATAACAGAATCCATCTATCTACGACTCATTCTTTTTATCCTATAGCAGTTGTGCCGGTACATTGGACACTAGCTAATATAATATTTGTAGAGTGACAAGGAGTTAAGGCTCAATAAGCATGGCTTGGGTTTGCACACAAGGACGTGGATCTAATAAATATAAGTGTAGGGCTTGATGTTGGACTAATGCAATATTATCCTATGAGTTATAGCGATAATTTATTAAAACATGGGCTCAAAGATGATCAACTATTTCCACAGGAGGGTTCGATGACTTGCCTTGCTCAGCAAAGGGTGAAGGTGGAACCTCGGGATAGAACTCCGGCTCCAAGACGAACTCGTAATCTTCTCGATACGGAAAAGTAAACAGTACATTCAATTAACACATAAAAATCCACAAATAATAAACATACAAATTCATGGGTTTTATTAGGTGAAATAAGGTTTTAATATTCTGAGGTTTGGTGAAAAACACTAAAACTTTTATTTTAAGGTTTTTCCTAATTTATTTTCTGAATTAATAATTTTAACCCTAAGGGGGTTTTATTCATTTAATTAATAAGATTATTTTGGGCAATAGTAACATATTGTTTTTATGGCATTAATGTGTAGAGAATAAAATGCTGAATTTAATAAAATTTGAATTGTGAAATTTGGAGTTAAAATGAGCAAGTTATGAATTTTCAAAGTTTAAACAATTTTCTGGAATTTTATTTAAACTGAAAAAGGGCTCTGGTCCACGGTGAGCCAGGCTCACGGTGGACTGGGCCACTGTGCGCATGGACCGGCTAATCCAGAGTCGTTGGATCTGGATCCGGCGGCCAGATGCGTGGCGGGTGGTTTAAGTGAAAACGGAGGGCTGTGATTAAAACGCGTGAAGGGTTATGACGTGGACGCACCAGATTGAGTCAACGTTTTAAGTTACAATCGACCGCCAAGATCGCGTGGTACCGCTTTGACCGGATCCGAGGGTCTAGATTAAATCCCGAAGGGATTTAATCTTAGCCCTTCGATCGTGATCGGACGGCCAAGGGTCCGTCCGGCACGGCACAGGTGTAAGGGGCATGTACCCCCTTCGTCTCTGGCTCCGGCGGGCTCGGGTGCGGTGGCGACGGTGATGGCGAGGGGGCTAGGCCCTAGGTCTCGACGGAAATGGAACGAGGAGACGATGGCGGTTCCAAGCGTACCTGCGGTGGCGAAGATGGGCGACGGACAACGACCGGTGGCGAGGGTAGACGGCGTTGCCTTCTCGGGAGCTCGACGGCGACGGCGATCCGATGGCGTGCACGACCAATGGAGGTGTGGCTGAGGACGGGCAGACGACGACGGTCACGATGGTGGCGACGGCTAGGGTGGAGGGGGTCCGAGGCGGCGATGAGCGGCGGCCGGAGTTGAAGCGGAGGGTAGAACCCGAAAAGATGGCGGCGGCGCTCTGGAGGGCTTAGGCTAAAGCTTAGGCATTGTGGGCAGTGGGCGGTGACCTCAGGGGTATATATAGGGTCACCGGTGGCATGGATGGAAGGTTAAACTGAGGAAACCCGAAGGTTTATTTCCATCTCTGGTGAGGTTTCCTTTCTCCTCGGATAAGCTTCCATATACCTGCTTGCGCGTGAACTAAGGATGGAAGGGGGTCGCGGTGGTCGGGGGAAGGGTGTCCGAGGCAGATCCAGGCAAATCGGGGCGGCCAGCGGTGAGGAAAGGAAGGGGATCGCCGAGAATGGAAAGGGGGATCCCCTGCCCGGGAGGAAGACAAATCTGACAGGTGGGCTCCACCTGTCAGTGGGCGGACGGGGAAGAGAGTGCCGACAGGCGGGCCCGGGCGGTCGGTGGACAACAGGGGCTGACCGGTGGGGCCGAGCAGGGCGTGGGCGGGAGAGGAGAGAGGGGGCGCGAGCGCCGACAGGCGGACCCCGCTTGTCAGTGACGCGAGAAGCTGGGCTGGGTTGGGCCGAGGTGATTTGGAGGTTGAGGCCCGTTTAAGATTTAAAATGGTTTTCTGATTTAAAATAAATCCAATAATTCATATATTTGATTAAGGGTTGAATCTATGTTGATAAAAATTTGTAAAAATTCGTGAAATTATGTTTTGGTCTCTAGTTTATCTCATAAAATTTTCAGGTTCAGATTTTGATTATTTCTCCTGGTTTGGCCTTAATTGGGCTCTTTTAGGGTTTTAAAAATTCAGAAAATCCCTTTAATAATATGTTTCTTTTATTTTATTTCTTTTAAATCTTGGGGTGTTACAATCCTATCCCCCTTACAGAGAATCTCGTCCTCGAGATTCGGATCATTCCTCGAATAGCTCAGGATGTTGTGCCTTGAGTTCATCTTCTTTTTCCCATGTAGCTTCCTCTACGGGATGATTGCTCCACTGAACCTTGCAGAAGTGGATGACACGGCTTCTGGTAGTCCTTTCTTTGACTTCCAATATCTTGACGGGCTTTTCCACATAGGTCAAATCTTCTTGAACATCCAACTGCTGAAGGTCTACTTGTTCTGTTGGGACTCTAAGACACTTCTTTAGTTGGGACACATGGAACACGTCATGTACCCCAGCCAGTGAAGGTGGTAGTTCCAATTGATAAGCGACTTCGCCTTGGCGTCGAATAATGGGAAAAGGTCCAACATATCGAGGGGCTAACTTTCCTCTCATGTTAAACCGTTGAGTGCCACGGAGGGGTGTGACACGGAGGTAGACATGGTCTCCCTCTTCAAAGGCTAAATCTCGACGACGATTGTCTGCATAGCTCTTTTGGCGAGATTGGGCTGTCTTGAGCTTGTCTCTAATAATCTGCACCTTCTCTTCAGCTTCTTGAAGGATGTCTATTCCAAATACTTGGGATTCACCGGTTTGGTCCCAAAGTAGGGGCGTCCTACACTTTCGTCCATATAGGGCTTCAAACGGGGACATCTAAAGGCTGGCTTGATAACTGTTGTTGTACGAAAACTCAGCGTACGGTAAACTCTTGTCCCAAGTTGCTCCAAAATCCAAGACGCATGCTCGTAGCATATCTTCCAATATCTGATTCACCCTTTCAGTTTGTCCATCTGTCTGAGGGTGGTAAGCAGTACTAAAGTTTAGTCTCGTTCCCATCTCTTCTTGAAGGTTCTTCTAGAAACGAGAGGTAAACTGACTTCCTTTGTCAGATACTATCTTCTTAGGCACTCCATGAAGACACACAATGCGGGCCATATACAATTCTGCGAGCTTCGGACCACTGAAGATCATCTTAACGGCTATGAAGTGTGCTACTTTCATTAGCCGGTCAATGATTACCCAAATAGAATCATATCCAAGCTGGGTCTTTGGGAGTCCGGTGATGAAGTCCATTCCGATCTCTTCCCATTTCCATTCAGGCACTTTAAGTGGCTATAACAGTCCTGCAGGTTTCTGATGTTCTGCCTTTACTCTTCTGCAGGTGTCACATTTCGCGACGAACTAAGCAATCTCTTTCTTCATGCTAACCCACCAATAGCGTTCCTTCAGATCCTGGTACATCTTGGTACTTCTGGGATGGATGGAGTATAAAGTATCATGAGCTTCCCTTAGGATAAGGGTCTTTATCTCCGGTTTATCCGGCACACATATCCGGGCTCTAAACCATACGGTGCCATTCTCGTCCTCTGAAAATCCTGGGGCTTTTCCTTGTCTCATGTTTTCTTAATGGCAGCTATATATGGGTCTTCCAACTGGGCCTCACGGATCTGCTCAAATAGAACTAGCTGAGTCTCCAAGGTGGCTAGGTATGCTCCTGTGGTTAACCCAAGGTTTAGCTTTTCCATCTCCTTATAGAGTAAGGGCGCGTGATCCTGAATCACGATGGCGGTGCAATATCCCTTACGACTTAATGCATCAGCTACCACATTGGCTTTTTCGGGGTGATAGTGAATACCTAGGTCGTAGTTCTTTATTAATTCCAACCATCGTCTTTGCCTCAGATTGAGGTCTGGCTGCGTGAAGATATACTTCAAACTCTTGTGATCCGTAAAGATTTCACAGCGATTTCCGACCAAATAATGCCTCCATATCTTAAGGGCATGCACAACGGCGGCCAACTCCAAGTCATGTGTAGGGTAGTTTAACTCATGGGGTCTCAACTGACGAGAGGCGTATGAAATAACCTTTCCATCTTGCATGAGAACACACCCCAATCCTTGGCGAGATGCATCGCAATAAACATGGAAGTCCTTTCGGATATCTGGTAGGGTCAGTATAGGTGCTGACACCAGTCGAGTCTTGAGGGTGCGGAAACTTTCCTCGCATTCTGGAGTCCATTCAAACTTTTCTCCCTTCTGCAATAACTTGGTCATAGGCTTGGCTATCTTGGAAAAATTCTCGATAAACCTCCGATAATACCCTGCCAAACCAAGAAAAATTCGTATCTCTGATACGTTGGTGGGTGGCAACCAATCTGTAACTGCTTCCACGGTGGCAGGGTCCACTGCGATACCTTGCGCAGAGATGATGTGTCCAAGGAATTTTACTTCTGCCGTCCAAAACATGCACTTGCTGTACTTGGCGTACAACTGGTGTTCTCTTAGCTTTCCTAAGGTTAACCGGAGGTGCGTCTCGTGCTCCTTCTGATCCTTGGAATAAATGAGGATGTCGTCTATAAATACCATGATGAATTTGTCCAAATACTCCATGAACACCTTATTCATCATATTCATAAAGAAAGCAGGGGCGTTGGTCAATCCAAAGGACATAACCGTGCACTCATATAATCCATAGCGGGTGGTAAAAGACGTTTTGGGTATATCTTCCTCTCGAATCCTCAGCTGATGATATCCTGATCGCAGGTCGATCTTGGAAAATACCGTAGCTCCTTTCAGCTGGTCAAAAAGGTCATCGATCCTAGGTAACGGGTACTTGTTCTTGATGGTCACCTCATTCAAGGCTCGGTAGTCCACACACATACGCTTAGCCTTGTCCTCTTTCTTCTCAACGAAGATGACGGGGGCTCCCCACGAGGATGTGCTAGGTCTGATATAGCCTTTCTTCTCAAGATCCTCCAACTGTTTCTTCATCTCAGCTAGCTCATTGGCGGCCATTCGGTACGGTCTCTTGTAGATGGGAGTGGTTCCAGGTACCAAGTCAATACGGAACTCAATATCCCTCTTGGGTGGCATTCCTAGTAAATCCTCGGGAAAAACGTCTGGGTACTCGCAGACTACTAGTATTTCTTCCAAAGTAATCTGGTGCAACCTTGGTCTTCCGAACTTCAGGCTTGGCATCTGAAATGTGACGGCAGTCCCTTCTTCACTGGTCACAATCACTTGTCTCAGGGCACATCTTATCACTCCTTGGTGTTTATTGAGCCAATCCATTCCTAGAATGAGATCCAATCCTTGGCATTCTATTAGGATGGGGTCGGCCCAAAATATTGTGCCTTGTATATCTACCCATACCCTTGGACTATAGGAATGGGCGAGAGTTTGTTTGCCAGGGGTGGCTATTAATACGGGTCTTTGTAGTTCACTTATGTCCAGATCATTCTTTTCCACAAAATACGTTGATATAAAGGAGTGCGTATCTCCAGTGTCAAATAAAACTACTGCAAGGGTTGAATGTACCGTGAACTTACCCATGACAATCTCTAGTGCGGCCTGGGCTTCTTCAGCAGTGACGTGGTTGACGCGGGCGTGGATGGCGGGGTTCAATGCAACTCCTTGAGCGCGCTTAGGATGAGGGCACTAGTGGGAGTAATGCCCCTCCTGGCGGTAGTTGAAGCATACCATGGGCTTGCCGTGCTTGTCACGCAGATTCTCTGTCTTCTTTGCCGGGGCGGGTGGTGCGGCAAGTGCGGTGGGAGCGGGGCGAGGCTGTCTGGCTCCAGCGTTGGCGGCGGGTGGCGCCGGACGATACACTGGGCGAGGGTGGTATTGTGGCGCTGATGGAGGAGGGGTGAAACGAGGCCTCTGGGCCATGCCCTGGTTCTGCCTGAAGGCAATCATCCTCTTTTTCTTCAGGTCGACCTTGTTCTGCTGGGTCTCCTGAATGATAGCTTTATTCACCAACTTTTGAAAGTTGGTGTAATCTCCGGAGATGAGTTGAAGGGATAGCTCATCCTTCAGTCGACGGAGGAACTTCGACTGCCTGGCCGCATCGGTACGGACCTCCTCAGGTGCATACCTGGCCAATCTGTTAAACTCATGTAGGTACTCAGTGATGGTCCTGCTCCCTTACTGCAGGTCCCGAAACTCCTGCTGCTTCTGGGCGATGATGCCGTCGGGGACATGAGCGGCACGGAAGGCAGCAGAGAACTCCGCCCAAGTATGGACGTGTCCCTCGGGCAAGGTCACGCGCAGATTATCCCACCATTCTGCGGTGGGACCCTGGAGCTGGTGGGCGGCGAAAGCCACCCTCTCCTGCTCAGTGCAGGTCAGCAGGTCTAGCTTTTTCCTGATGGTTCTCAACCAATCCCCAGCCTCCATGGGGTTGGTGGTGCTCGAGAAGGTGGGTGGGCGGACTCGGAGGAACTCCGAGAGCTGAGAGGCGGGAGCGGGAGCTGGTGTGGTGGGGCGAGGCAGCTCGGGCTGTTGGTGGAGGCGGAAGAACTGAGCCTACTGCTCTTGCATCTGCTGCTGCTGCTGCATCTGGTTAGCAGTGCAACGACCAACTGGTTCTGGTTGGCCATCATTTCGGCCAACGTGGGGTGGTTGGCAACTGGGGCTTGCCTCTGCCCAATCGCTCCCCACTGTGGCAAGTTGTCGTTCTCTCCTCCATTCTGAGGGACGTCGGAGCCTTGAGTGTTAGTCATCCTGAAGTTTCCAAAGTAGATAGCACTTCCTTAGGGGAAATTAATATTAAGCTTTATTTCAAAATGTCGTTCTTGCGATTACATTTATTGTCTTTTATTTAATTCTTCACTCATGCCTTATATTTGACATGAGTGGCAATACAATCCAAAACAATTAAAGGAAACAATCAATCGGAATAACTACGTCTAAGGCAGCTCAGGGGACGACTCAACCACAGACTCGATGGAGACGGTCGGGGTCGTGGAGCTGGAGGGTCCGGTGGGTGGCGCGCTCCGGGAAATCCTCTTAGGCCTCACGGTGGGGATCCGAAGTGATTTCCGCTTGCGGGGTGGAAGGGGTGCGATTTCCTCGATATCCTTCTTCAACTCCTCAATCTGATGGCGGAGCTGAGGATTGGTGGCGACGCGCTGCCGTAGGAGCTCATTCTGGCGCCGTAACTCCTCTACCTCGGCAGCCAATAGGTGTCACTGCTGGATGCGGCGACGAAGATCTTCGTTCTCGTGGTTCAGATCCTCGGAAGAGTGTCGGTAAAAATCGATCGTGCCGCGCTGTCTGTTGGCATCCTGCGGTGCCTCGTAGTGGAGATCATCCATTGCCTCCAACAAACGTATGGTGTGTCCAATCGCAGAATGGCGCTGGGAGAGCGTGCTGACGTAGACGCTGTGGGGACTCCCTGGAGTGCGAAGGGGCACAAAGCGATAATCCGTATCGTAGAGCTCACTGTCGTAGATCATCTGGAGCTCAGTGAGGGCCTGGAGGGCGGTGCGCTGGCTGGCTACCAAGAAGGTAGGTCTTCCACCTCGATAGGTGTGGGCTGTTTGAGGAGAGGGCTGGACGATGACGGTGACCTCACAGTAGCTCTCTTCCTCATCAGGGAAGACTCCATGAAACATCGGCTCGTGCTCAAATCCGAGGAAATCGATGAGCATGCGTAGCTCGTGGATGAATCCGGCCTCATCGCGAAGAGTCCCGCTCATGGTATGGACCGGCATCTACAAAAGAGAGAAAATTTTTGTGAAAACCTCGGAAGATGAGAAGTTAAGTAATTTTGTAAGAAATTGGGGTTAATATAAGTCCTAAGGTCAGGTCTGTTTGGCTTCCTACAGTCAAGTCGGCTCTGATACCATCTTGTCACGCCCCGATTTAATAAATCAGGACTTTTATTGAAATTCCATAGAAAATCAATAAAACAAGACGTTCATCATGCGACCACGTACAAAACGAGCAATCATTCACGGTTCGTAGACCGCATTAGTACAAAAGTGAATAAAGGTGAAGAGAAACTAATAAAATAAAGGGTCCTAGATGAACGCCTCCTTCCAGTCTCGCCTTGACTGGGTCGCTACTCCAGACCTTCATCCTCCTCGTAGTAGACGGGCTCTGGTGGTGTAAGTCAACGGGGGTGAGTACAAACGTACTCAGCAAGCCACCGAATGCAAATATAATGCAAGATAATAACAAGGGAGATAGTGGCTAATTTTGCGGAAGAGCATAATTTATAAAGCAATTGAATGTGATCAATTTATTAGTACTGAAATGTAAACATGCGTATGCATCATCATCTTCTAACTCAAGGGGTACAGTCAGCCCCACCTCGCTCAACAGTCCTTACATGCCATGAATAGCTCAACCATTCAAACAATAGTAAACTAACTGCGAGTAGTCACACAACCCGCCCTTGACCGTGGGCTCAGCTTTTCGAAAAGATTAAAGTACTCTGATCAGAGACGTACCACTGTACCCACAAGGCACGCATTCACCACTTACACCAAAGTGTAACGAGATGACCCATTCCACGGGAACTCGTGCCAAAACCTTCCATATGGTTCGCCTCGACTCAACAGCACCCTCTTATAGGTTTCATATGGTGTCCCGACGCGTCGGAGCCCCACCATACCCCCCTTGAGCCTCGTCGGTACAAGTCACCCGCAGGTTGCCCCTTGCCCCCTCCACTATGGTGCATTGAGTCGGATTGTCCCATACTTCTAGTTAGGACTTACCCATTAGACTTGTGGTTGGTACGGAAGTGCTTTGCAACAGATCCCGCAGACCGGTCCTTATAGTGCCCCGGGTGTGACCAACCAATGCCCTAGCTTGCACCTGGAACCCACCATACTTATAACATAGCCAACTCCAACAGAGTCCATAGACAAGAATAACGGGGAAATTCATATAACAGAATCCATCTATCTACGACTCATTCTTTTTATCCTATAGTAGTTGTGCCGGTACATTGGGCACTAGCTAATATAATATTTGTAGAGTGACAAGGAGTTAAGGCTCAATAAGCATGGCTTGGGTTTGCACACAAGGACGGGGATCTAATAAATATAAGTCTAGGGCTTGATGTTGGACTAATGCAATATTATCCTATGAGTTATAGCGATAATTTATTAAAACATGGGCTCAAAGATGATCAACTATTTCCACAGGAGGGTTCGATGACTTGCCTTGCTCAGCAAAGGGTGAAGGTGGAACCTCGGGATAGAACTCCAACTCCTCGACGAACTCGTAATCTTCTCGATACGGAAAAGTAAACAGTACATTCAATTAACACATAAAAATCCACAAATAATAAACATACAAATTCATGGGTTTTATTAGGTGAAATAAGTTTTTAATATTTTGAGGTTTGGTGAAAAACAGTAAAACTTATATTTTAAGGTTTTTACTAATTTATTTTCTGAATTAATAATTTTAGCCCTAAGGGGTTTTTATTCATTTAATTAATAAGATTATTTTGGGCAATAGTAATATACTGTTTTTATGGCATTAATGTGTAGAGAATAAAATGCTGAATTTAATAAAATTTGAATGGTGAAATTTGGAGTTAAAATAAGCAAGTTATGAATTTTCAAAGTTTAAACAATTTTCTGGAATTTTATTTAAACTGAAAAAGGGCTCTGGTCCACAGTGAGCCAGGCTCACGGTGGACTGGGCCACTGTGCGCGTGGACCGGCTGATCCAGAGCCGTTGGATCTGGATCTGGCGGCCAGATGCGTGGCGGGTGGTTTAAGTGAAAACGGAGGGCTGTGATTAAAACACGCGGAGGGTTATGACGTGGACGCATCAGATTGAGTCAACGTTTTAAGTTACAATTGACGGTCGAGATCGCGTGGTACCGCTTTGACCGGATTCGAGGGCCCGGATTAAATCCCGAAGGGATTTAATCTTAGCCCTCCGATTGTGATCGGACGGCCAGGGGTCCGTCCGGCACGGCACAGGCGTAAGGGGCATGTACCCCCTTCGTCTCTGGCTCCAGCGGGCTCGGGTGCGGTGGCGATGGTGACGGCGAGGGGGCTAGGCCCTAGGTCTCGACGGAAATGGAACGAGGAGACGATGGCGGTTCCAACCGTACCTGCGGCAGCGAAGATGGGCGACGGACGACGACCGGTGGCGAGGGTAGACGGCGATGCCTTCTCGGGAGCTCGACGGCGACGACGATCCGACGGCGTGCACGGCCAACGAAGGTGTGGTCGAGGATGGGCAGACGACGACGGTCACGATGGTGGCGATGGCTAGGGCGGAGGGGGTTCGAGGCGGCAGTGAGCGGCGGCCAGAGTTGAAGCGGAGGGTAGAACCCGAAAAGATGGCGGCGGCGCTCTGGAGGGCTTAGGCTAAAGCTTAGGCGTTGTGGGCAGTGGGCGGTGACCTCAGGGGTATATATAGGGTCACCGGCGGCAAGGATGGAAGGTTAAACCGAGGAAACCCGAAGGTTTATTTCCATCTCTGGCGAGGTTTCCTTTCTCCTCGGATAAGCTTCCATATACCTGCTTGCGCGTGAACTAAGGATGGAAGGGGGTCGCGGTGGTCGGGGGAAGGGTGTCCGAGGCGGATCCAGGCGAACTAGGGCGGCCGACGGCGAGGGAAGGAAGGGGATCGCCGGGAAAGGAAAGGGGGATCCACTGCTCGGGAGGAAGACGAATCTGACAGGTGGGCTCTACATGTCAGTGGGCGGACAGGGAAGAGAGCGCCGACAGGCGGGTCCGGGCGGTCGGTGGACAACAGGGGCTGACTGGTGGGGCCGAGCGGGGCGCGGGCGGGAGAGGAGAGAGGGGGCACGAGTGCCGACAGGCGGACCCCGCTTGTCAGTGACACGAGAAGCTAGGCTGAGTTGGGCCGAGGTGATTTGGAGGTTGAGGCCCGTTTAAGATTTAAAATGGTTTTCTGATTTAAAATAAATCCAGTAATTCATATATTTGATTAAGGGTTGAATCTCTGTTGATAAAAATTTGTAAAAATTCCTGAAATTATGTTTTGGTCTCTAGTTTATCTCATAAAATTTTCAGGTTCAGATTTTGATTATTTCTCCTGGTTTGGCTTTAATTGGACTCTTTTAGGGTTTTAAAAATTCAGAAAATCCCTTTAATAATATGTTTCTTTTATTTTATTTCTTTTTAAATCTTGGGGTGTTACACTAAGGGATACATATTTATAGTCTGGAGACTTGTCGTCCAAGTAATCTATCCTAACCAATTTTTGGATAATCTTTATCTTATTTTACCTCCATCGGCTCCTTCATATCCGGTCACGTTATAACAGCATGGACGTGCTTCTTTGACTACCTTTGACAAAACTTCTTTGACTTCTGTTGACCATGCGGCGTCCTTAGTGCACCTTGACTTTTACCAAATCTTGGCGTCAACAGACGGCTACGCTACATGACTTTGTACATTGCAATGCATGCATGCATGCATGCACATATCGTAGCAAGCAGTTACACGCATCTTTTCCTAGCCTCCTCTTGCGTGCCTCCCTCGCCACAGGCAGCTACCACCGTGTCGTCCTCTGATTGCAACCATACCGACCAAACCCAACCACTGTCCCTATCGTCGTTGTAGGACCGAAAGTAGCGACCAGAGGGGGGGTGAATGGGCGCCTTAAAATTCTTTCGAATCAATGGCCTGCTCCCAATACCCAACGCACCTCAAAAGACTAAGCAGCAAAGTATGAACAGATTGCCTAAGTCTAAAGGTATCTGGCCTAAAAGCAACTGATGTTAAAGACAGAGAAACACCAATACAGTGTTAATAGACAGATAAACAGTATACACAAGACATGGCAAGATAAACTTCTCAATGAATGATCCAAGTATAAATAAAGTGAGATGAGAAGTTACTGTTTAGATCTGTCTCCTGGTCGAAGCCTGCTTCACTGGTCGAAGCCTGCTTCGCTGGTCGGGGCCTACTTCGGAGGTTAGTGTCGAAGTATGCCAAAGGCTGTTGTGAAAGTGCCGAAGGTTTGTTGTCTATCCTTGTTCGAGTGCAACAGAGAGCGAAGTATGCTTCGAAGCTACGTATGTCAGTGTCGAAGCTTGCTTCGAACAGTGTACTTCGAAGGCTAGACTTCGAATGGAAAGCTTCGAACAAGCTCACAGATAAAAACAACCTTCGAAAGAGTAGCGAAGCCCGACACACGACAGAGAAACCAAAACGGAGCCTACACTCTGCCTTCGAAGCTAGCAAGATAGAAGAAGGATCGCTGAAGTGATAACCTTCGACACACACAGATCAACTTCGAAACGAAGTTCGTAAGAGTTGTCACACAAGAAACCGAAGGTGACAAACACACTTCGAACGACAAGCTTCGAACTCACAAGCTGTAACCCTCGAAAATGACAGCAGCAGAAAGATCTCAGAGACTTCTCGTTGAGCGAAGTATATCAAAGAGACTAGCTTCGAAGTCAACTTCGAAGTCTGTCGGAGTATACCTTCGCACAGACGGTCGAAGTATGTCAAGCTGACAGTGCACAAAAACAGACTTCGAAACTAGCAACACAGGACACAACGTGAAGTCGAAGCCTTCGAGAATGTCAGCTCGAAGCCTGCCTCACGGAGCTGAGGGACTTCGAACAGAGAGAAGGGGCTTCACCAGAAACAGCCAGAAAAGAGACTTTAGCCCTGTCAATTCGATCAAAAAGCTACACAGAAAAGCAAGCTAGAGTACTAGTGTACTGTTGCTACAGTGAGTAGGTACTACATGCAGCATGCAAGAACTAGTACTACTTCCGTGAAGAACAGGAGCAACATAAGCACAAACACTCAAGAAAAATAGCTATGCACGTGAAACAAAGCCATCAAAACTGCTGCAGATATGTTGTGCACGATCAGAGAATAGAAGCTTCACTGCATCAGGAAAAACTGAATAAATGCAAGGCAAAATATCAAGAGCAGGAGCCTGGCGGCGCAAAACAGGAGAGAGACAAACGCAGGAACCAAAAATGACCCAGGGAATGAATGAAAAGTGATTTCTGGAAGGGTAGTCCAACCCTAGGGATTGGGGCCCTATTTATAGGCTGCCCAATGACCTAGAATATTCCACCAGCCCCTTAGGGTTTTTACAGATGCTAAAATAAAGAAAAATACTCAACTGCCCTTAGGAATTTTTACAGACACGACTGACTGACTGTGGGCCTAGAAATACAGATGACTTATCCGGAAGCTTAGCTTTCGTAGCAACTATGGCTTCTCTTCTGGACAGTCCGATACAGAATCAACAGTTGTCAGTTTTGCGTCGAAACTGACAAAGCCTCCACCGACTTTGCACCAGGTACCCGGATTGGGCCGGCCCGATTCCGCAGCTCTCTTAGCCCGGCAATCACTCACCGCCCGTGTACCTGAGTCAATCCTGGTCAACAACCCAGTGGGTCTTCTGCTGCTCCTGGCCCATGTACTCGGATTGGGCCAGCCCGACTTCGCAGCCTCCTCTGCCCGACAGTCGCTTGCTGCCTGTGTACCTGAGTCACACGCGGCCCATGAAATAGCAGATCTCCTCTCTTCTACTGTCCTCTTTGACTATCATTGATAATGACTCATCACATCTGGAGCCATGAGGCCCACGCTATTCAGCATGGCTCCTCAATCTCCCCCTTGATGAGTGCATTGTCAACACTTCACTTCTTCAATTCTTTAGAATCTGCGAACAACTGTGGAAACACGAAAACAAAAACACAAGAAAACAAAGAAGAAGAAAATAAAGTAAAAGTTTAACCCTAATGACCAAAAACCGAACAAAAGCAAGAAGCGGTCATTATGGGTAACCAAAGGTAAAATCTCAAAAACGAGTGCAATCTCAGAATCATCGACAAGGATAGCAAAAGAGTAAAAGAGTAAATGGGACAAAAACTCCCCCTTAAACTCACATTCCAAGATTTCTCCCCCTTGTTGACAAGTGAACTCATCAAGCATTCAAAAGAGACACAGACTCCCCCTGAAATGCAACTCCCCCTCAAAATATGCAATGAATGCAACTGGGGTGCATGTGGAGTGTAGAAAGCATGCTTCTCAGATATGATTGACTGCAATTACAACATCTAACAAGTATAACAAAAGACATACTGTCTAAGACACATGGCATGATCAGTGCAACAGATGACATCTAAAAGAAAGTCATTAGCACGCATTTTCAATTTTTGTAAACAAAAGCATCACCACATTTTTCAGTTGACAAGCAAGGTAAAGCATGAGATGCAAAGGCTAACTGATATCTACCAAGATAAGCATTGTACAAAACAAGGTGCTTCAGCAAACTTGTTATCATTTCAATTTTCAGGCTTTTTTTCTTTTCCTTTTTCATTTTTGCCGGGGGTTATTCGCATGTCAAACCTTATGCTGACCGATCAAGTCAAGCCTAGGCCAGAACTGGACCATCAGAAGCTTAAGACATTGGTCTTGGTATACATTACAGTGTCCTAGTTCATACCAAAGTGCTATGGTACGCAGTCCAGAACAATGCAATGCGACAAAGCAAAACCCACCTGGATCTTTTCACGTTATGCATAAAAGGCATGGAATTCTCATTTTTCTTGATTTTTCATCATTTTTACAGCACATTTCCATGTTTTAAAGCAGAAAGATGTCCAAGTTGCTGGTTTGCATCTAAGTCAGGAACTAGCTACAAGGCATGTAACAGATAGCAAGAACATTCAGCCTATGCATGCTAGCTACCAGAAGCAATGGTGATCATTTTTCAAGTTTAAAGCATAAAAGCCATGCATATGACAGATATCAGACATATCAAGTGAACTGAACCAAAGCATGATCATTTAAAGTATTCAAAAGCATGTACCAGCTAGAATAAGTAAAGTAGTTCAATCATATAACAGAAGCACCTTAAAAGTGTGATATGTGAATATGCAAGATATGAGCACACACAAAAAGACTCAAGAAAAGAGTAAAGAAGAAGGAAAAACTGACGCAAAATATCCTAGAAAGGATACACAACACCCAAATCCCCTCGTAAACGCTCAAAGGTAGACAGATCTAGGGGTTTGGTGAAAATGTCAGCCAACTGATGATGGGTATCAACATGAACAAGGTCAATGACACCTTTCTCATATTGATCCTGCAGAAAATGAAAGCGCACATCAATGTGTTTGGTTTTTGAATGAAGACACGGGTTTTTCCCTACACTAATTGCACTGGTGCTGTCGCAAAACAAAGGAACTCTGGTAGGAAAGAACAGCCCAAAATCTCGCAGAGTGGAAATCATCCAAACCAACTGTGAGCAGCAGCTACATACTCAACCTCAGTGGTTGAAAGAGCAACTCCAGATTGCTTTCGAGAAGACCAAGAGACAAGAGAGGAACCAAGAAACTGGCAAGTACCGGAAGTCGACTTGCGATCCAACCGGCACCCACCAAAGTCGGCATCCGAAAGCCAGATAAATCAAGAGATGATGATGCTGAATAGTAAAGACCGAGATCAGGCGCATAAGTGAGATACCTGAAGATGCGCTTGACAGCCTGCCGATGAGACGCGCGTGGTGAAGACTGAAAACGCGCGCAAAGTCCCACGGTGAACTGAATGTCTGGTCTTGTCGCCGTTAAGAACAATAGAGAACCAATCATCCCTCGAAACTCCCTCTCGTTGACCTTGACGCCGCTCTCGTCCTTGTCCAGACCCCCAGATGTGCCCATCGGGGTCATCTGCGGCTTCAACTCTCCACCAAAGTCAAATTTCTTAAGCATGTCACGAGTGTACTTACCTTGGTGGATGAAGGTGTCGTCCTTGGTCTGCTTGATCTGGAGACCTAGAAAATACTTGAGCTCACACATGAGGCTCATCTCAAACTCGCTGTGCATCTGCTCAAAAAACTTGGACACAAGAGAATCAGTAGTACCGCCAAAAATAATATCGTCCACGTAAATCTGAGCAACTAAGAAATCTGAAGCAACTCTGAGCAAAAAGAGAGTCTTATCCACAGAACCCATCACAAAGCCTTTTCCCAAAAAAACTGCTTCAACCGGTCGTACCAAGCCCTGGGGGCTTGCTTCAACCCGTATAAAGCTTTTTGCAACTTAAAAACATGTCGAGGAAACTTAGGGTTCTCAAAACCGGGGGGCTGCCTAACATAAACTTCCTCCTCTATGAACCCGTTCAGAAAAGCACTCTTAACGTCCATTTGAAAAAGCTTAAAACCCTTCGAAGCGGCAAAAGCTAAGAGAATGCGAATGGACTCAAGACGGGTAACAAGTGCGAAAGTTTCCTCAAAATCAATACCCTCTTTCTAGCAAAAACCCTGGGCAACTAGTCGAGCTTTGTTGCGCACCACAACCCCATCTTCACCTTGTTTGTTCTTGAACACCCACTTGGTGCCTATGGGGTTGCATCCTGGTGGCGACTCAACTAGTGTCCAAACCCGATTACGGACAAAATTCTCAAGCTCTTCTTGCATAGCATTAATCCAATTTGAATCAGAAAGAGCATGAGAAACATCTCTGGGCTCAAAAGATGCAACAAAAGCAGATTCAGCAAACACAGCAAGAGAGGTAGATGAACGCAAAGTTCTCTCAGTCAAATCACCGATGATGAGCTCTGAGGGATGATCACGCTGAACTGCTCGGGTTCCCTGGTGATCTGAAGTCACCTCACCGGAGTCAGCAGCTGGCACCTTTGGACTCGACTGAGGGGGCTCGATCAAAGTAGAAGAACTGATCAGAGGTCCACCCTCATCCTCAATCGAAGTCTCAGAAGGTGTGGCTCTGCCGGGGGTGTAGAAGGCCCACCCTCATCAGCAGCTGGAGTATCCTCATCTTCCTCGAAGATGGACTCTCCGAGCTCATCATCCCCAGAAAGCTCAAAAGAAGGAGTTAAAGAAGGCAAGGACTCGTCAAATGAAACTTCGCCAGTCTCGACAAGCTGCTGGGAGTCGAGGTTCCAAACACGAAAACCTTGAGAATGCAAAGCGTAACCAAGAAAAACACCATCCCAGCAACGAGACTCAAACTTGTCCAAATGCCCTCCCTTCTTGAGCACAAAGCACTTGCAGCCAAATGCTCGCAAGTGGCTCACCTTGGGCTGTCTGTCAAACCGCAACTCATATGAAGTCTTACCTAAGTAAGCTCGAAGAAAAATGCGGTTGGCCAGATAACAAGCCGTGTTCATGGCTTCAGCCCAAAAATGCCTAGGAGTCCTGTGCTCATCGAGTATCATCCTGGCCATCTCGACTAGCGTGCGGTTCTTTCGTTCCACAACGTCGTTCTGTGGGGGAGTGTAAGGAGCAGAAAACTGATGGTCAAGACCTTGATCACTACAAAAGCTGACGAATTGAGAGTTTTTAAACTCAGAGCCGTTGTCGGAGCGAATTGCTCGCATCCGACCATTGTTCTCATTCTTCAGCTTCAAAATCAGGTCATGAACAAACTGAAAAGTTTCATCCTTAGACTCCAAAAAGAAAACCCACGAGAATCGAGAAAAATCGTCAACAATCACAAGCGCGTACCACTTCCCACCGATTGAGTGCACCCGAGCTGGACCAACAGTGTCCAAGTGTAAAAGCTCGCCCGAATACAAAGTCATCACCTGAGTCACAGGTGAGTGAGAAGCGGCAACCATTTTCCCATGATGACAGGGATGACAAACTAGATCTTTCTCCATTTTAAGCTTGGGAAATTCTCGGATGAGGTCCATAGAGGTTAACCTGACTAGCAGATCAAAACTCAAATGACCTAACCTCCTATGCCACTTCCAGAGCTCAGAAGAAGATCCAACAATCAAGCAGCGAGAAGGGCCAAAAGAACTAGAGAAGTCAATTCGAAAAACTTTACTGAATGGTAAAATCTGGCAAATCAAAGACCCTCTAGAATCAAACACAGAAGAATTACCTTTCTTAAAACGCATTTCCAAACCATCCTCAAGAAGTTGCGAAACAGAAATCAAATTGAAGTTCCAATTCTTAACCAAAGCAACATTCTTCAAAGAGAAATGATCTGAAATGTGAATTGAGCCAATGCCACTTACTTTCCCTTGACCACTATTCTCGAATGTGATGTACTATTTGGAGCTCGGGGGACTGAGACTGGAGAACCATCTGCGATGTCCCGTCATGTGGCGAGAGCATCCTGAGTCCATGATCCAAACGTCCTCCAGTCCCCGATCCTGCACAATCAGTGGCTGTAAGTGGGAGCAAATGGTCCGACACCAGGTTTAGCAAAAGAGCTAAACCAGTGTCGAGCCATATGCTCAAAAGACGGAAAGCAGAAATCATCATGAGAGTTCGGACCAAACGCGGCTCAAAGCACGGTCCTCGGTTCTGCCTAAACCCTCGGCCACGAGGTCCAGGACCGTAGCCAAAATGACCTAGAGCTCTGCCGGAACAACCACCACCAAATGGAGCACGGGCAAGAAAGTCGTCTCCTCTACCACCACCTACATGACGCGGCCTGGCCTCCAGCCTCTCCCCACGTCGAGGAACACACAGTCTACCACCCTGCTGGTAAAACTGCTCCTGACCACTCAGAAATGGTGAAGGTATCGTAAGAAGTGCTCTCAACGATAGAGGATACCTTGATCTCCCAGATCTTTGGGTCCAAGGTATGAAGAACCTTGAGCGCCTGCTCGTGATCTGAGACTAACTGAGCACCCTCAGCCTTGTTGTCCCGAAGCTTGTTAATGATCGATTGAAAACGACCAAACAAGACTTCAATAGATTCACCCGGCTTTTGTGTGAAGTTCTCATACTCACGTCGGTAGGTCTGATAGAGCCGAGCCTTGACCTGGATTGTTCCCTCATGATGTGCCTTGAGGGTAGCCCAGATCTCTCTCGTAGTGGAGAGATGGCTCACACGCTCAAACTCAGTGGGACCTAAACCAGAAAAGAGAATGTTCACGGCTTTACTATTGCTCAGATGCTGGGCAATAATACTAGGAGTACCATGCTCAGCAACTGGCAAAATAACAAACGTATCGTGAACGCAAATGTCCTAGATGTCCGAGCCTTGGCTCATAAGATAGGCTCGCATGCGAGTCTTCCAATAGTTATAGCCATAGGCTTCCAAGGACGGGACCTTGCTAGGAGAAGTCATGATCACTACTGGGGTTTAGAACCAGTTAAGGTATGGAAAAACCCTAACCAGGCTCTGATACCACTTGTAGGACCGAAAGTAGCGACCAGAGGAGGGGTGAATGGGCGCCTAAAAATTCTTTTGAATCAATGGCCTACTCCCAATACCCAACGCACCTCGAAAGACTAAGCAGCAAAGTATGAACATATTGCCTAAGTCTAAAGGTATCTGGCCTAAAAGCAACTGATGTTAAAGACAGAGAAACACCAATACAGTGTTAATAGATAGATAAACAGTATACACAAGACATGGCAAGATAAACTTCTCAATGAATGATCCAAGTATAAATAAAGTGAGATGAGAAGTTACTGTTCAGATCTGTCTCCTGGTCGAAGCCTACTTCGTTGGTCAGGGCCTGCTTCGCTGGTCGGGGCCTGCTTCGGAGGTTAGTGTCGAAGTATGCCAAAGGCTGTTGTGAAAGTGCCGAAGGTTTGTTGTCTATCCTTGTTCGAGTGCAACAGAGAGCGAAGTATGCTTCGAAGCTAAGTATGTCAGTGTCGAAGCTTGCTTCGAACAGTGTACTTCGAAGGCTAGACTTCGAATGGAAAGCTTCGAACAAGCTCACAGATAAAAACAACCTTCGAAAGAGTAGCGAAGCCCGACACACGACAGAGAAACCAAACGGAGCCTACACTCTACCTTCGAAGCTAGCAAGATAGAAGAAGGATCGCTGAAGTGATAACCTTCGACACACACAGATCAACTTCGAAACGAAGTTTGTAAGAGTTGTCACACAAGAAATCGAAGGTGACAAACACACTTCGAACGACAAGCTTCGAACTCACAAGCTGTAACCCTCGAAAATGACAGCAGAAAGATCTCAGAGACTTCTCGTTGAGCGAAGTATATCAGAGAGACTAGCTTCGAAGTCAACTTCGAAGTCTGTCGGAGTATACCTTCGCACAGACGGTCGAAGTATGTCAAGCTGACAGTGCACAAAAACAGACTTCGAAACTAGGAACACAGGACACAATGTGAAGTCGAAGCCCTCGAGAATGTCAGCTCGAAGCCTGCCTCACGGAGCTGAGGGACTTCAAACAGAGAGAAGGGGCTTCGCCAGAAATAGCCAGAAAAGGGATTTTAGCCCTGTCAATTCGATCAAAAGCTACACAGAAAAGCAAGCTAGAGTACTAGTGTACTGTTGCTACAGTGAGTAGGTACTACATGCAGCATGCAAGAACTAGTACTACTTCCGTGAAGAACAGGAGCAACAGAAGCACAAACACTCAAGAAAAATAGCTATGCACGTGAAACGAAGCCATAAAAACTGCTGCAGATATGCTGCGCACGATCAGAGAATAGAAGCTTCACTGCATCAGGAAAAACTGAATAAATGCAAGGCAAAATATCAAGAGCAGGAGCCTAGCGGCGCACAACAGGAGAGAGACAAATGCAGGAACCAAAAATGACCCAGGGAATGAATGAAAAGTGATTTCTGGAAGGGTAGTCCAACCCTAGGGATTGGGGCCCTATTTATAGGCTGCCCAATGACCTAGAATATTCCACCAGCCCCTTAGGGTTTTTACAGATGCTAAAATAAAGAAAAAGACTCAACTGCCCTTAGGAATTTTTACAGACACGACTGACTGACTGTGGGCCTAGAAATACAGATGACTTATCCGGAAGCTTAGCTTTCGTAGCAACTATGGCTTCTCTTCTGGACAGTCCGATACAGAATCAACAGTTGTCAGTTTTGCGTCGAAACTGACAAAGCCTCCACCGACTTTGCACCAGGTACCCGGATTGGGCCGGCCCGATTCCGCAGCTCTCTTAGCCCGGCAATCACTCACCGCCCGTGTACCTGAGTCAATCCTGGTCAACAACCCAGTGGGTCTTCTGCTGCTCCTGGCCCATGTACTCGGATTGGGCCAGCCCGACTTCGCAGCCTCCTCTGCCCGACAGTCGCTTGCTGCCTGTGTACCTGAGTCACACGCGGCCCATGAAATAGCAGATCTCCTCTCTTCTACTGTCCTCTTTGACTATCGTTGACAATGACTCATCACATCTGGAGCCATGAGGCCCACGCTATTCAGTATGGCTCCTCAGTCATCGAGGCTTTCATCGACCACTGTTCAATTCACTGCCTCCATCATGAGGACGACCATCGATTGGGGATTTGGGCAGCAACGAAGTTAGATGAGAGTTGTATTTGCTAGGAAATTAGCAATTCCTACTATTATTGTAATGAATGACTGCTTAACCTCACGTGTTCACTACAAATACTAGTTTGGCTCGTTATTGCAAGCAGGAAAAGATAGCAACTAACAGCCTAGATTCTTGCTTTCACACCATCATCAGAATCATTTACAAACATTCACTTAGTAATAAACTCTTGCAAATTGCCACATATTTTTCCTTATTAGACTTTTTAATTGTTATGTCAAACTCTCTTTTGATAGCATAGTGTTTAAATGCCATTCTAAAACTATTCATCGAAGGAAAAGTGTCATTTATAGTCAGATTTGGATCATCCTTATCGAAGACAGTGTAATGCTCCTCATGTGTATGATCATCAATAGGTAAAGTTGCACCCTCAATGTCATCTACATCAATAAGAAAAGTTGAACCAACAACAACTATCATGCCAGATATCATAGTCCTATCATCCTCCTCTCCTAAACTAAGTGAATTATACAAAGTGTCCTCCTCAATCACAATGGCAGACCAATCCCCTAATCCAAAGGTTGCCGACTCCAACACATTAGTGTTATCAATTTCTATGTCGTTGTTATCCATGATAACTAGGTTATTTTGAAATGGACATCCCTTTAGTTTTTGTTCAAACTCCCGCCATAAATGCAATTAAATTTAATAAGGATTTGTTAACTGATCGCACAAATGCAAATATAGTAAAAAACTACAACAAAAAGAAACTCAGATAGTGGCATCGATCGGCGACGTCGACCGGTGTGGTTCTGCTGGAGGACTCCTCGGAAGCGGCGGTGACGGTCGGTGACGGCGTCAGTCAGCGGCGGCGTGGTCCGGCGACGGCATTGGTCGGCGGCAGCGTGGGTAGGCGGCGGCGTGGTTCCTTGCGCGGCGATGGCGTTGGAGGCATTGTCGGCTCCGTTGCGCAGAAATGACGATGGAGTCTGAAAAGCGAATGGACTTTGTGGAAAGAGAGGAAATTGAAGGGGTAGGCATGCACGGATAAATAGATCATTTATGTCTAAGGATGTCATTGATTAAATTTTGTTGCAAAATGACTCCGGTAGGACATTTATATATCTAAATCGAACTCTAGACATATTATATATCATCGCTCAACTTTAAGACATACAATCAATTTTTCTACACATTTTTGACTAAATTACTAATTTGACCATTCTCACCATTAGTACCAAATTTAGCTATCAACACTTGATCTCTTTTAGTGACAAGACACTCTGCACCAATAGAGGAGAGCTCTCCTCCTGGTCCCACGTGCAGTGCTCACCTCCTTTCAGCCTTATCGGTCAATCCGTCACCTCTCACATGCATCTCCAATAAGGCCCTGAGCGTCTCCGGCTCCTACCTTATTCTTTCCCTCCCTGTCTGCATCAACACCATTGAGCCATCTATGCTCCAACAGCTAAAAAAAAATGCCATCTATACCTAATCACTTTTACAAGTGCAGGCCCGTCTATGGGAAGTGTGAGATGTGCGACCGGCCACTAAATATTTGATGTTAGAACAAGTATTCTGGATTTTTTTTGATAGGCTTTGATTTGCTCTAGATTATACTGTAATATGTATTGAGTATGTGGAGTTGTTCAATCATATATAAAGTAACGTGATTGATACCATCAATATGAGATGATGTCTTGAATCTTGTCTTGCCTGTATTTAATTTGACAGATCATGAAATTTCGTTGAACATATTACTTGCTTCGACTGCTAAAACTACTTAGGGGGCGATGGTTTTATGGACTAAAGCTACATCACATCGGATATTTGACATCAAATCGAAAGATTAAACATGAATTAATTATAAAAACAATTATAGAAACGACGGATTATTCACAAGACGAATTTATTAAGCTTAATTAATCTATGATTAGTAAACATTTACCGTAGCATCACATTGTCAAATCATTACGTAATTAGGCTCATTAGATTTGTCTCATGAATAATCCACCGATTATAAATAGATTTTATAGATAGTCTACATTTAATACTCCAAAATAACATTTAACATCTAATACAATAGAACTAATTTTTAGACTAAAGAACCAAACGGCACCTAACATCGTTGAATTGCAAAGAAGTTATCAAGACAATGCCACACAATATTTATTGGTAATTTCTTATTATGCACTTATAATAATTTTTTATATTACTTTCTTTTTTCTCTCTCCTCCTCTCATCAAATCCATTTTCATCCACATCTTAGATATCCTAATGACATTCTTCTCCTCTCATCAAATCCATTTTCATCCGCATCTTAGATATCCTAATGACATGATATCTTACATTGTCTGTAACCACTTGTACAACATTTTCAGCCCCCAAACTCAAGAACATCCTTTTTCACATACACTAAATGGGGGAGGCGATTCTGAAGGCGATTCTAGGATTCAGAAGTAGCTCGTAGGAGGGGTTCCTCCTCGCCGGCGCTTCGCGCCGGTGGTTGAGTTCGGATAAGTGTCTCTTTCCCGTTTCTTCTTATCCCGGTTCCTCTTCCCATGTCTGGTCCCCCGTTTTCTTTTCCCGGATCTTCTCCGGGACAGTGATCTTGCGGATTTGGTTTCTGATTGGGATTTTTCGGCGGGATTGGCTTTCCAACGCTTAATCTTCTCTCGCTTTGGCGCCCCGGTGCATCATCCGTCCTCCGACCCAAAAGGATCCTTCTTCCTTCTGGTCGTTTTCAGGCGCTTTACTTTTAGATTAACGACGTCGTCTGTTGCTCTGGCTTTGCATGCGTCCCTGGGCGGGATGCCGGCGGGATTTCATGTCTCTCCGGTCCAAGGAATCAATTTAGGGTTTCTGTGGCCTCACGAGACGTCGGCTTTCTCATTACCTCGCAAAAGCTTTCCGGTCTGAAAAATTGAATGTCAATTCTTTCTTTGGCGTGACGGTGGTGCAAATTGGAGAGCTGAATATGAAAACTGGACCAAGGAAGAAGAGGATAGCTGGTTATCTCAGGCAGGTTCAAAAAAACTCCTCTGCTTCATGCGCAACGGTACACTCCTGCTTCGAGGTTTATTCGTCGTTCGCGACGTCTCAAGCATGTCTCTTTTAGGGCTGCCCCAGAAACACTTATTTACCTCCCTAGTGAGCCTGCATGCCGCATATCAAATTCTCACAGCGTGGTTTTTTCAAATTCAAAGTTAGTTCGGTCAGCAATGGCGAACAAGGTTGGTTCTTTCCTTGTAGGGGCTATTGAGGTGCCCACTTCGGGTGGTAAGGCAGGCAGGTTCCAAGCTACTCTGGGAAACTTGCGCTCTGATCAATGCGCTGACATCAATCACATCCCTCTGCTGCCACCGGCCGCTGTTAGCCCGGATCAAATCCACTCGCAAGATCTTTACAGGGAGCAACCAGCAGATGGTAATTTTGCAGATACCACGGTTCCAACTTCCAAGGTTTTTTCCAGGCTACACCAAGCTTTGTCACGTCCTATGGCTAGAGGCTATCACTGCAAAACCTTGGTTTCTTCTCAAGCAAGCAAGGAAATCACCTGTGCAATCCATAAGCGAGTTCACACTGCAATCAATGCAAGACTTCCTGCGTGTGCTAGATTGCGGTGGATACCAAAAATATCAACAAGCAGTAGCCCTTTGCGACTTCATTCAACGCTTGCTCCCTTCCATAGCAGTTCACTTTCGTTGTCTCCTTCGCTTCAGCCTAGTAGCCAGCAAGAGAGGATGGCGAACTTTGCCATGGATCCGATCATGTACATCCCAAGAGGTGGGACGCTGATCGATGGAGGTGGTGCACTCAGGAAAAGAAGGAGCGTGGTCACCCTCTCTGGGCAGCACATCAGGAAGAATGAAGATATGGCAATAGCGACTTGTGCGGACGCCTTCACTGCGATGGAAAGGCATGAATTTCTTCTACTCATTCATCACCACCTTACTCAGGTATTGCGGTTGCAAGTGCTACGCTATGGTGTTTACCCCTTTGGAGTTGGCTTCTTTAAATTTGGCACTATTTTCCAACGGGACAGTATGGTTAACGCGGCACCACACTGGATAGGGGATAAACTGGTAACCTTCATTAAGCATGATGAGGCAGGAAACTTTAGAAATGCTACTGCCAACCGCATTGTTTGGGTTATGTTCCTTGCTTTCCCACTTGACTTTAAAGAGTTTAATTTCCTGGAGCAAATCATAGCATCTTTTGGGAAACTTTTGTACTGGCACTCAGAGGACTCGAGTGTGTGTAGAGTGATAGCCAAAGTTCTTGTCGACAACACTTTGGATATACCTCGTAGCATTACGGTTAAGACTTGTCACTCCATGGATGGGGACGGTAGATCATGGACCTTCCCGGTTTACATCATTAGCAATGAGCTAGCTGATGGTTTTCCGGGAGATGAGGACGATCTTCCTCCTAACGGAGGCAATCCTCATCCTTTCAATGGTGAGGTCTTCCCTGGAGAACCTGCTTGGGTTCAGCAATGGGTTGATGATCAGTTGATCCATGGGAACTTCCACCAGGCGCCCGCAGCAGAACAGGACCCCCTTGCAGAGCCCTTCATTGTTGATCCGATGGAGAACGAGGGGCAATGGGACAACTGGCCTGCAAACTTGCCTAACCTTAACCCTGGACAGCAGGCACCGGATGAGATGAGCATGGAAGTCTCAGGCCTGTCGATTGGTTTAAACAGTGGGTCCACTAATCTTTCAGGAAACGCAACTGCTCTGATGTCCCTTTTTCATTCGGTAGATCATTCTACCTCGGCACCTAGTGCACTTTCTACTCCAATGCAGGGTAAACCTCCCATCAAGTTTTTCTATAGCCGACGCAACAAGGGGTCGGACAAGGGGGGACAGAGCTCGGAGAAGGCTTCTCACCTTAAGACAATTGTAAGTTTTCAGTGAAAGATTTAAGGCGAAGTGCTAGAATTCGTGATAAGCAAAAGGGCTTTAGGTCGACATATTCCTCTTGTGGCTTCCCTGACTGTTGCATGCAGGGATCTCCCTCCAAAACTGACAAAGGAAAGGGGATTATGCCTGAAAAGCCAACACTGCAGGACTTCATCAACGCCGCGAATGAGGGTAAGCCAACTGTTGAGCTTTCATTTGGGCAGATTAGACATGTAGCAACACAACTTTGCGGTCTCCACGATGATCAAGTGACCTTGGATAAGCTAATGACAGATGGGACAAGCAATCAGCTAGTCCGTGGTGGTGGAATTACCATTCGAGAAATTGATGAGTAATCCAATCAAGATGCTAGGGCAGGGTGGCTGGGCTTTTGGAAGATGGGAAAGTTTATTTTGGTATTGTATGATTGCTAAGTTGTGGTACTATCTACTATGTTTAATGTTTGTCTTTCATGCGCTGAACTTGTCCAAAGCGCCATGGCTTGTACTTATGTCCAGCAGACAGACTCGGGGACCTTTGACTGCAAACACCAGCTCTTTTTATATTAATTGCCTGCTTCCCTGCGGATTATCTGCAAGGACTTCGTTAATCTCAGATCTCTATGACGCGTAATCATAAATGGAATATTCTCAACTGGAACATTAGGGGCCTTAACGCTTCAAAGAAAAAAATGGCAGTCAGAGAGCAATTAACAGGTAATCGCATTGATATTCTATGCATTCAGGAAACAAAAATATCTCTTTTTGATCATTCAGTTCTAAGATCGCTGGCACCAAAAAAATTCAATAAATTCGCGTTCGCCCCTTCCTTAGGGGCCTCGGGGGGGATTTTGGTCGCTTGGACTGGGGCTAAGTTAATAGGTGAAACTCTCTCAATAAGCAAGTTTCAAATTACTATCAAGTTCAGATCAGTAGCAGACGGGAATTCTTGGCTATTGACAACAGTTTACGGTCCATGCAGAGAGCCAGACAAATCCAAATTTGTTAGGTGGCTGATTGACCTTGACCAAAGCACCCACAGCAATTGGATGTTTGTAGGCGACTTTAACTTAACCAGATCTCAGGAAAATAGAAGTTCGCAGACTCATTCCTCATCCCATTCAGATAGTTTCAATGATTGGATTTCCGCAAATGGTCTTTCTGAGATTCCTTTAAGGGGCAAACGCTACACTTGGAGTAACATGCAGAAATGCCCTATCTTGGCCAAACTAGATTGGTGTTTCACCTCGCCACTTTGGCCGTCTCAATTCCCAAACACAACGTTCACTGGGTTAGACAGGTATATCTCTGATCATTCCCCATGCCTTATTCAAATCACCACCTCAGTCTACAGGCCCTCTGTCTTTCGGTTCGAAAATTTTTGGTTGACTATGCCGGGTTTCTGGGAATTAGTTGAGAATTCTTGGAGTTCATCGCCTCAAACATCCGGAGAAGCTGATTTAATTGCGAGCAAATTGTCCCACCTTACCAAACGTCTAAAAAAATGGAGAATGAGATTAGGAAAGATTGAAGCTTCATCCAAAGCTTGTCACATTATAGTTGCTGCGTTAGACTCCTTTGAAGAGTTCAGAGACCTAAATACTATGGAATACAATTTTAGGTTGATTCTTAGAAACCAAATTGAGCATTTGCTTCTTATCAAACAAACCTACTGGAAACAAAGATACACAGTCAGATGGACAAAGCTAGGTGATGAAAACACCAAATTCTTCCACAGGGCTGCAACTGAGCGTATGGGGTACAATTCAATTGCCACTCTATCTTCAGCAGAAGGGCAAGTCTTTAGCAGCCACGTTGATAAAGCACAGCTCTTGCTGCATGACTTCACGCAGCGGCTGGGGAGGACAGAGAACATTTCTTGGACTTTTCAAGCGCCGCTGACTTTTAACGTTTTCAACAACTTAGAGGGCATAACTGAAGTGTTTTCCCATAAAGAGATAGATGATGCACTTCACGATATGCCGTCAGATAAAGCCCCGGGGCCTGACGGGTTTAACACACTCTTCTATAAGAAAGCCTGGGAGATAATAAAACAGGACTTCTATAATTTGTGCAGGGCCTTTCACGCGGAGGACTTAGACTTAACATCCTTAAACAATTCGTATATTACGCTACTGCCTAAATGCAACGCGCCTGTCTCTTCAGGTGACTATAGACCAATCTCTCTAGTAAACTTCAGCGTAAAATTAATATCGAAAATACTAGCAAAAAGACTGCAACCCTTCATGCAAAGACACATTCATGCAAACCAATATGGGTTCATAAAAGGGAGGTCTATTCAAGATTGTCTAGCATGGGCCTTTGAATACACACATCAATGTCATCAACACAAGAAGCCGGTAGCATTACTCAAACTAGACTTTGAAAAAGCTTTCGATTTGGTGGAGCACTCGGCGATCTTATACATGTTAGAAAAACTGGGCTTCCCAAATAAATGGATTAATTGGATCAAGATCATGTTTTCCTCAGCGCAATCTGCCGTCCTCCTAAATGGGTCCCCCGGAAAACTCTTCAAATGTGTGCGGGGAGTCAGACAAGGTGATCCTCTGTCACCGTTGTTATTTGTCCTGGTTGCTGAATTTCTTCAAGTCTTGTTAAACTCAGCACATGCTCAAAATATTATAAGTGCTCCAGAATGCCACTGGCAAAGCAAATTCCCGGTTATCCAGTATGCAGACGACACGGTCATTTTTGTAAAAGGGGACCAAAAAAACATTTTCAATCTGAAGGCGATCCTCGCGGCATACTCATCTTTCACTGGGCTGAAAATCAACTTCAAAAAATCCTGCTTGGTTCCAATTAACTTGGACAATGACCTTGCCATTATGCTGGCGAGCACCTTCGGCTGTCCCCTTGGAACACTTCCAATTCCGTATTTAGGGCTGCCTCTAGATACCAAAGCACCAAAAAGGCAGGATCTGAGCAACATTATCACCAGGATAGAAAAACGGCTTTTGCTCTCTTCATATTGGCTTTCCACAGCAGGCCGTCTTCAGATAATAAATGCTGTGCTCACAGCAATTCCAACCTACACAATGGCTATGTATCAACTACCCGCAGCAATCACAAAAAGGATAGACCAACTCAGAAGAAGATATTTGTGGCAAAAGAATAATAACAGTGCGAAAGGAATCCCATTAGCAAAATGGAGCAATATTTGTAAGCCTAAAAGCAAGGGTGGTCTGGGGGTAATCAACATTAAAGGGCAGAACAATGCACTCCTCCTCAAACATCTGGATAAATTCTTCAACGATCGGAATACTCCTTGGGTGGACTTGATTTGGCGCAAAAATTATAACGCAGGCAGATTGCCTCAAACAGGGGGAGCGAGAGGTTCCTCGTGGTGGAGGGGAATTCTGAAACTTCTACCAAGCTTCTTAGCTATAGCAAAGCCTACAGTGAAATCAGGACACACTGTGTCGTTATGGTTTGATCTCTGGACAACCCCAATAGCTTTCAACTCTCATCAAAGACTTTTTACTTTTGCCAAACATCAAGGGTGTTCAATTGCGCAATTTCGCAACATTGCGGAAGCACAGAGAATGTTTTTCCTACCATTGTCAGAACAAGCGCAAGAGGAATTTGATCAACTCCAAGTAAAAATTCAATCCTTGAATCTCTCAGAGCACGATCAAGACACTTGGTCTTATATCTGGGGGTTGTCTAAATATACTCCAAAAAATTTTTACAACTACACTTATAGTAATATTGATGTGCATCCGATCTTCAAGTGGATATGGGCTTGCCAATGTGAAAAAAAAATCAAGCTTTTCTCTTGGTTTATGATCAAAGACAGACTCCACACCAAAGACATTCTGCGTAGAAAAAAACTCCTGCACGACAGTGGAGATTATAGTTGCATTCTTTGTGGGCTTGGGATCTTGGAGAATGTCATGCATCTCTTCTTTGATTGTCAATTCTCCAAAAGATGCTGGACAAGATTAGACATTGGATGGCCGGACAATGGCAGCCTAGAGGAAAGGATAGCTACAGTAAAATCTAAAGATAACAGAAGCTTTGTGCTGGAACTTATCCTAATTGGGGCATGGTCCTTATGGCTTCACAGAAACAATTGTGTCTTCAGACAAAACAATTCATCGCTGCAGCAATGGTGGGAGTCCTTCCTGGTGATCTTAAAAACTCAAACTCATAGGCAGAAAGAAGTTACAAAAGAAAACATCTTAGCCTGGATAGCCACCAAACTTTGAGGGGGTCTCTAGTCTTCCCCTTTTTTTAGGGTTTTACCTTTGTTTTTTTTAGCCTTTTCTCGGCTCCTAGTTGAGCTCGGAATCTAGGCTTGTAAATCTTTTTCCCTCCTTGAACGCTTTGTTCAATTAATATAACTATAGTAGGAGACTCTCCTGCTGGTTGTGATTCAAAAAAAAAAGACATGATATCTTACTTAAAATATGATTTTTTTATTTCATTATTATATCATATTATTTTTATACGACAATCTAATAAAAGCCTAAGACACCAGTTATAGGCTCATAGCTTAGAGGATGTGAATATCTTTTTCATCGGAGACAGGGGTGGATGATAGCTCATATTTAAGACAGATCTGTACTGACTGGGGCACACAGTGCTGTGCAATTAAGGGAACAAATTGCAATGGCAACAGCTTATGCGGATAATTGAGGACTGTGCCAACCTCTAGGCAAACAATGTGCTGTCTTGGGCAGCATGCATTAACTTCAAATTAGTGCTCTGGTGAGGTGTGCATTACTATGCATGCGCAAGCTAAGGCCGGCCGTGCGTGCTTCCAGCATTGACATTGATGAGTTTGCTTCTTAAAACATTGGTTAAAAGTTTATTAATTCGAGCCATTGGTGTGGCAGCTGAGCTCATCGTTGATCTGACCAGGACTGTACTTTATTCCGACGTCGTGGTTTGAAAGCCGTGTTAAAATTTCCCAGCTCTCTGCCTTGGCCGTTGGCCCGGCCCCCAGGGCTGCCGGCCGGCTGCGTGGACGACGAGTGAGCTGTGCCCCCAGATTTCTTACGTGGCATGAATGCCTACGTCAGCGTATACGGTGCAGTTGCTTTCTTTATAAAATCTTCCAAGCTCATCTTTCCGTTGGTTAGTGTCACATCAGCTCAAGACTTTAAGAAATACTGTAGTTTATAAGGACGTAGAAAGATTGGTAAACACAAGATTGTATATGTTAGTTTATTTTTAAATTCTTTAGCAAATAGATTTTATAATCTAGCCAAATGATACGAACCGTTTGAAGAGCTGAAAATGGCAAACGGAAGCAGTGGCTGCGCCGCGGGGCCCGTCCACGCAAGCAGAGCCAGTGATCCACACGAAAGCTGCACACGCGGCATCGGGCAACGGGCGCGGCGGAACGAAAGCGACCGAGCAGGGCTGGCCCACCGGGCATCGGGCGGCTCGACTCGAGTCCAGTCGAGCTGTCGAGGCCCCAATCTCCTCGTTTCCTCACAAAATCTCCTCTCCCACTCCCAATCTCCACCTCCTCTCTCTCTCTCTGTCCCTCCACCGTCCGAACCGAGCAACCCTAACGCGGCGTCGGCGGCGATGGATTCGGCACCGCCGGACGAGTCGGTGGAGAACGGACACAGGAACGGGAACGGGAACGGGAACGGCAACGGGCCGTCCCCGCCCCCGGCGAAGCGGCCGCGCGCGGTGATCTCGGCGGCCCAGATCCGCGCCGAGTTCGAGCACCACGAGGCCGGCGTGGCCCGCATCAACAACGGCAGCTTCGGGTGCTGCCCGGCCTCCGTGCTCGACGCGCAGGCGCGGTGGCAGCGCGTCTTCATCTCCCAGCCCGACGACTTCTACTTCCACAGCCTCCAGCGCGGCCTGCTCCGCTCGCGAGCCGCCGTCGCCGCATTAGTCAACGCCGGGGACGTCTCCGAGGTGTCGCTCGTAGACAACGCCACCACAGCGGCCGCAATTGTGCTGCAGCACGCCGCCTGGAGCTTCGCCGAGGGGCGGTTCGCGCGCGGGGACGCGGTGCTGATGCTCCACTACGCGTACGGCGCCGTCAAGAAGTCCATCCACGCCTACGTAGCCCGAGCGGGGGCCACCGTCGTTGAGGTGCCGCTCCCGTTCCCTGTCGCATCCGCCGACGCCATTATTGCTGAGTTCCGCGCCGCTCTCGCTGTGGCCAAGGCAGGGGGACGCAAGGTCCGCCTCGCGGTCATCGATCACATCACCTCCATGCCCAGTGTTGTCATTCCGGTGAAGGAGCTCGTCTCCATCTGCCGTGAAGAGGGTGTTGACAAGGTGTTTATTGATGCCGCACATTCCATCGGGCAAGTCCCTGTTGATGTGCGCGATATTGGGGCCGATTTTTACACCAGCAATCTCCACAAGTGGTTCTTCTGCCCGCCTGCTGTTGCTTTCCTGCACACGCGCAAGGATGATCCCATAGCCTCCCAACTCCACCATCCTGTTGTGTCACACGAATATGGCAATGGCCTTCCCATGGAGAGTGGATGGATCGGGACAAGGGATTACAGTGCACAGCTTGTAGTGCCTGATTCTATTGATTTTGTTAACCGATTTGAGGGTGGCATTGAGGGCATACACAGCCATAACCATGACAAAGTGATTGAGATGGGTAGGATGCTTGCTGAGGCTTGGGGGACGTTCCTTGGCTCACCACCAGAATTGTGTGGAAGCATGGTTATGGTTGGCCTGCCTGGTTGCCTTGGTGTTGAAAGTGATGATGATGCGTTGAGAGTGAGAACTATGTTGAGGAAGGATTTTATGATTGAAGTGCCAATATACTACAATTCAAGAAGGGTGGAAGCGCAAGAGATAGCAAAGGATAAGAATGGTGATGCAGTGACAGGGTATGTTAGGATCTCACATCAAGTTTACAATGTAAGGGAGGATTATGAGAAGCTAAAAGATGCTGTGAATAAGCTTGTTGCTGAGGGATTCACGAGCTGCAAATTGCGTCCTTCTGGGAAGGTACCATCTCATGATCCTCATTAAAATTTTGTTAGCCGTAATTATATATTTTCCTTTGTTTGGCTACTCTTATTACATCAGTGATTGCTCTGACTAGTGTAGAATTTGATATAAGACACTACAGCACGTCATCACCTTGGCTGTTTTATCAGCTGATAACTTGGTATGCCTGTATATAGTTGCTTGTTAGAAGGCATGTTTTAAACAGTGCTAAGTGTCTGAGCCCATTTATATTTTAGGATATAGATATAGTTAAATTCACTGTTTCCAGATTATGCAATCATTATTATATTTTGTGGTGATGATTAGGTGTTGTAGAGGTACAGTAAAAAACTGTTGTCTGACAAGGCAATAGAACAATTAATTGAATTTTTCATATTTGCATGAAAAAAAATTGTATTCAGTTTAAAACAAACTGTTTAAACAATGGTTACCACTTATGAACATCCCAAAGAGGTTTTGGATTTTTTAGAGTCATCCAAGCATTCATTTAATTATTGAATTGAGTTTAGACATGTCTTTGTGAAGACATTTAGGCTTGGTAGTCAAGACAGTCTGTAGGATGATAGTTTGTTTCATTTCCCCCTTCATCTATGTTTTCTTGTCAAACTGGCCGTGCATAAGCTTTTGCATAATTTTTCCTAGTCATAAAAATTATATGTTACTGAACATCACTAACCTTCACTTTTACATCTCATATTCTCAATTTCTCATTAATAATTGATCTTGTGCATGCATTTGACAATCTACAGTAGCATCAGTCCTTTATCTATGTATTATGAACTTTGAAGTGCTATATTACCCATGTTTTATATCCCTAGAACATGGAAAATGTTTGTCATGGAATTGCACTATGCATGTTTGAGGGCACAGTTATTTTTCGTGATATGCTTTAGCATTCTAGTTAGTAGTTGCTGAAAATATGCAAAAGAGGTGCTATGGCAGTATGGCACATTGCACTACAAATTGCCAAGTCAAAATGATTTTAAGCCATTTTCAAATTTCAATACTTCAACTTGAAAGTACACAAGTACATAACACTTGTTAGATTTCTTTGTCCAACATAAGTATGTTTTCCCATTAGTGTAATGTATGCAGAATAAAAACAAATAGGGATTTTTTAACTTTGAAGATACATTGATGTAACCAAGATCTAACGGTCGACTTTAACTGTCTGATAGAAAATATAGTTGATTTTAAAACACTATAATTGATTGTGTTTGGTTGTAGACTTGTAGTACTTAAGGAGGATTTCATCTGTTCATTAAAACAGTCTTTGTATATGCAAGTTGTTCTGTACTTCTTTGTATGCAGATGAACCTTTGTTTGTAGTCTTGTTATGACATGGTTATGATTTTCTGTTGCATATGCCATGACTCTAATTCTAGGAACTTTGAGCTGTTTAAGATTAATCACCTGGTGAAGATACCTTGATTACCTTCTCTTATTGCATTTCCCCATAATTTGTGTATTAATTATCTGAAATTGTTCTAGAGGAAACTAGAGAAGATGCATTGTCAAGTTTAATTGGTTGTGTGGCTATTACACTTGCTGGAAAATTAAAGTCAAGCTTGGTATATTGTCATGGGTAGTGGGTGTTATGGTTTGGATCCATGACTGGTAAACACCGCCGAGAGGATAGCTTGGTATATTGTCTGCTGCCAGGAATGAGAGGTAGACTTAGATTGGGGAGAAGAACATTGGAACGAGAGATTAGACTAATTCCTTCTTCATTGATTGATTTCTGCTAAATACCTCTCTATTTATAGAACCTACCAGACTGTGTATTGGTAATGTGATAATCTCTTGTTTGTTGTGGATTTTTAATTATATTTATGTTGTAATATACTTCATGTAGTATAAACTGAATCCGACTCGTCGGGTTTCGGGTACTCAACGGGTTCAGGTTTAGTTATCCACGAGTTTCACGGGTTTGGGCTTGCATGGGTTTCACGGGTTTGCTTTGCAGGCGGATTTTCATCAAACCTGTGGGTTTTAGTCCCGTTGCCATCCCTATTCCAGTAGCAACCGTCGTAGATGGCACGAGCGTGGAGGGTCTTAGAAACATGCTCCACGTTTGCCTGAGATTGGAATGAGATAGAGGCCTCCACGCATGCCCCTATTGGGTGCATGTAGTTCTCTTTCACCCCATATGCATCGAACATTTGATGGAGTACATCCTTGTTCACTGGATAGCGTGGATTGATCACTTTGACTTGAATTGTTTGCTCGAAATTGGAAGTCATGGTGAGTGGCTCTGATACCAAGTTACACGTAAACACCGTCGAGAGGATAGTCGGGCGGCGGCGACGGCCGCTAGGGATGAGAGGCAGACTTAGATTGTGGAGAAAACATTTGGACGAGAGATTAGACTAATTCTTTCTTTATTGATTGATTGATTGCTGCACAATACCAAGCTATTTATAGAGCCTACAAGACTTTATCTCTTTAACTAACTCTAATCTAATATGCTATTTTAAAGGAATAACTAACCCAATCTGTAATCCCGCATTGATACGGTACCATTGTTCATGCTACAGTAACCGTGCAGTACTGTTCATGAGGCTGGGCCTGGGCCAGCCCCAGCCCAGCCCACGTGAACAATACCTGTGGGTACTTGTAGCAATAATTAGGGATTTTATAGTTTAAAAGGTAAGAATGTAAGATTATATAGGAAGATAATGGCTTTAGTTAGGAATTAGACATAGAGATTAGTTTGGTTTATATGATAGAGATCCTTATATGTCTAGTTAGTCCTCCCTATATAAAGGAATCTCTTGTACTCAATTAAGAAGCAATGAAGAATTAATCTAATCTCTCATCCAATTCTCTATTCTTTATGCCACTGTCTTCCTCCTAAGAGCATTTCCAAGAGAAGCTCTAAATAGCCCCCTTCTTTAAAGTTTTGGAATTAGAATTAAAAAATCAGCTCCAACAAATACTCTAAATAGCTCCAAAAATAAAGGATCTCTAAAATTAATCCTTACGCTCCTTACATTTAGAGAGCATATTTAGAGACTCCAATTTAAAGACTCTGTTGGAGAGAAACATATTTAAAGTGATTTGTATCCTAAAAATGAATCCCAAAAACCTTTATAGAGAGTTAAATTTTAGAGTCATTCTTAGAGATGCTCTAACCTAAGTCTACCTCATTCCTAGCAGCCATCATTGTCTGGCTATCCTCTCGGTGTGTTTATCTTGTCATGGGTTCAACTCATGACATATATAGTGGTTGAGTAAATCTTCTTTCCCATGAATGTCAATCGTGTGTGGTCGTTGGGGTATTCCTTTGTTGACATAGTCCATGGATTGTATTGCATCCAATTGCTTAGTTGCTTCATATTCTGTACTATTTCTGATGCAGTTGTGATTGCATTGTCAAGATTGGTGAGTAGCTCTTAATATTTAATACTCATCTATTTTTCAGACAAGTTATAATCTGATTGAGTTATTCATGTTTATGGTTGCTGCAGAAAATGGTAGCGTGATGACATTACAGAGAGCCAGCACTCCATTGGAAGATGTTGTGGCCGACTACTTAGATGTGGATCGCCCTCTCAGCCAGTGCTGCAGTGTGTGCCTAGTTCTCTCCTGTACACAGTACACCCATGGCATCGCCAGTCCATGTAGTGTACTTTCAGAAACTGACAGAAGTGTTGTATTTGCAATTGGTCCGTCACAATAATGCACTGGCAGCGGCATGTCTTCTCCCTCATTTTCAAGCTCTAATGTAAGAAGTAAGAACAATAATAATCTGAATCCAAGAAGATTTCAGCTGTTGTAGATTGAATGCTGGTTACCGATTATATCTGAATCCAAGTAGAATGCTGAGAAGAAGTAACCCGTGTAGAGATTAGAGCTCGAGGGTGCACGTTACTCAGCAGTTGATGACGCTTGTACTGTGTCCTGTGGTTATTTATTTGGAGACGGCCCAGCTTATTGTCATGGCTGTTAACTCGATTAACATAAGTTTGCCGAGACTTTCTGAAATTCTGATGCTATATGAAATTGCTTTTCCTCTCCCGGTCCGGCGGCTGTAGCAATCTGCTCTCCGATAGCGACAAGGCGGCGGAAGAGAAGAACCTGTCCGGTGGCTGTCTCTCGGGCTTCTCCTTTTCCAGGTTGGCCTGCGCTGAAATAAGCTCCTGTTATCCTTAAAAAGTCCATTTTAAGGGAGGGTTTTGGAGGGTAAATTCTTAATTTTTATCTAAACAAGGATATATGATCAAATATTTTATTTATTTAGAGCATGTTTTGTTTAAAAAGAAGGAACCATTTCATTCTAATTTTCTATCTGTTTAAGAGGAATATTTACTATAGATTTAGGTATTGCTCGATAAAGATAAAAAACTGAACACAGCTATTCTAGGTGCTCGTGCGGCTTTGCGGCAGCACAGCAGAGAGGAGCTAGGGACGGGCATTCGTTTTTTTTCGGTTTTGAGAAATTTTGGTTTTTGAAAAATAGGAATTGAATACTATATTGAAATTAGTTGATTTAATTCAGTTTTTTCGGTTTTTGGTTTTACCGAGTAAACGGCGGGCCGGTGGCTGGCGAGTTCCACGGCCATAGTAGGCTGTAGCGGCCAGCGGGGATGGGCTGACTTGCAAGCCAGCGCAAGGCCTTTTCTTGTTTTTTTTTGTTTTTTTTTAACATGGGAAGCACTTCAGGACTACATGGATTTGGTTTCTTCACGGTTGTTTCGGTTTTCCATCAACGAAAACGGAACTGAAAATCGAAAACCGAAGTTTTAAAAAATAAAAACTGAATTTTATTAAAATAACCGAAATATTTTTTTCGATTCAGTTATTCGGTTTTTGGTTTTCGGTTAATTTATATACACCCCTAAATGGAGCCATTGCAATGGTGCCACGGAACCACCACAAGATACGAGGAACTATTCGACCTCTCAAACTAGAATGAATTCATTGAATCTCTGGAATCAAAAGCAAACTTTAGTTGCCAACTAAAAGGGATGATAGTTTTACTTGTGGGTGCGAGTATCATGGGTTTAGGTTCAATTTTATGCCACGGGTTCTTGGCTTCGGATCCTGTTTATTTTTGGGTCGAGAACGATTTTAAATTTAAACCTATGAGTATTTGTGGGTTTACCTTGAAATTACATAGATTCTATCTTATTTTCCATTTCTTCCGCTTGACAATGTTATGCTGAGTGATTTCATCGTTTCAAGCTACATGCCGGTAATGTGATAATTTTATGTTTGTTATAGATTTTTAATTACATGTATGTTCGGGTTGAGGTTTAATTTTGAACCAATAAATTTCATGGATTCAAATTTCCATAGATTTTACAGATTTATTTTGTAGACGGATTTTCATCAAGCAGGTTTTAGATCCATACCCGTCCCTACCAACCATTCAAGAAGAAGGAATCAAACCAAAAACCTTACTTCCCAACCACTCCTGACTCCAGTTATTACAACAATAAATTCTCTGTCAGTTAAAAAATAATAAAGTGTCTGCTCTCGCCAGCCTTCTTCTTTCTCAAATATTTCGGATACCACAAATTTTTTTCCAAGCACGTCCTTTCTCTGCCTCTTAAATAACACATCAACAATGACCATATTTTATCTACTCTGAAGTAAAAAAAATATTTTCATGACATGTAGGCCAGATTGCCTTGAGGCCATATGTCAGTCACTATTATCTTCAGCTGGTTTTCTTCTGGACAGGGAGGGTCAGAGGGCCGTGCGACTCTTTCCCCTCGAGCTCTCCACCGGCTTTCCCCTCCTCTCCGGGCTCGGAAGCTACTGTACAAGAAAGGTATGAGTCCTCTCCTGCCTCGCTAGCTGCTTAAATCACCTGTTTTCACTCTGCAGTTAAGATATTTGAGATACTATCAATCTTGGCGTTGTTGATTTGGCCGTGGTAACCACCCTTGCATATCTCTGCTGTGATGCCCTGCTGCCTATTATTCTTGAGCCTAGTTCTTTGATACTCTCTGTGTTCTTGTGAACTTTGGTGCCTTTCTTGATTGGTGCCTGAGAATTCTGAAAACTTCAATTACATGTCCCCGGTTTTACATATGAACTAAGTATTGGTATGCTCAATTCCTGTCATGGGCTACTGCTAGTCAAACAGCCCACGGAAGGAACTCTTCTAGATGAGCAGATGTGCTCTTCATTTTAACTTGTAGTCTATTTTTCAAGGAATAAGCTATGGCTGGACTCAAAGATCGCCCGCACACCAGTGCTTCTCTGATTAGCGTTTCTAACCGCAGGGGGGGTCTAGCGCGATGGGACTGAACCATCTATTGCTGGTCACTTGCTTGTGGACTCTGTCATATGCCGTTCTGCTTCATGCTTCTCCTGATGGAGTGCTAAGAATCGACCTGAATAGGAAGAGGCTGGACAAGAAAACCTTGGCTGGAGCAAAAGTGGCAAGGCAGCAGAGCCATCATCTGAGAGTCGACAGTTTAGGTGATGACATAGTTCCTTTGGATAATTTCTTGGACACTCAGTACTTTGGAGAGATTGGCATTGGCACGCCGCCGCAGAACTTCACAGTCATATTTGACACTGGAAGCTCTAACTTGTGGGTTCCGTCAACAAAATGCTATTTTTCGGTAGGTTTTCAGTAATAGAGGATAGACACAGATAATGACTGTTTTTTTGTAAGGAAGAATATTTAATGTTTTGATGCCTAATGCTTTCCAGATAGCATGCTACTTACACCACAGATACCGGTCCAAAGGGTCAAGCAGTTACACAAAGAATGGTATGATAGATCTGGTGGTGGCTTCTCGATATGTGAGATAATTTTGGCAAGTAAAACAATGTCTGTTAAAGACTTATACTGTTGTTGAAATTGTTCAGGGGAATCTTGTACCATTTCCTATGGCTCCGGGTCGATTGCTGGTTTCTTCAGTGAGGATAATGTGTTAGTTGGGGATCTTGTTGTGAAAAATCAGGTGAATTATTACACAATCGTCCCAGTAAAACATTTAGATGTGTCATTGCTAATGCTGCAGGTCCATATTTTCTTTCAGAAGTTCATTGAGACGACGAGTGAGCCGAGCATTACTTTCATTGTTGGAAAATTTGATGGAATTCTTGGACTTGGATTTCCGGAAATCTCTGTGGGAAAAGCCCCTCCAATTTGGTACCTACTCAGACCATTTTATAAATTTTGATTATGTCACAACCTTAGTGATGATGTTGTTTGAACACTCTTCTATGTGGTATGCAACAAACAGGCAGGTTATGAAAGAACAGAAACTGATTGAGAAGGATGTCTTCTCTTTCTGGCTTAACCGTGATACTGATGCACCGACAGGCGGTGAGCTCGTATTCGGTGGTGTAGACCCAAAGCATTACAAGGGGAACCATACATATGTTCCAGTTACCCGTAAGGGCTATTGGCAGTTTGAGATGGGGATCTCCTTATTGGTGGCTATTCAACTGGGTACTGCACTGATGGTTGCGCCGCTATTGCAGATTCAGGGACTTCATTGATTGGTGGCCCAACAGTACGCATCCTTGTCTCTTTCAGTGATGACTGATGAGTCTTTTATGGTCCTTTATTTTAGTACTAGGAAGTATGATCAATTTCTAGTACTCCCTATGTCCCCCAAAGACTTATTTTCAACTGTCCCAAAAATACTTCATATTTACATGTTTACCTACCCTCGATTCATAAATCAATAAGTTTTATTCCTTTAATACTTCTTATCTATCAATTCATAATACTGTTTTTTATTAATGAGGTTCACTTTGGTCTTTTACTCTCAACACTAATTTATCAACATTATCTCAAAAGTTAAGTCTCTAAGAAAGAGGGATGGATGAAGTATTAATTTGTGGTACCTATCAGTAGTATTTCCACAGAATTGGTAGGAATTAATCTTCTGAAATTATATAAAAAGGGTAATTGGTGGAGGCCCTGGACCTCGTCGCCACGGCGGCGCTGTTGCGGCGACGCAACGAGGAGGTAGGGGATACAGGGAGATAAAGCCTGAACTGAATACTAGATCCCCTATTCTAGTGCACCGGTCCTGTTTATATAGACACATGATCGGTCTAATCTAACAACCATAATCATAACAGATTGATTGCTAAAACAGAATAAATCCTAACTTGCTATACTTAAGGACTAATCAATCTCGACTTGCTATTCTTAAGGACTAATCAAATCCCTTAGCTAATACTCATCTGATTTCCTTGGGTCCCCCTCCCTGTTTGGCCTGATCTCCTGCTGCTGTCCCTGACATCTCTCCCTCCCTTGAAAATCATCTCGTACTCGAGCTGAGAATCCGGCGGCACAGGAGAGACCAGCGGTGCCCGGCGGAGACACGGTGCCCGATGGGGACACCGTTCTGGTCGGAGAAACGCGGCACCCGAAGGGAACAAAGATCTAGTCGGAGGAAGAAACGGTGCGGAGGTGATGCAGACGATGGCGGCAGCCACGATGGTCGGTGGCACCGCTCCATGCGGGGAAGAAGCAGCCCACACAGCGGCCAGCGGCAGTGCCACGCCGTGCAGGGTAGCAGCGACCGACGGTAGTGGTGCGCCGTGCAAGGGTCTACCGTGGGCCCACGGAGGGATTGGGCGGCGACGTTGTAGGTACGGGCCACCTCCTTGGCGGAGTCAAAGGTGTCCAACCAGATCGAGGTCATCTTCGCCGGGTCTCGAATCTTGGCGTAGCACCCCAACGGCCGCTTCTGCACGTCGAGGTGCTGGATCTCCGGCATCGGCTTCAGCTGCTTTAACTCTGACATCGCGGGGTACGTCTCGGAGGCGAAGGCGGAGGCGGCCCATAGTAGAGGAAGCTTGGCTAGGGCTTGGCCAATGGCACTGTCTCCTTTCCCTCCTCCCCCTTGTAGATCCATGGGAACCGCTTCTGCTACAAGGACAGGCCGCGCCTCAAGCTCGCCTACGAGTTGCTTCACGTCAACTTCCACCTTGAGGACCTTCTCCTCTAGCGCGGTGACCCTCTCCTCCAAGGATTGGATCGGTTGTAGCTTCTCTTCGATGGCATCCAGACGCTTCATGATGGCCTTCAATGCCTCCTAAATTTTGGTCCTTGATCCGGTGGTAGATGGTGAACTCATGGCGGTGGAAGGGCAACCTGGCGTCTTTGATACCAAGTTGTCATCGACAGGGATTTCCACATAATTAGTAGGAATTAATCTTCTGAAATTATATAAAAGGGTAGTTGGTCAAGGGCCTGGATCTCGTTGCCACGGCGGCGCTGTTACAGCAACGCGACGAGGAGAGGGGATACAGGTGACGAGGAGAGGGGATACAGGGAGGCAAAGCCTGAACTGAATACTCGACCCCCTATTCTAGTGCACCGGTCCTGTTTATATAGAAACAGGATCAGTCTAATCTAACAACTATAATCCTAACAGATTGATTGCTAAAACAGAATAAATCCTAACTTGCTATAATTAAGGACTAATCAATCTAGACTTGCTATTCTTAAGGACTAATCAAATCCCTTAGCTAATACTCATCTGATTTCCTTGGGTCCCCTTCCCTGTTCGGCCTTATCTCCTGCTGCCATCCCTGACAGTAGTTCACTAAAAAGTTACCACAAATTAATATGAAAAAGTCTGTGGTACCTCACAGTACGCTCTCAAGGACTGTACAATATATACTGACAAATATAAATTGCATCTGTAAATGTTTTGTAACCACAATACAGCTTACATATTTGCATTGTGTATTTCTAACAGACCATTGTAGCTCAAATCAATCATGCAATTGGGGCTGAGGGAATTGTTAGCATGGAATGCAAACAAGTCGTGCAGGACTATGGGGATATGATTCTCGAGTTGCTCATAGCACAGGTTTGCCACTTGTCTGAACATTGGATTGGATGTTTTTCTGATACTTGATTTGTGCTTGTTGACCTCGAATTCTCTTACCAAATATAATTAATTTGGTATCTGGGTAGGCAAACCCACTGAGATTGTGCTCTCAGATTGGTCTTTGTGAATTTGATGGTACTCATTCTGTCAGGTCAGCACAACATATACATCACACTTTAATTGCCATTTTATTATATCTGTGTTTTCCCTTTATTTTTCTCTTTCATGACAGACTCTTTTCACATGTGTATGTGTATGTGTATGTGTATGCAGCAACAAAATAGAGTCTGTTGTTGATAAAGAAAAGGTGAGTTCAGATCTTTCCTGTACTGCTTGTGAGATGGCTGTCATCTGGATACAGAATCAACTCCGACAAAACAAAACAAGGGGGCTCATCTTGCAGTACGCTAACCAGGTTAGTTGTGATTATTACAGCCTTTGCTTTGCTACGTCGCACCAGCATTTCCAATCTCAATTCACAAATGCAGCTCTGCGAGCATCTTCCAAGTCCCAATGGTGAATCAGCGGTTGACTGCCACGGAATCTCAAAGATGCCAAACCTTGCGTTCACCATAGCAAACAAGACGTTCACCTTGACACCAGAGCAGGTGGTTCCTCAGTGACACTTGGATCATCCTCTGATCTGTGCTCATCCTTTCTTACATCTCACTGCCTTCTTCTGTACGTTCTGCAGTACATAGTGAAGCTGGAGCAGGGAGGCCAAACCGTCTGCATCAGCGGGTTCATGGCATTCGACTTGCCACCCCCTCGCGGTCCGCTCTGGTATATCTATGAAATTGCACTTCCAACAATCAGAAGTAACTCCACGTTGATAGGTTCTTGCTGCTTTGACGTTAACTTGTTGTAATCTGATCAATTTCGCTACTGCCTTGAGTTATTTCAGGATACTTGGAGACGTCTTCATGGGTGCGTACCATACTGTCTTCGACTTTGGGGAGAACAGGATTGGGTTCGCCGAGGCTGCTTGAGGACTGGCTTGGCTGGCTATAGAGCCTTCAAGATCATTGTTAGGCAGCTTGTTTGCTTGGTATTGTAAGCTGGGATATCTATAGTTCGCAGAAGCGTGTAGAGGAATAAACGCTTTCAGGATGCAGCAGCTAAATCAGCCACAGATATATACAAGGCTGATGTAATGAACCATGGAGCATGCATGCATGATGATAGTTAGGGCTTTTTCATCTGATCTCATCGTATAGATAATGGTTGGTCCAGCGAGCACATAGTGCAAGAGCTGTATATTAACTATGACGTGTCGTGATGAATGCGGCTAATAATGCGATTTAGTGCTTATGTAATACGTTGTCCTATGTTGAAGGAACACGTACGCATCATGTTTCGAAAGAAAATTGAAGGAAAAAAAACTATATACGTTTTTCATTTTGAAGAAAAATGTGTCCCTATTCATCACGTAGGCGGGCGGCTCGGCACTAGCACGAATGAGTATGGCCTGGTTAGACACTATATCTTATTTGTGTCGTGTCGGTCCATCGTGCCGAACTCGTGGCCTAGGTACGGCACTAAGCTTAGTCCATAGTGTTGTGCTGGCACTAACGGTCCATCAGGCTAGTGCTGGCCCAAACACTACAGATACAAAATTTTATAATAGACAAAAAAAATTATAGAAAAATTCACAATCTCTCAAGCCATATAATAATCTGAACTTTAAAATTCAATTTTCAAAAGTTATAATATAATTCACAAAATTTAAATTTACATCACAATTCACATGAGAATTTACAAATTCATACAGAAATTACAAGTTTCACAACATAATTTATAGTCAAACTGTGAGTGAGACAAACGGGGGAAGAGGATCAGAGAGGGAATAAGTATAGGAGTCGGGCAGCCATAGTGCTGGTCTAAAAAATCCTGTCGGGCCAAGCCGGTACTATGGGCCGAGGTACCAGCTCAGGTATTGCACTACGTCTAGTACCAACTTGGCACTAGCACTAAATCTATAGTATCGGGTCGTGCTAGTGCCGTGCTTTTTAAGACCGGGCCTAGTGCCGCACAATAGGCCTGTCCCGTTTGGCCACCTCTGTCATCACGCGTACATGCACGGAAGCAAGCTACAAACATTTCGGGTTCCCCCACCTCCTTTATTCAGAGTGATTTAATCTGTTTATTATCGGTTGGTGGTTAGAAAAAAAACCTATTGATTCTGTTGTGTGAGTTGTGAAAAAACTGATGTGAGTTGTTTGCTGTGAAAAAGCTATTGTGAGTTGTCTGTTGTGGAAAAACTGAAAGTCGTTTGGTTGAAACTGTTGTGAATAGTCTGTTTTTATAACTAACATAATTTTTATCATTATAATATTTCATATATATATATAAATAGGAAACAGTTAACATGGATACAACTAAATAACCGAAAAATATATTAGATAAATAAAAAGTTATATTTCATCTCATAAAGTAACAGACAACCACATATTTATTTTATTAAATTGTGCAATGCAATATAAATCATAATGATGTTAGATCAATCAAGACACTTTGAATTTATGATATCTAATTTATACTAAAAAACATAAAAGTAGAAGTAGAAAAATAAGATCTAAGCTACTTCCAAATTTGTACTTAAAAAAGTTGTTTTCGTGGAAAAAACAGGTTTGGTAACCTGTTTGGTTCAGCTTATATTTTTTTACAGTAGAAACAATTTTTAAAAGCAGAACCAAACACACCCTAAAGCTAAACAATACAATTCATTTTGTATCATCAAAATTTTCATGCTCTTTAATAGATTTATACTCTTTAATAGAATCTTAAAAGTGATTAAAGAAACAAGCATAAGGTTCATAAACTCTAATTGATCTAATCTTGTCTCCGCTGGCTGGCACAAGTCGTTATATACCTGTCAACGACTTTTCATGTTATTTTTAACCGTTATAGATAACTTTCAGTACTCGATGGTAATAGTTAATTAAGATGGAAGAACTATTCTCTAATAGTGTAATTGCGTATGCAACTCATCTACTATTACATATAATTACTCTACATAATACAAGAAGTACATATCTCAATCTTCAAAATGGAAAACAAAGAAGGATGCATACCATATTCTTCAAAAAATATGTGTGGGCATGGTGCATCAAGCATGAATCATGATTAGTTACACGTCAGATCGAACTGTGCTGCTTGGGGTCATCTATAACCTATAGGCATGTATGTCCTCAAGTTGTTGACGTGGTGCTGCAGGACTGCGTCGCCAGCCGAGGAGGCGATCGAGACGTCGGCGCCGCCGAGGCGGGAGCGGGGTTCCCGTTCCCGTTGTTGTCTCCGGCGTCGCCGCTGCCGCTGCCACGGGGAGTACTGGTAGACAGAGCCTGATGAGCACCTCCTGCCACGACGGACGAGATGGCGGCCGCCAACGCCGTCGTGAAGTTTGGGTCGGCCGCGAGCGCCGCGGTCATAGTCTCCATCACCGACGGATGCCGCGCGCCCAGCCCCAGCCCGGCCGTAGCTGTTGGCACCATAGCCGGCGCCGCCTTCTGTGGGAGGTACATCGCCAGCTGCGGCGGCACCGCGAACGGCATCGCCGGGGATGCCGCAGGGTGTATTGCCGGCGGGCGGTGGAGCGCGTGCAGTAGGCCGGCCGCGCCCGCGGGCGTCTGCGTCAGATCGAGGGTGATGGTGGGGAACGGCGCGGAGGCGGAGAGCGTCGCCATGGTGGAGGCGTAGGGGAAGGACTGGTGGAACATCGCCGCTGGGTGGCCGAGCATGGCACCGTCGCGGCTGGTTGCCGGGCCGGAGAGGAGCATTGTCGCGGCGGCGGAAGTGGTGTTCGCCATGGTGGTGGCTGCCGGCGGCAGCTGGTGGTTGTGATTGCCCTCGTAGGTCGTGATCAGGACGGTCTTGTCCTCGGCGCACCGTTGCACCTGCGCAGATATATATGCACTTACGTGTAAGCATGCATGCAATCATGTGCGAGCAAGCTAGCATGTTACGCTATCGCCTTCATTTATTTAGAATATTTTCTTAAGGTGAAATAAATTAAGAATATCCAAACATAAAAAATAAACTTTGTGAAGCCATATATATATATATATAACTATGAAATAAAACCAATAATCTGGACAAATACACAAAGCACATATAAGTTAAACCATAATTAAAAACACAAACCAAAGCTCGCTTGTAAAAAGATTATGTTATTTGTGTACTACTCCCTATTTTATCTTATAAATTATTTGATTTTTTAAACTCAAACTTCTCAAACTTTGACCAACTAATAATATTTAGTGTATCAAATAATTACATTATTAAGACATTTTTATGCTACATTTAATAAAACTAATTTGATTTTAATTTATATATAGCTGTTCATATATTTTTATTTAAATTTAGTTAAAGTTAGAGATTTTAACTTAAGAAATCAAATGACTTGTAATAGGAAACTGAGAATTATTATGATTTGGACACACAAAACATTTCAGGGATTCTTTTTCTGCTGGGGTACATACGTTCTGTCTCATCACGGAAAACAACGGAAACGTGTGGATACATACAGCTAGCTGGTGGATAGATAGGAGAAACATTTAGTAGTATATATACAATAATAACTATACAAGTCGTCAAAGAGCAATAGTAGGAGAGTCGTCATATATATAAAGCGTATGTCAGGATGCAGCTAGCTATATATAAATTCTACCTACTGGGTGCATCATATCCGTTCACATCTGTATGAAGTATATCCTATAATATATAGGCCGGTACACATATGAATTGATATGTACACGTACAATCTTTGATTTACTATAGGTCATGGTCTCATGGAAGTGATCAACAGTATATTTGGCTATGCTTAATTAGTTAATAGTTCACACACACATGCCCCCCTCCGCCTGTAGTGGCCACCCCGCTCTCGGCGCCGCCCCGACCTGCCCCGTCCATCCCACCGGCCCGCCGCGCTCTGTTGTGCCCTGCCACGCCCGAACGTGCTACGGCACAGTTCATTTTTTATTTTTCAATTTTACTTTTGACGAGTGTCAAAATTTAGACACTCAGCAAACAATCCGTTACTGTCCGTCAATCATTTTTTTTACCGAGTGTTGTTTGGCACTCGGTAAAGATTTTACCGAGTGTCCGATAAAATACACACGACGAACCCTTCTATGCCGATATAGCTAGTTCGCCGACTGGACTTCGCTGAGTGCCACACTCGGTGAAGCCTTCACCGAGGACATTATGGCTTTGCCGAGTGTATATGACACTCGGCAAAATCTTGCTTTCCCGTAGTGACACAAGATCATGGGAGATCAAGAACGACAATCTTGATTAAGTTACTTCAGTTTGGATCTTTGCTTATTACATACGTGTGTTGAAATTCAAGCGGCACTACACACCTATAAATATAAATATATATGTATATAAATGCTATCCTACACTACAGGTGTAGGATAGCTATTCTACTGAGAAAATCCACTACTGAAAGTAATCGGTATAGAATAGCGCTCCCGTATATATATATACATACATATATATACATACATACATATATATATACATACATACATATATATATATACATATATATATATATATAATACTCCTACATATATAAACACTTAATTTATTTTTGGCTAATAAAATGGAAAAGGGGCTTTATTCATGCGTTCAAAGATACTCCCGTCCTAAAATATTTTAGAGTTTAAAATGTATTCTAAATATATTACTTTTATCTCTAAAGTATCCAGTCATATTATGCTTAATTAGACTTTATTGTTAGTCTTTTTTTCTCATCTCTTTAATACAAAGATCCAAGCCTAAATATTATTGTTACATTTTAAAAGTGGAGTGAGTAGTAATTTATAAGGAAGTATATATGCGTGCGTTCCCTAATAATTGCTAGACATCCTCCGGCCGAGAACGAAATGAGAGAAAATCCCATGCATATTAATTTGTACGCTTATGATAATGCCCTAAACCAGAATTGGAGTTCAATTTTATGTCCGATCATCATGCATGCTGGTTCATGGATGGTCGACCAGGTTTTTAGTATTTGGTGAAAGTCAATCATGCTTTGCAGTCATTAGCTAGTAAATTAACATATAATTAATTGAACTAGCTAGCTAGCTATAGGTTTAAACTTGAATTCTTGATTTTTTTGTTACGTTTTTTAAGATTAGGTGAGGGACGAAGATAGTATATATCAGTCAACGATTCCAACTATTCATTTTTCCGTAGTGAAAGGGTCAAGCTTAACAGGGCCAATTAAAGAGCATGCTAATTATCTTTTTCCGGACTGAATAACCGATGGAGAGACATTTTTTGTGAAGCAATAATAAAAACATACACAGAACTATCAAATTACGTGGACATAAGATCAGAAATCGATGAACCTATATGTGTGTGTATATATATATACATATATACATATATATATATATATCCCATGGCCTAATTAATAGTGAGGTCGACAATTTCCAAAGAGACACAACTCGAAATCGACCAATAAATTAATGCATATATTTCATACATATATTTAAGTTACGTCTAAATGTGCTGAAAATTAAATCACGGCATTACTAGATCAATTTAAATTATGTGCCTAATAGCTTGTTTTCTCTTCAAATAAAAAAGAAGCGTTCAACTTCTTTGTCATGAAAACCAATTTAAAATTAAAATTTTTCTATTCATAAGACAAAACTATCAAAAAGAATGTCAAAAAACACGAAATTAATATTCAAAACTAGATTCTAGAAAATATAAATTTTGCTGCAACTTATTAACAGGCGTTTGCGTTGATTAATTAGTTAGTGTGAGCAAAACACCCTCTAAAAATCACAGTTTATAAATTATGTCACTCATCAGCTAGATTACACAAGAAATTAAAGTGCAGATTAAACATAAACATGAGAAGGGTATTTATTTATTACCTGCTTACGGACTGGACATCCGATAGCCATTGTGCAGCGGTAGTACGCCCTCGGGCATGGATTCCCCTTTGCCATCTTCTGCCCGTACTTCCTCCATTGGCACCCGTCACTAATCTGAAGTAGTTCACCATTAATTCAATGCAACCAAGGTCGTCGAAATAGTTAAGCTAGTAGCGAAGCGTCACCTCAACAAATTTTAATTTCAAAGTCTGTGACAACGGAGTACCTACGTACGTACGCGCGCGTAGAGATCGAGACCAGTAATATATACATGAACATTTGTTTTATGCTACACTCCTAAAACTAAAATGCCAATCACTGTCATTTTGTTTTGACTCGATGACTAAAACTGCAGGTAATGTTCAAATTAAACAAAATATGTAATGCTGTTGCCATGATATATGCTAAATCATATCATCCCGATCAACAGGTAGCACAAATGTTACGTACCATTGGTGCTTCCGATCGCGCGCGCACGGACACCCTCGGTTTCCGGCACGGCAGCTGATCCGCCGCCGCCTGCTCGCCGTTGTTCTCCCTTGCCGGTGCCTTCATCTCGTCCTGAGCCATCCCCATCCTCCCCTGGCCGCCGGCACTGCTCAGCGCAGGTGGGGACTCCTCGCCGCCTCCGGCCTCGTCGTTGCCGGCTGTCTGCTGCTGCGCCGTGGACGACGCGTGCGGCTCCAGGAATTGCTGCGTCGCCGTCGCCGTCGCCGACGATGGGGTCGGTAGCAGCGCGGCCGTGGTCCGGTGTGTCTGCGTCGAGGTTTGGTAGGGATCGAGAAGTACATGGTGTTCTTTAGTCAAAGGCGATCGAGAAAGAGAGCAAGCAAGGAAAATTACGTGCATGAGATTAGCATATGCTAACTACTACTCCTACCGTTATAAGTAAATAGTACTAGCAGCTCGTTAGCTAGCTCTCATGCATGTTAGTGTGTCACTGTACACTCTTCTGTACCATACGTCCTCTGCAAAGCAAAGCTAAGCTAGTAGCTGAGAGGATCGTCTAATGACTCGAGACTTTATGAACATTGTTCACACGATCGATTAATTATTGTGATCGAGCAATTGATGAGCATTGTATACCAACTGCTTAATCGTGTATATATATATATATATATATATATATATATATATATATATATATATATATATATGCAAATTAATGACATCGAAGTGTTTATTTGACGCAATATAGTCTCTTATATTTGAGAAAATCCCGAAAGTTTTGGAGGAAATAATGTACTAAAAATCAATTAAATACTAGCTTGTGATGAAGTTGATGAAGTCATGCATGCTCTGCCCATGACTATGATTCCAATTAACTACTGTACGTACCCATCTTTTGATAATTTTGATATCTATTCCTATTCGATCCATCCATCATATGTTTTGTAAGATTTTCTTAGAAACTGTCTTGTTTTATATGATAAATCAGTTTATTAGCAGACCGAGGCATTGACAAAAGCTCGTTTTGATCTGCAGGATCTTTCATGCATGGGGGCATGCGTGTCTTCATGTTTACTAATAATGACCCGTACATTATTGCACCGATCTTGACCATGAACTCATGGGGCATATATAAACCTCGCCCTCCGATTGTTTGTTTCAGCAAGATGATTCTTGAAAGCATATATATATGATATAGTTGTGTCGAAAATTAAATCAATAAGAACACATGTACACGGTGCCTAAAAAATCTAATTACCCATGACTGAATTTGACAGATCACAAAGAGAGAAATTAACTTGCTAGGCAAAGAATTCTTGGAAGGAAGAGAGAATCAAACAATTAACAACTCATATGGGATCAAGGAATCAAAATTATCCAAGCAAGGAATACATGTAGGTGTACCAGGAGAAGGGAAACATGTATGCACGTATGGGTGTGATAATAGCATGCAGTCGATCGATCGAAGAAGGTACTCACTTGGGTTAGTGATGATCGGTTGCTGTTCATGGTAAGGTGATGATCAGGATGGCGATGCGGATGCTGCTGTTGCTGTGTGACCTGCAACAACTGGTGGTACAGCGCGTTGTAGCTCCGGGTGAGCTCGTCCAGCATGCCGTTCAGCCGCCGGTTCTCCTCCACAACTCGCCGGAGCTCCGCTTCCACCGCCGTCCACGTCATCTTCACATATATATAGATCAACACATGCGCAAGCATAGACGCGCGTGTCAGCCAACAGAGAGAACATATATGCACGTGTACACCAACAATTTCAAGAGAAATGAAACATACACAAAAGGTACTGATGAAATTATATTAACTGACTTTATGATTCTTTGCCGTCTCTTCCTCGCCAACGACGATTGCCGACGGTGGCCCACCCACCGCCGCCTCCGCGCCGGTGCTGGTGGTCAGCAAGTCCAGTCCGATCTGCAGCACAAGAAACCGCGTAGAGACCTCAAATTAGCAATCAATCAAACACTACTTTCTTCAGCTAGATACGGTAGCTCGTTCAGTTGTTCCAACATAACTCCGGTCGGCGAGACGGCGACTGACTTACGTTGACGTCTTCACGGCCGCCGGCACCGCCCTGCATCCCGCGGAAGCCGTGATCGTCGTGCCGACGGCCGGCACTCGCGTCGCGGCTGGTGGGGCTGGCCAAGAAGAAGTCCACCTCCTTGATCTCGCCCCGCCGCCCGCCGCCTTTCTCCTCGTCGCGCTGCCGCCAGCCAAAGGCATGCATCGAGAGGCGGCTGTCCTCCTCGCCGTCGCTGCCGCGACGGCTGTGGGGCAGTTGCCTAGGCGGTCTCAGCTCCATGTAAAAAGTTGCCCCCCTCCAAAAAGGCGAAAGCTACGAGCTTTATCAGTTAGCCGGGGGTTCAAAGTTTCGCAAAAAGCTGAGCTGAGGACTTTGACTTTGGAGCTTGGAGTTTGGACTGCAGCGACGAAACAGGCGAAGAAACTCAGGGGCAATAACGTAAAATCAGGTGAGGCCGTCGGCCAATGGGAAGGCGGGAGGAGAACAGCAGGGGGGAGCCGTTGCCACGTCAGTCTCGTCGTCAGCATGACCGGTGGGCGCGCCCGGCCGGCCCCACTCCATGACGTGGACGAGGCAGGGGTAAATCGGTAATTTTATGTGCGGAGAAGCGAGTGAGCCGTGAGGGTGAGGCTGCTGCCGTCGGTCAATTCCAGTTGGGATCAAGTGGTGATGACGGACGACGATGGATGACTGATAATCTCAGCCTCGTGATTTCTTGCGTTTTTTTATTTACAGCGCTTGCCAATAATCTCGTGCTGTCACTTACGCGTTCTGAACGCTAGCTTCTGCGGTGTTAAGTTGGATTATTGGCTCTCACATTTTCACCTCGAGTATTTTCACTACTCACATTTCTAATAACTACAGCGATATTCACAAAGATAGTGTCGTATATCCGATGTAGACTACCGTGGAGTGGAATATATCAAATTCGTTTTCTCATGTCACAAAATCAGATATTAGTTAAGTTCCAAGCAGTTCCGATCCATCTATCCTTGTGCACTCACCCACCTAGTCCAGAAACATTCAAACATATACATAAATTAAAAGATTATATAATTGAATATATGTATATATAAGTGGATGTTCCCTTTTAAAACTCACTCTATTTGTCCTAAAATACAGTGTATTTTAGAGTTTAAAATTTATCTCAAATATAAACTATATTACTCTAGAACTTTGTTAGTTTACCAACTACTTTCACTTCATACTATATATATATATATACTCGACACCACGAGAATAATATTGAATTTTTTTAAAAAATAATATATTTTAAAAAAATTAAATATGTATGACCGTTTGAAAAATTTGCAAAAGTAGTATGCGGTCGGTACTTGAAGCGATTGGAGCTGACGTTGCATCTAGTCGACACTTGAAGTGTCGACTGCATGTTACTTTTGCAAATTTTTTAAACGGCCATACAGATTTAATTCTTTTAAAAATATTATTTTAAAAATCAATAATAATATAGTTTTTATATCAGAAAATATATGTGACTAATCCTAATGGTTGATAAATTTTAAAGAGGGAGTAATTAATAATAAAAATCTGTATATGTCTGATAGCCACTCCCGGAAATTAAGCTAAGTCTACACGCTAATCCGTTGTTATCTTCCTTATTTTGTTGCGCAGTTTACACACGGTACAAGGACCTTCAAATGATCGATAGATTCAACCGGTATACATCACAGTGATGCAACATTCTATCTAAGCTGGTCCACAAATTAAAGGTTAATGACATGTTGTTTTCCTCGATGGATTTTTGTTGTTTAATTTTCTGCTAGAGGAGAGAAGTGTGTGTCCTGACCCTTTCTTAGCTTGGTGTTTCATTGCATGCATGACTTGTTTCTTCGAGAAGCTAAGGTACATCTATATCTAGTCTTCACCAACTCCGTGTGGTTTACATATTGTACACAGTTCAGTATATTTAATTACACGTACGTAACAACGAACTCAGTGCGAATAACTGGCTGCTTAATTTGTGGCTCGGACATGTCGACATCTCACGTGGAACTCTGAAGAGAGATATTATTCCTTTGTACCAATTGCAAGTCAAGTAGACACTGGTGGACGAAACAGGCCGGAGATTAATTTGATTTTGTGAATATGAATAATCATATAGAGTATATATGCTTGGTACGTGTATATATATAGTAGGAATTTTTTAAATAATATTTTTTAAATAAAAATTTCAAATATATATTACCGTTTCAAAAAATTGCAAAACTAACGGGTAGTCGGCCAACTAGGAGCCGACTCAGGATCGAGTCGACTCTTAGTCAGCCGACTGCTGCCACATCAACAGGAGTCGGCCAACCAAGGGCCGACTCCCTGCCGTGGCAGGACCACATGGCTCTGTCACCGGCTTTTTGGCCGATTGGCCAGGACAACATGGCAGCCAATCGGCCATTCAACCGCTGACTGGCTGCCACGTGGCCCCAGTTGGCCAACTAGCCACCGACTCCCCCCTATATAAAGGGGGCCAGACAACTAGGGCTGGATAACGAGCCAGCTCGGCTCGTTAATCTCGGCTCGTTATAGCTCGTTATGTTAACGAGCTAGCTCGGCTCGGCTCGTTAACATAACGAGCAGAAAACCCAGCTCGACTCAGCTCGGTCCAGCTCGCGAGCTAGCTCGTTTAGCTCGCGAGCCAATTATTTAAATGATGATTAAATAATAAATATTTAAATAATCACATATCAAACATCAAAATATGAAATAAATAGAATACATAAGGTTTTAAAAAATAATCATCCATAGTTCCATCATTATTTCTATGATTCCATCAAATTAATCACACATGTTATTTGTTTCATACTTTTATATGAGAAATTCTATAACTTTTATATGATAAATTCTATATGCCATAATAATAAATTTATAATAACAAGTTAGCAAGTAATAACTTGATATTAACAAATAAATTATAAAATAATGAGTCTTATATTGTAAGATAGTGTTTTTATTATTGTTTTAATGGGTTGACTTGACTACTTGTGCTGAGCTCGTTAAGCTCGCGAGCAGCTCGCGAGCCAGCTCGAACTCGCTCGTTATACTAACGAGCTAAAACAGCAGCTCAGCTCGTTAGGAAAATAGAACGAGCCGAGCCGAGTCGAGCCGAGCTAGTCACGAACCGAGCGAGTTAACGAGCTACGAGTTTTGGTCCAGCTCTATGGACAACCCCTTCTCCCACCCCACCCTTTGGCTTCACATTGAGGTAAGTTCATATCCTCCCTCTCCTAATGTTTTAATTTTTTATTTTAGTTTAGGAGTAGTATAGTACTAGTTTAAAAGTAGTTTATAAGTAATTTAGAGTTCTTTTAGGATTAATTTAATAGTTAATTAGCTGATATTAAACAGTAATTTAAGATTTAATTAGAGGTTATTAAACAATAATTTATGATTTAATTAGCGGTTAATAATTTAATAGTTAATTAGCGGTTATTAAACAATAATTTATAATTTAATTAGCGGTTATTAAAAAATAATTTAAGATTTAATTAGCAGATATTAAACAATAATTTATGATTTAATTAGCGGTTATTAAACAATAAGTTAATATTTAATTAGCGGTTATTAAAAAATAATTTATGATTTAATTAGCGGTTATTAAACAATAATTTAAGATTTAATTAGCGGTTATTAAACAATAATGTAATATTTAATTAGCGGTTATTAAATAGTAATGTAAGATTTAATTAGCGGTTATTAAACAGTAATGTAAGATTTAATTAGCGGTTATTAAAAATAATTTAATAGTTAATTAGTGGTTATTAAAAAATAATTTTAGATTTAATTAGCAGTTATTAAATAGTAATTTAAGATTTAATTAGTGGTTATTAAACAACTATTTAAGATTTAATTATCGGTTATTACACACTAATTTAAGATTTAATTAGCGGTTATTAAACAATAATGTCATATTTAATTAGCGGTTATTAAACAATAATTTTAGATTTAATTAGCGGTTATTAAAAATAATTTAAGATTAAATTAGCGGTTTAAATAACAATAATTTAAGATTTAGTTAGTCCTAATTTATAACTAATGTAAAGTTATTTAGTGATAATTTAACGGTAATTTAACAATAATGTATGATTAAATTAGTGGTAATTTAACAATAATTTAAGATTAAATTAGCGGTAATGTAGGACTTATTTAGGTGTCTATTATTAGTATATTAATGGTAATTAAATAGTAAATAAAATTAATTTTTGACTAATTTAATAATAATTTATGATTAATTTTCTAGTTTTTTTGGTGGGTCATTTTTATCAGCAAGCACTTGGTGATCTGCACCCATCCATCCGCTTCACAATTGGCTCAATATCCACAGGCTTATTAGCTAAATGGCAATTGGCACATACAATTCGTCCAGTTGCTTCTCGTGGGTTTTCATAACCCTGCTGCGCAAAAATGGGATATGCATTTGAAATAGATGTCCGAGTCAACATCTCCTTTGTGAGGTATGTGTTCTTTTCCTGTATTTTTTTTGTCATTTAAATAACAGTAATTTAAGTGTAATTTAGTAGTAGTTTAATATTGCTCAGTAATGTTTCAATCAAATAGTTGTTATTAAATAATACTTTAAGATTAATTTAACAGTAGTTGTACCGCAACAATTTAATGCTAAATTTTGCCACGTTTGTGTGAACATGTGAACATTACCAATTTTAGGAATTATGGATAGAACATCATTTAGAATTTACTATGGAGAAGGTCAAGTACTTATTGGTGATGCTGGTGCTGACCTTAGTAGTTTTCAATTTACTGAAAATAGTTTAAGTCGTGTTGAGGAGCATGACATTGATAGTATTAGGCGATGGATTTATCGTATATATTTCAAGTGGATAAGGAGCAGTGGGAGTTGTATTTGTATGCTCGAGCCGGCCGTGTGGCTGAAGGATTATTTTGGGAGATGGCTGTTATTACCTCAAACAACTTATGGAAGGGATATGTAAGAATGGCGTTAGAGAAAGGTTGGGAACAGATTCTGCTTGTCTATTTCACTCCTCGTGTCCTTCCAACTATAGACTTAGCACCACAACAAGTATTAGAGGTCGGCGAGAGTAGTCAAGTCCTGGAGGTTATTCCCGATACAACTACTACAGGGCTAGCTGATAAAGGGGAGGAAATAGAGGACATAGATGAGGTTCTTGAAAGAGAGGATCAAGATTTTGAGGAAGCTGTGGAGGAGGGTGGAGACGAGAACTCAGATGAAGAAGAGGGCAACAACGACAATGAAGAGCCCGACATTGTGATTCCCAATGAGTGACAAGAAGAAGATTTTCATGGTATCAATATAAATGATGGACGTGATAATCGTTGGGAGTATGCACAGAATGATGTGCATATGGATGTTGTGTATTCTACGAAGGATGATGTGAAAGATGTAGTGAAAGCACAACCTTTGTCACTCCAGCGATCATTTCGAGTGAAGATTTCAACTCGCACAATCTATGATGTTGTGTGCGAGAGGAATAATTGTTCATGGAGAGTGCACGCACATAAACCCAAATGGGGAATTCATTGGGTCTGCTCAATTGTGATCCAGCATACATGTGTGGTTGATACAGCTGTAACAAGGCATAAGAATGTAAGTGCCAGTTATATTGTGGGGGTGATGTACTCTAAGATTGTTGAGAATCTCAGTTATGAGCCTTGGGACTTAATACTTGCTAAAGAGAGAAGATTTCAATACACAGTCAATTACTCTAAGGCATGGAGGGTGATGAGGACATCGCTGCCATTGATACAACCACAATGGCAGCCCCTTCACCGCTTACACCTAAGCAAGGACCAATGACACGTGCCCGTGCACGTGAACTTAATTATCAGGTGAACTCGTTCCTAGCTGTTCAAGTTAATTATTTTTCCAATGGGGTACTATTAAAGCTTTGTGATGACTTTATTATCCTTAAGTGCTTAGGAATTGAACCAGCTAGGAGTGGAGAAAGCAATAATGCAATAAATATTGCTACTCCCGAAGGGACTCTTGTAACTGCAGAAATCCAAGATTAAATGGAGCATATCTTTCAACTCCCAAGGTTGTTTAAAGCAAATAAGTACTTGTTGGAAAGGTATCTTCGTCTACTTTCCAATGGATCAAGAATCAATGGCAGAGAACAGACGAAACATTCAAAAACTACCGAAGAGCGCTCGTGACTCCATCCTGAGTTTCTAGTTTTCCTTTTAAGCAAGTAGTAGCCACAAAAAGAACTAGGGTTTTGTTTGATGTAAGTTAGCTGCTGCTACTTCCTTGTAAATGTGCGTGTCGGCTAGACCGCCCGATTACTTGAATCAAAACTCCAACTTCTATTAGATCCTTGAGTGTTTGCTTGTCATCTTGTTCTTGCTTGTTCTTCGATTTTTTGCAGGTTCAAGGCTATTCTTGGTACGACAAGAGCAGCAACAACCGGAGTCGGTGTAACTATCGCTAAGATGCAACATCTTTGTGGTTGTTGTAGTCGAGTAGAACAACGTCGATCTCCACCCCCAAATCGTAGTTATCAGGAGATGGTGTACCTATCTCTCAAGGCGCCACACCATCTTGGTTGTGGTAGTTGGGCAGCCAACGTCGGCCTCCACCAAATTCACCACATCCTCCATCTCTCATCGAAAGATCGGGCTCCCCCGTAACCATTGGGTCCATTAGTGGGCAAAGAAAAAAGCACTCGAGATGAGGTTTAGTACATTCGAGGACTCATACCATAATCTGCCTTTTTGCTTGCAAACAGTCCAAAACCGCAACCCTAACACATACTACTCGTACTAATAGAAGGATGCAATATTACCGAAAGGTGCTCAGATTCTACACCGAGTATTCTTTGCACTCGATTCTTGCATTCAGGCGTTCAAGTATTATCGTCCCATTCTTTGTGTGGATGGAACATTTCTAATTGAGAAATACCGAGGTCAGATATTGACGGCTATTGGTGTTGACAACAATAACCAGGTTGTGCCAATTGCTTTTGGTTTTGTCGAAAGTGAGAACTACGATAGTTGGTTGTGATTCTTATGATAATTGCACATTGGTGTTGTTCAACAGAGAGAAAATGTTTGTATTATACATGACCGACATGTCGGGCTGATAAAAGCAGTCCAACATATGAAGAATGATCCGTACGAGCCTTATCCTTGGAGGGACATTCAATCTCGATGGTGTATGCGTCATTTAGGTGTAAATTTCTACCGTCACTTCGGGAAGAATAAGGAATTAACAAATCTGTTTAAAAGACTGTGTACCCAAAATCAAGAAAGGAAGTTCAAGGCCTTTTGGATGAAACTTGATGAGTTGACTTCAAAGTACAAGCGTCAGAAGGTCGCAAGACAACATAATGGAATTGATGATGAGCCAGAGCCTGAGCCACTATGTGCAATGCCCACTGATGATCAGCTGACAATCCGCAAACGGACTAGGACAAAAGTTCGTAGCTTTTCAAATTGGATAAAATTTGAGAGTAGAGAGTAGTGGTCCCTATTATATGATACACACGGAGTAAGGTATGGCATCATGACCACAAACCTTGCGGAGGTTTATAATTGGGCGATGAGGGGTATGCGATGCTTGCCTTTGGTTGGTATTGTGGAGGGCATGATCTGTGGAACCACCCGATACTTCGTGGACCGCCATACTACTTCTTCGGTGGTGAACAACGATGAACATTATCTATACTGCACAAAAATTATAGAGTACTTAAAATAAAAGTAAGAAGACCACACAACATCGTGCCATCAAGACAAGTTCTCGGGAGCTCCGTTTTGAGGTAACATGCCGAGACAAGGCAGACGGGGACACATCAAGAAGTTATTGTACATGAGTGCACTATTACAGATATTTGTCGGTGTAGCTGCAATAAACCATCGTTATACCACCAACCATGCAGTCATGTCATCGCAACGTGCGCTACATTTAATATGCATGCTGAAACATATTTGTTAGAATACTTCAGCAAAGAAAATGTTCTAGATACTTAGAGCAGTGAACTTCGTGGATATGGTGTTGTGAGCTCATTCACAGCTGCTCCTCCAGATGGTGCACGTCTGTGGGTTTCGGATTTTGAACGTGTGAACTCAAAGGTGGGAAGAAGGAAGACACGACGAATTCGGAATGACATGGATGAATTAGAAGCAGGACGTAGGAAGAAAAAATGCTCTGTGTGCAACATGACTGGACACACCTACAAGAATTGTACACAGTCTAGCACAAGCAGAGGAGGCCCACGTCAAAAATACAAAACACAACACAAATTGTACATATTAATAACATGTATATATTGTTTTTACATTTGTTAGTTTGATTTCTTAAATGTTTTTTACAACTACTAATTTAGTCAATACGTGCAGATGGCTCGTAACAATGTTTGGCCGTACAAGCTTCTCTCCCCTCATGTGGACATGGGACATCAGGCACGAGCACTGACATCCCCAGATGCAGATGAGGGTGATCTTGGGCCTCTGAGGGTCCGTGTATCACAATATGTATGAAATACTGATGATTATTTCAACTATACAATTGTGATTATTTGTTACTCTATGTACCTAGATGCCTTTTTTTGCTATGTCAAGTAATTCTAGGGGGACCAAATATTCGATCGGAGTACCACCATGGCTTCAACGTCTGAAGTGTCATTGTACAGAACGTTGTCAAGTAATGACCGCAATGTCAGGAGAAGAAGCTGGTAGAAGATTCTTCATATGTCCCGACATCGATGATGACTTCATGGTAAGAACATAAACATTAATTTTAGTTCACAAATACATAAATTAACTTAACAAGATTTGCTATTGCAGGATAATCCAAGAAAGTGTCCTTTCACCCAATGGATCAATGATTCAAGCCAATGATATGGTACCGGGAATGTAAGACAAGCCGATACTATTGAGGAGTACACCAGAAGGAAAGAAAAGCATATACTCAAGGTTGAGCATGCTAGTTCACACTGGATGACAAATCCTCTAGGAATTCCAAAATGGGATCAACAACCTACGTGAGCATGTGGTAGTCATTGTATTATATAGACATCGCTTGGAGGTGACTCAAGGGGAAAGAGAGAATTTGTGTGCCCCAACCTACACGACCACATTGTGGTAAGTGATGACAACAATTAAACATGTTGAATTTCTAACGCAATAGAGATCTAACTAGTTACAGTGGCATCAAAATGTTAGGAGAAGCTCATTCCGACAGTGGATAGATGTCACACAACCTACATACAAGGATGATTCCATCACAAAGGCAGAAAGTCACCCCGAGTATGAAACAAGAAGCATTGAAGCTGGTGATCGAGCGAGGCGTACGAGATGGAGTGAAGAGGATAGACAACAGAGGGAATACAATAGGCAAAAACAACTTAGGTACAGAGAGCAACGTAGATGTGCTAGGTGAGAGAGAGAATGGAGAAATCAGTAGGCCAACATTTGTACTATCCAACCATGTTTAACTAATTGTATGGACCTACATTGTTTTCTTCCAACGTTCGGTACTAATAATTCATGATCAAAATAGTACGGTACTAATAATTCAGTACAACGAATCATAACATAAAGCACCACTAATTAAAACAGTACAACACAAACAACACATAAAGCAGTACACAACATAACACAGTACAACACAAATTTAAAAATACAAACTACACTACGTGCCTATTGAGTGCACTAAGGGTATTTTCTCTTCCTTATGGCCTCCGGTCCTGCTGCATGCACACGACAAACCCTCTCACACTTCCTCTCTCTATCAGCCTCACGGTCCTCTTTTGCCTTGCGCTCTGCCTCTTCCATCCTCCTAAATTCTTCCTCGCGCTCCTCCTCCCTCTTGCATCTCATCTCAAAGAGCTCCCTACTGAACTCATGTTGCCTCGTAAGCGAGGCCTAGTCCTCTAGATCTACCTCTTTGTTGATCCATTTGACAAAGTCATAGAGCGGAGGTGGCGACGGTGGAGGAGTTACCTACAAGCATAAATTTCAATAGACATATTGTAAGTGATTGATTGGACTCAAATATGAAAAAGAACATAAATAATTCATTAATACCGGTTGTTTGTATGTGGTCCATGCTTCAACCTTGGCTTTGGCTTCTCCGGAGTCTACGAGTAATTCGCACACTTCCAGTACCTCATCTCGTAGGTGAGGTCATCCTGGCTTCTCCAAAATTTACATGTGTCTCCACAAAAACACATGGGGGGGGGGGTTCGACACCAACTAGCGGACGGCGACGAGCATCGGGACCGTAAGTAGCTATATCTTTTTTCACCATATTGCAATGTATCTACATAAATTTAGTAAATTAAATTTCTACTAAGTATTATTAAACTACCGATAAATAAATCTTAAAGTATTGTTACTTACTAATTAATCCTAAACTACTACTAAATTAATCCTAAACTACTCCTAAACTATTTCTAAATTACTACTAAACTAAACTACAAATATTAAAACTAGAGAAAAAAAATGCATACATACCTCTCAAAGGGAGGAAGTGGGCAGCTAAGGATGGGGTGGGAGAAGTGAGCAGCCAAGGTTGGGTGGGAGAAGGGGGGTGTTCGACCCCCTTTTTATAGGGTTACAGTCGGCTCCTAGTAGAATATAACATATAATATGCCAAAAATTGGTTTGACAACAATGATAAACTAAATCAATAATAAACACTCAATTTAAATATACATATATAAAAATAATTTATATCATATTCTCAACACTAGCGAACCAATATAACTTCTAATGAATAATGATAAAATAGAAGAAAATAGAACTTCTTCTATCTAGGTAGGGTAACAGCCACCTGACGTCACCGCGACTGCCATGCTAGCCATCGGGATGATGATCTATGCCCCGCGGGTAGTGGGCGTGCTTGAGAAATTGCATTGGATGATATGAACTAGCAAAAATATGTTCTATAGAGTATATGTAGTAGAATTTACTTATACTTTAAAGATGAACACACAAAATTCGACTATGCAACTTTCACATTCACAGTTATCACGAAGATCAAATCCATGTAAGCAAATTTACGACACCTCTATAACAAATTATAGAAGAGTAAATCATAAACTATCCTATAACAAGAGAATTCATTATTTTTCTAGACAAATTATTTGAAAGGACTAAAAAAGCTATACCGAAATTATATGAAACACATATAACTTTTTCAGCGGTATGCAGCGGCATAGCACAATTTTTTGGCTGCCGGAAGATATGAGAGAAGAGAAATACGGTTAGCCAGTTAGATAAATAGGTTATTAGACTAACTATTAAAGTATTAGGCTAGATTTTAACCCAATTAAAACACACGTGTGTGTATATATATACTAAATTTTTTGCAACAGTAAATGGTAAACCAGCCATAATTAAAATTATTAATTTTGAATTCAATTTTTTCTGTGTAGATCGGTTGGATGGTAACCACAAATATTTTAAGGCATGCATGTCACTAATTATAAAACTCTTTACTTAGTGTTGACGCCAAGATTTGGTAAATCTTCAGTCATCACCATCGTTTTATAAGTCTTCATTACCTCTGAGAAACCATGTTGAAGAATATGGTTTTGATACTCTAGATGTGATGAGTGATTGTCAACGGAAGTCAAAGAGGAAGAGAGAAATGAAGACCTGCTGAGTCTGAGGCCGCGTGTGACTCAGGTACACGAGCAGCGAGCGATGGCCGGGCATAGGAGCCGCGGAGTCGGGCTGGCTCAATCCGGGCACATGGGCTAGGAGCGGCAGATGATCCACTGGTCTGTTGACTGGGTTTGACTCAGGTACACGGGCGGCGAGCGATTGCCGGGCTGAGGAAGCTGCGGGGTCGGGTCGGCCCAATTCGGGTACCCGGTGCGAAGACGGTGGACGCTTTGTCAATTTCGGCGCAAAACTGACAACCTATGATTATTTTGTTTTTAGGGTATTAATATTTAGTTTTTAAGTTTAGAATATTTTTAGTTGAGTCTGGTGATTTTTATAAGAATATTTTAGTAATTTTCGGAATTTATTTTAGAGTCAGTATTAATTTACCCTAGGGGTAAATTAGTCTTTTTATGTATTAGGAGTCGCCTATAAATAGGCCCCTATCCCCCCAGGGGATAGATGTCTGTTTTTAATAGATCAATCTACTACAGTCCAACCTCTCTCGATTTGGTTTTCATCTTCCACCGAAAACTTCTCGTTTTCCGACCAGAGTTCTCGCCGGTGATATGTTCTCGCGTGTTGCTGGATAGATGCGAGGCCCACGGCAGCGCCTACGCATTGGCTGACGCGCGGCGAGCTGCAAAGCGTGAGCGGCAGCAGCGGCTTGCACGGGAGCGCTGTGGCAGCTCTGGCCTCCACGGGCTGGCAGGCGCATTCGGCATTGATTGACAGGACAAGGCACGACAGTGCAACACTTTTTTCCTTCACCGCACACAAGTCCAGGCAGCAGCGGGCCCCACGGTGGCTTTGGCAAGGCGGCAGTGTGGCAACTTTTCCGTCACAGCAAAAGGCTACGCAAGCTTGTAGCGGAGGTCACCGTGTCGGCCACACACAGGAGGGAAGGCGGGAAAACACGCAGCGGCGCCACGGCCGAGGCTCCCCATTCCTTCCATTCGCCATGGCAGATTAGATCAAATGCAGGTAAGTTTTTTGATCCCCTATATTTTAGCTGTTTAGTTAAACCAATATTTATTTATTTTTAATTAGCTAAAAAATCCATTTAGAAATTTCGTGGTTAATTTAATCCGCCAAACTATTTTAGTAATCGCATATTTTATTTATATCTAGTTAATTTGTTCATATAATAATAAAAGAAAAATTTATTAGTCGCAACTATTTTAGTTTTTACCTGAAATATTTTAGATTTATTTCTGAATTAATTTTTTGAATGATCCAAGTGTTATTCATTTGATTAGTTTTTAATTCTAGACTTAAATATAAATATTTCGTGATTTATCTAGGTATCTTTATTTACTGCAGTATTTTATTTTAGTTTTTCTTTAATATCATTTCAAATAAGACACCGGTCATTTTTAGGCTAGACAACTTTAGTCCCAATAATTTGCTTTGCTAATATTATTTGTCTGACTGAGTCCGTTTGGGTGTTGGGATTAGAACTTAGTTTAGCATGAAATTTTTAGGCGCCCATTCACCCCCCTCTGGTCGCTACTTTCGGTCCTACAAGTGGTATCAGAGCAAGGTTAGGGTTTTCTAATATCTTAACCGATTCTAAACCTAGGTAGTGACCATGACGTCTCCTAGCAAAATCCCGTCCCTAGAGGCTTTTGGCTACACTTATTGGAAGACTCGCATGCGAGCATACCTTATGAGCCAGAGCTCGGACATATGGGAGATTTGTGTTCATCCTACTTTCACCATAAGGACTATTACTGCGGATACTGCTGCAGATGTAGTTGCACAACATCAAAATAATAGTAAAGCGGTGAACATTTTATTTTCTGGTCTAGGTCCTAGTGAATTTGAGCATGTTAGCCATCTCACCACTGCTCGAGAGATCTGGACTACCCTCCAGGCACACCATGAGGGGACAGCTCAGGTCAAGGCTAGGCTCTACCAGACCTACCGGCGTGAGTATAAAAATTTCTCATAGAAGCCGGGTGAGACCGTTGAAGCTTTGTTTGGTCATTTTCAATCGATCATTAACAAGCTTCACGTTAACAAGGCCGAGGGTGATCAGCTGGTCTCGGATCATGAACAGGCGCTTAAGGTACTTCATACCTTGGACCCTAAGATCTGGGAGATCAAGGTCTCTTCTATTGTTGAGAGCACGTCTTATGATACCTTGACTATCGCAGAGCTTTTTAGTAAGCTCAAGGTCTCAGAGGTCGATATCCAGTTGAGATCAAATCTCACTGGTTCTGGATCAAAGACTCTGGCGCTTGCGACACCATCTGTTGATCCTAATGCCATGAGTTGTATTGTGTTTTCCTTGATGTCTATTTCCAAGGAACAACTTGATACTCTAGGATATGATGATCTGTGCTTGTTTAACAACTGGGTGCAACGTGTCTATGATAAGCGAATGTTTAAGAGACACGGCACAAAATCCGTATGCTTTAAGTGTGGTGATACAGGTCATTTCATTGCCGACTGCCCCATGCGGAAGAATTACAAGAAGGGAACCGGCGGCAACTCCTACGACTCCGACAAGTACGACAACTCTACAAAGGGCAAGCCCAAGACGAGATTCTTTCGAAAGGCTTTGAAGGATTACAGGCGTGAGAACAAGAAACGAGACAAGGCTTTCTTCGCCGAGATGGAGAAAATCTACTCCAAGAGATCCTCGTCTTCCTCCTCATCTTCGAGCTCAAGTGATGAAGAGATCGTGATCAGGAAGGGGAAGGACAGGGGATGATCCGGCGGGCCTCTGTTTCATAGCCTTCGGGGACAAGACGAAGAGACGCTCACGTGACAGCCGAAGACCCCACAAGATCTTCTACTCAATGGCTCTTGGGGAGAAGAAAGAAAAGGACTCCTTCGACGACTCCGACGACGACGACGATGAGAAGGTATCATCCTATGAACAAGAAGTTGTTAATTTATTAGAACAGAACCGTCAGGAGTTGAAGTATAGGGAGAAGCTGCTTAGAGGGGCTAAGAAGAGGATAGATGAGCTTGAGAGTGAGCTTGCCACGGTGAATGGCAAGATTGAGAGTCTTTCTTCTTCCCCTTGCTTGGGTGATAGTGGTGAGTGCCCTAACTGTGAGGTGTTGTTGTGTGACCTGATGACTCTTAAGTCTAGGTACATAGAGAGAGTAGATGAGAGAGACGCATTGGCCACTGAGCTTGAGAGCGCTCAGCAGGAGCTAAAAATTGCTCATGCCACTGTCGTCGCACCATGTGTAGACTGCCCATCTCATATAGCTAGTATAGTTGAGCTGAGAGCTAAGAGTGATGAGAAGTTGAGCGAGTTAGCTGGAGTGAGAGCTGAGTTGGAGCAGACTAAGCTAGAGCTTGAGACCTTGTCAGTTCCATCCACTGTGTGTGAGAACTGTCTATCCATTAGAATGGAGTTGATCAAGCTAAAAGCTGAGAAGTCTGTCGTAGTTGATAAAGAGTGTGAGATCTGCTTGTCTCAGGTGGAGGTGTTAGCTTCTTTGAGAGAGGAGCTAGCTGATGTTCAGAACGAGAACTTTTACCTCCGTCATATCTTGAGTTGGATTAGTGCCAGAGAGCCACAGCTTGGCATGATGATCCGGTAGTTCAAGAGACAGGATGGGTTTGGGGTAGGTTACACATATACCAAGGCTGATTTTGAGAGTGCCATTAGCCGAGCAGTGGAGTGGAGTAAGATGACTCCTGAACAGAGATATCCCAAGACTCACTCCACTGAGTCCTTTAAGGATAGTCAGCCGAAGGATGGAGTGATCCAAGAACAACCTAAAGCTCCACCTAAGAAGCAGATCTGGGTTCCAAAGCCTAAAACTCTCCACACTTCTCTTGATTATTTACCTGGACCCTCTCACACCAAAGATGCTACACCCAACACCACCAAGCCTAAGAATCCTAAGCCACAACAACATCCCAAGAAGCCTACCTATCACTGTGAGTTTTGTCAGAGAGACGGGCATCTTGAGGAGTTTTGCTTCAGGAGGAAGCGGGTTGAGCGAGCAGAGAGAGCTCAAGGTGGGCAGGAGCAGTTCTACCAGCAGGGTGGTAGATAGAGAGTTTCTCGACGTAGAGAGAGGCTAGAGGCTAGGCCACATCGTGAAGGTGGTGGTAGAGGAGACGGTTTTCACGACCATGCTCCGGAGGGTGGTTTCCGTTCCGGCAGAGTTCTAGATCGTTATGGATACGGTTTTGGACCTCGTGACTGTGATTTTAGGCAGAACAGAGGACCGCGCTTTGAGCCGGGTTTTGGTTCAGATTCATATGATTCCTTCTGCTTTCCTACATATGAGCAGATGGCTCGACACTGGTTTAGTACTTTTGCTAGACCTAGTGGTCGACCATTTGCTCCCACTCATGACCATTGATCTTGCAGGATCGAGGACTGGAGGACGTATGGATCATGGATTCAGGATGTTCTCGCCATATGACGGGACACCGCAGATGGTTCTCCAGCCTCACTCCCCCGAGCTCCAAGGAATACATCACTTTCGGGAATAGTGGTCAAGGGAAGGTACAAGGTATTGGGTCGATTCGTATTTCTGATTATTTCTCTTTGAAGAATGTTGCTTTAGTTGGAAATCTGAACTTTAATCTAATTTCTGTTTCGCAACTGCTTGAGGATGGTTTAGAAGTGTGCTTTAAGAAGGGCATGTCTTCTATTGTTGATTCTAGAGGATCTTTAGTTTGCTGGATCTTACCTTTTGGTAAGGTTTTTCGTATTGATTTCTCTAGTACTTATGGCCCTTCTCGCTGTCTGATGGCCGGATCCTCCTCTAAGCTATGAAAGTGGCATAGAAGGTTAGGCCATTTGAGCTTTGATCTGCTTGTCAGGTTGAGTTCTATGGATCTTATCCAAGGTTTGCCTAAGCTTAAGATGGAGAAGGATCTGGTGTGTCATCCCTGTCGTCATGGGAAAATGGTTGCCGCTTCTCACGCACCTGTGACTCAGGTGATGACTTCGTACCCGGGAGAGCTGTTGCACATGGACACAGTAGGTCCAGCTCGAGTACGCTCAGTCGGTGGGAAGTGGTACGCCCTTGTAATAGGTGACGATTTTTCTCGATTCTCGTGGGTTTACTTTCTAGAGTCTAAGGATGAGACTTTTCAGTATGTTCATGACCTGATTTTGAAGCTGAAGAACGAGAACAATGGTCTGATACGAGCAATTCGTTCAGACAATGGATCTGAGTTTAAGAACTCTCAGTTCGTCAGTTTTTGTAGTGATCAGGGTCTTGATCATCAGTTCTCTGCTCCTTACACTCCCCCACAGAACGGCGTTGTGGAGTGAAAGAACCGCACGCTTGTCGAGATGGCCAGGACGATGCTTGATGAGCATAGGACTCCTAGGCGTTTTTGGGCTGAAGCAATGAACAGAACTTGCTATCTTGCCAATCGCATTTTCCTTAGAGCTTACTTAGGTAAGACATCATATGAGTTGCGCTTTGGTAGACAGCCCGAGGTGAGTCAGTTGCGAGCTTTTGGATGCAAGTGCTTTGTGCTCAAGAAGGGAGGGCATTTGGACAAGTTTGAGTCTCGTTGTTGGGATGGAGTCTTTCTAGGTTATGCTTTGCATTCATGAGGCTTTCGTGTTTGGAACCTAGACTCCCAGATGCTTGTCGAGACTTGTGAGGTTTCCTTTGATGAGTCTTTGCCCACGCCGACTCCTTCTTTTGAGCTTTCTGGAGATGATGAGCTTGGAGAGTCCATCTTCGAGGAAGATGATGACCCTCCTGCTGATGATGAGGGTGGGCCCTCTGCACCACCTACAAACCCCACACCTTCTGAGACTTTGACTGAGGATGAGGACGGACCTCTAATTACTCCTACTTCGATCGAGCCTCCTCAGCCAAGTCCAGAGGTGCTAGGTGTTGACTCCGGTGAGATGACTTCTCAGCCGAGTCCGGAGGAGCCAGTTGCTGACTCTGGTGAGGTGACTTTAGATCACCTAGGATCCCGAGCAGTTCAGTGTGATCACCCTTCAGAGCTCATCATAGGTGATCTTACGGAGAGATCTTTACGTTCCTCAGCTGGTTCACTTGCTATGTTTGTTGAGTCTGCCTTTGTTGCTAGTTTTGAGCGCCGAGACATTTCTCATGCTCTTTCCGATTCAAATTGGATAAACACCATGCAAGAAGAGCTTGAAAACTTTGTTCGCAATCGGGTTTGGACACTAGTTGAGCTGCCACCTGGATGCAACACCATAGGCACCAAGTGGGTGTTCAAGAATAAACAAGGAGAAGATGGTGTTGTGGTGCGCAACAAAGCTCGATTAGTGGCACAGGGTTTCTGTCAAAAATAAGGCATTGATTTTGAAGAGACCTTCGCCCCTGTTGCTTGCCTTGAGTCCATTCGTATTCTTTTGGCCTTTGCTGCTTCTAAAGGTTTTAAGCTTCATCAAATGGATGTCAAGAGTGCCTTTCTAAACGAGTATATAGAGGAGGAGGTCTATGTTAAGCAACCCCGCGGTTTTGAGAACCCTAAATTTCCACGACATGTTTACAAGCTGCAGAAGGCTTTATACAGTCTGAAGCAGGCCCCTAGGGCTTGGTATGATCGCCTGAAGCAGTTCTTGTTGCAGAAAGGCTTTGTGATGGGATCTCTGGACAAGACTCTCTTCTTGCTTAGAGATGGCGCAGACTTATTGGTTGCTCAGATTTATGTTGACGATATTATTTTTGGTGGTTCTACTAATGAGTTTGTATCCAAGTTTTCTGAGCAGATGCATAGCGAGTTTGATATGAGTCTTATGGGAGAACTCAAGTACTTTTTATGGCTCCAGATCAAGTAGACCAAGGATGGCATTTTCATCCACCAGGGTAAGTACACACGAGATATGATAAAGAAATTTGACTTTGGTGGAGAGCTAAAGCCACAGATGACCCCAATGGGTACATCTGGAGGTCTGGACAAGCACGAGGACGGCGTCAAGGTAAATGAGAGAGAATAGTGAGGGATGATCAGATCGTTACTTTACTTGACTGCGACGAGACCAGACATTCAGTTTGTTGTGGGTGTGTGCGCGCGTTTTTAGTCTTCGCCACGCGCATCTCACCGGCAGGCTATGAAGTGTATTTTCAGGTATCTTACTTATGCTCCTGATTTAGGTCTTTATTATTCTGCATCATCGTCTCTTGATCTAGTTGGTTTTTTGGACACTGATTTTGGTGGGTGCCGGCTGGATCGCAAGTCAACTTCCGGTACTTGCCAGCTTCTTGGTTCTTCACTTGTTTCATGGTCTTCTCGAAAACAATATGGAGTTGCGCTTTCTACTACTGAGGCTGGGTATGTAGCTGCTGCTAGCTGCTGTTCTCAGTTGGTTTGGATGATCTCTACTTTGCGGGATTTTGGGTTGTTCTTCCCTTTGAGAGTTCCTTTGTTTTGTGATAGCACCAGTGCAATTAGTGTAGGGAAAAACCCATGTCTTCATTCTAAAACCAAACATATTGATGTGCGCTTTCACTTTCTGAGGGATCAATATGAGAAAGGAGTCATTGATCTTATTCATGTTGATACTCATGAGCAGTTGGCTGATATTTTTACTAAACCCCTAGATCAGTCTACTTTTGAGCGTTTACGAGGGGATTTGGGAGTTGTGTATCCTTTTTAGGATACTTTGAGTCAGTTTTCTGGTAACTAGCAATGTGTAGGTTGAATGCTTTCGCTATCTTTTACATGCCTTGTAGCTAGATCCTTACTTAGATGCAGATATGCAACTTGGACATTTATATGCTTTAAATGTGAAAAATGTGTTATAAAAATGATAAAAATTTTGGAAAATGAAAAATTTATGCATTTTTATGATTATTAGAAAAGATCCAGGTGGGTTTGCTTTGTCGCATTGCATTGTTCTGGACTGCTTACCATAGCACTTTGGTATGAACTAGGAGGATGTAATGTATGCCAAGACCAATGTCTTAAGCTTTTGATGGTCCAGTTCTGGCCTAGGCTTGACTTGGTCGGTTAGCATAAGGTTTGACATGCAAATAACCCCTGGCAGAAATGAAAAATAAAAAGAAAAAGAAAAAGTCTAAAAAATTTAAAAAGATGAAAAGTTTGCTGAAGCACTTTGTTTTAGACAATGCTTATCTTGGTAGATATCAGTTAGCTTTTGCATCTCATGCTTTACTTTGCTTGTCAACTAGAAAATGTGGTGATGCTTTTGTTTTCAAAAATTCGAAAAATGCGTGCTAATGACTCTCTTTAGATATTATCTGTTGCACTGATCATGTCATGTATCTTAGATAATATATCTTTTGCTATACCTGTTAGATGTTGTAATTGTAGTCAATCATATTTAAGAAGCATGCTTTTCACACTCCACCTGCACCTCATCTGCATTCATGGCATATTTTGAGGGGGAGCTGCATTTCAGGGGGAGTTTTGTGTCTATGTCTCTTTAGAGTGCATTTAGTCTCACTTGATGAGTCCAATTGTCAACAAGGGGGAGGAATTTTGGAGTTTAGGGAACACTTTTAGCTTTCTCTGGGATTTATTTAGGGGGAGTTCCTTGTTCGTAATTCTGAGATTGCACTTTTTTGAGTCTTTATTTTTGATTAACCATAATGACCATTTTTCTTGCTTCTGTTTAGCTTTTGGTCATTAGGGTTAAACTTTTATTTTCTTTCTTCTATTTTCTTTTGTCTTTGTTTTCCTGTTTCCACATGTTTTGCAGGTTCTGAAGATGAGCTGAAGAGGGTGTTGACAATGCACTCATCAAGAGGAGATTGAGAAACCATGTTGAAGAATATGGTTGTTGTAGCAATTGTGTTATCTACATCACAGGTTTTGTATGTGTGTATATGATGTGTGGAATGAACCTCAAAGGGTTCTCTCAGAGGGAGAAAGGATTTATACTGGTTCGGGCCTCCCCTAGGGGATAATAGCCCTACGTCCAGTTTGTGGTGGATTTGGCATGGTATGCCTTGGTGTGGAGAAAAGCACTCTAGGGTCTCATGGCCCCCTGGAGCGTGTGTCCCTGTTACAAGGGCTTGGCCCTGCTTTTATAGGCACACAGGCCAATGGAAAAGACCGAGATGCCCTCTATGAGCCCTAGGCTCATAGGGGCAAAGAGGGGAAAAGGAGCTAGTTACGGTACAAAAGTGCTTTACAGCTTTACAGACATGTCAGATAACGTCACATCTTGACTAGCTAGATGACAAACTATGGGCAGAGGGGCCCCTGGTACGACTTCTACACTGTAGCGGGGCGTAAATAACTTCTGGGTTCGGAGTAGGGCAGGAGCTCCGAACTTCGGGGCTCCGAACCAGGGCTCCGAACTGGGGGCCTCCGAACTGGGGCCTCCGAACCGGGGCCTCCGAACCGGGGCCTCTGAACCGGGGCCTCCGAACCGACTGGAGAGGGTCTGGAGACTAGCTCTGAGGAGCTCCGAAGGGAGCTCGAAGGCTAACTCCAAACAGGGCTTGAAGGCTAACTCCGAACAGGGCTCGAAGGCTAACTCCGAAGAAGGCCCTAAGGCTGGCTTCGAAGTTAGCCTGAGACTTAGCTTCTGGCGGTCTTCAAGGAATCTTGAGGGCTTCGCTCTGGAGGGCTCCGAGGGACCTCGCTCCAAAGGGCTTCGACGGGGCTTGGGGGTTTCGCCCCGGTAGGCTCCGACGAGGCTTCGTCCAGCCGAGGGGGCCCTGGCCGAAAGAAAGGCAAGCGAGGGTTGGGACCTCGCACCCGATTCTTCTTAGGCTTAGATACAGACTACACGTAGTTTTGTGTTCGAAGTACATTTGTAACATACTTCTCAATTATCATTCAATGAATGGGGTTTATTGTATTTGCGTACTTTGTCTGCATGCTTCGTCTTATCTGATGACTTCGAACGTTTTAGCTTGTCACGCTCGTACTGCATATTGCATTCGCACACCTCGCATACATGCTTCCCCCCTTTGCTCGTGGCAGTAAGGGACTTAGCCGTTGCTGGTGCGGGCAAAAATAAAAAATGCGAAGGGGTGCGCCTTTTGGCGGCTTCGAATGTTTGGAATATATTTGAGCGAAGGCCTCTTTTGGGCTTCGAATGCGTCAATTTCGTGCGAAGCAAAGCTTCAGCGCAACCAAATTAAGCGAAGCATGCTTCGGCATGCTTGGGTTTGGATGTTGTGCGTGAGCAAGGATCCGAAATGCACTTAGATTTAAGCGAAGTATGAATTTGACATGCTTAGGCGTATATTAGATTCTGACATGCGAAGCAAGGCTTCAGAGCATGTTTGGATAGCGAAGCAAGGCTTCTGAGCTTGATTCTGTAATGAAAATGGATATTTGGTGTGGATTCACCGAACCTGTGATAATGTGAGCCACCTTCGACTCTGGGTCACCTTCGACCCTGGGATGCTTCGGGTACGGAACCTGGAATCCCTGGGATGCCTCGGGTACGGAACCCAGAATCCCTGGACGCATCGGGCCGGTGGCCCGGAGTCCCTGTTACTGCTACGAGCCCGGAGGCGCTGTGTAGCCTTCGGAGGGATGCTCCGGATTTTTTAAAGCGAAGCGAGGCTTCGGATTTTATACAAGGCGAAGCAAGGCTTCGAGTTTTTGATAAGATGAAGCAAGGCTTCTAATTTTAAGGTGAAGCGGGGCTTCGAACTTAAGGCGAGGCAGGGCTTTGAATGTAAGGCGAAGCAGGGCTTCTAATTATATATCAAGGTAACTGTAAAACTGCACATCGAAGTGGTACTTTGGTTAGCGTACATACCTCGTTGAGTGGCTGAAAGCTTGCCTCGTAGCCCCTTGGGCTTCGACAGCCTTTGTCACACCAAGCGGAGCCCCTTGCTGAAGGGTGAGCTCCGAGATGCAAAGGATGGGAGAAGGCATAGATGGCCTTCGACACACCAAGCGGAGCCCCTTGCTGAAGGGCGAGCTCCGAGGTGCAAAGGATGGGAGAAGGCGAAGACGGCCTTCGAACTGCACCCGAAGCCCCTTGCCGAAGGGTGCGTGAAGCAAGAAGGCTTCGAAGCTCCCCCCTCAAGCGTACTCCGAGTTGTAGGCAGTGGCAGAGAACTTAGCTTTTAGTACTAAGGTCCCCACGGACAACGCCAACTGTTGTAGCAATTGTGTTAGCTACAACACATGTTTTGTATGTGTGTATATGATGTGTGGAATGAACCTCGAAGGGTTCTCTCAGAGGGAGAAAGGATTTATACTAGTTCGGGCCTTCCCTAGGGGATAATAGACCTACGTCCAGTTTGTGGTGGATTTGGCATGGTATGCCTTGGTGTGGAGAAAAGCACTCTAGGGTCTCATGGCCCCCTGGAGCGTGTGTCCCTGTTACAAGGGCTTGGCCCTGCTTTTATAGGCACACAGGCCAATGGAAAAGACCGAGATGCCCTCTATGAGCCCTAGGCTCATAGGGGCAAAGAGGGGAAAAGGAGCTAGCTACGGTACAAAAGTGCTTTACAGCTTTACAGACGTGTCAGGTAACATCACATCTTGACCAGCTAGACGACAAACTATGGGCAGAGGGGCCCCTGGTACTACTTCTACACTGTAGCGGGGCGTAAATAACTTCTGGGTTCGGAGTAGGGCAGGAGCTCCGAACTTCGGGGCTCCGAACCAGGGCTCCGAACTAGGGGCCTCCGAACCGGGGCCTCCGAACCGTGGCCTCCGAACCGGGGCCTCCGAACCGGGCCTCCGAACCGGGGCCTCCGAACCGGGGCCTCCGAACCGGGGCCTCCGAACTGGGGCCTCCGAACCGTGGCCTCCGAACTGGGGACCTCCGAACCGGGCCTCCAAACCGGGGCCTCCGAACTGGGGGCCTCTGAACCGGCTGGAGAGGGTCCGGAGACTAGCTCTGAGGAGCTCCGAAGAGAGCTCGAAGGCTAACTCCGAACAGGGCTCGAAGGCTAACTCCGAACAGGGCTCGAAGGCTAACTCCGAAGAAGGTCCGGAGGCTGTCTTCGAAGTTAGCCTGAGACTTAGCTTCTGGCGGTCTTCAAGGAATCTTGAGGGCTTCGCTCTGGAGGGCTCCGAGGGACCTCGCTCCAAAGGGCTTCGACGGGGCTTGGGGGTTTCGCCCCGGTAGGCTCCGAAAGGTACCTTGGGACCTGGAAACAACTTCTTTGAGAAGATACAGGTTTCGACAGTGTTGGGCTCCGGGCCGAAGGCCGACAGAGGCTGGCGTCATTTGGCCCTTGTTCAAGGGAAATCTATTCCCCCAACAGTAGCCCCTCGCGTGCAGGCCTTCGGAACGAAGGGGTGTGCGCGCCCTTGGGACAAATAACCTGAAAATTACAACTTCAGATAAAACATACCTTTGGAGCTTGGACCGAAGGTGACTTCGAAATCCGCAGGTAATAACTACCTGCGCCAGCCGTCAGAATGACCTCGGGGAGATCAAACGACTCCGCAACGGCTAGAAAATTTACCGCTACCCTGCGTTGTGCCGCTTCGCCTTCACTGGAGGCCCACCACACAGTGGGTTCGGCCCATGACCGTCGGAATTCTTACCACCTATAAATAGGGGTTTACCACGTGCGGCTTCGGTACGCTCTCATTTGCTTTCTTCTCATTGCCTTACAACCTTCGCTCTCTTCTCTTCCTTGGCTTCGCGCGAAGCACCCTTCGCTAGCTTAGCCCCTCGCGCCGAAGTCCCACCAAAATGCCGAAGAAGGCAGCTTCGAAGTCCCTGGCCTTGGGCCCGAGCTCGAGCTCCGCCCAACTACAGGCAGCGGCGGCTGTGGCAGCGAAGCTTGCACCGAGGCGGCTGGGGCCGAGGGACCTTCAGACGCCTTCTGACAAATTCGAGCAGACGCTGGAGATGAGGGCCTCGATCTCAATGGAGGAGTCAGTCCGGAGGGCCTGCGAAGGGAGGATCGCAGCGAAGATTCAACTCAGGGTCCCGGAGAAGTCGGAGGACAAGCCGAGGCCTCGGGCCGATGAAGTGGTCGTGTTTGAAGCTTGTTTCGAAGACGGCCTCGGGCTGCCAGCGGTGGGGATGCTGAGCGAAGTCTTGAGGGCTTATAACCTCGAACTTCCTCAACTCTCGCCCAACACCGTGGCGAGGCTCGCTATTTTTGAGTGGGCCATGAGGGACGAAGGATGCGAAGGCCGTGCCGACGTCTTCGTCGCCCTCCATGATGCCAACTGCCAGCCGAAGCCGAGGGAGGGAGCAGACCGCGTCAAGAGGGCATTGGCCTTCGGTAGTGCTAACTTCCATCTTCGGAAGGAGTTCCAAGATGCCTTCCCGGCGAGGGCTGTCAACAACAAATGGTACTCGAAGTGGGACCAAGAGTGGTTCTACGCCTCCGTCGGCGCGAACTCTCCCCTTCGGAGTACCAATGCCCATATCTTATATCGGCGCGAAGGGGTGGTGAAGACCAGTCCGAACACCCTTGGCTCGAGGATCTCGCTTCTTCGGAGGGTGGCAGCGAAGATGAGCATGAGGGACCTCGCGGAGGAGTTCATCACCCACCGGCTCAGCCCCCTCGTGTGCTCTTGGCCAGAGGGGCTCTTTCCAGTTTCGGGCCAAGGGGAACTACGCGAGTTGGCCTTCGAACGCTTCTGTAAGACTTCGAAATCTTTCCGCTTCCTTACTTTGCAAAACTTCACTCTGACTTGAACTTTCTATGAAGCCCATCTTGAAGTGAGGACTCCGGAGGAGGCCATCACGGTGGCGGAGCGCATCATTGGGACTCCGACACCAGAGGAGCAGGCCCAGCGCCTTGCTTCGGTGGGGTCCTGGGAGCATTGGAACAGGGTATGGACCATGCTTGGCTACGAGGTGTTCCCTGCCCTGCCGGACTTCTCCCACCTCGCAACTTCGGCGGCTAGTGCCAAGAGGAAGAGAGGGGACGACGATGATCCTGAGAGCTCGAAGGCTCGGCCGGAGGTCCCTGCGACCGAGGTCTCTACTCCGGAGGAGGTAGCAGCGGAGCCCACAAGCACTCCGGCTATCAAGAAGGCAGCGAAGGCTCCGACGATGACTTTGGTGGTGGAGGCCAACGCGCTCACCCCAGCCACCAAGAAGGCCGCGGAGGCCTCGACGGCGACGACTTCGGGTACGAAGGCCGGCATGCCAGCCTCACAGCGAAGGGACTGGGGGGCGCACATCGACCCCCTTTCCTTTGAAGAAATCTCTAACGAAGGTAAATCTTTCTAACATGCTTCTTCTTCAATGTGCGGGTCCTGACTTGGTCTTTTTTGCAGAAGGGGATGCTGGTGCGAGGCTCACCACGATGAAGCCTGCAGAGGACGACGCCGACGCGAGGTCCACCCCGGCGAAGCCAGCAGAGGCCTCCGGCAGCAGCAGCAGCAGCTCGGAGTCTGACAGCTCCTCGTCTGAAGAAGACGGAGGCAGCAACCGTGGAGAAGGGGACCCTCAAAGCGAAAAGGAGGTCGAGGTGGTGGAGCTGAGCCCGGCCACGCTGAAACCCGCACAGGCGGTCGCGACGGAGGAGATTGTCCATCCTTTTCGGCCGAAGGGTGCTGTGACGGAGGTGGCGATCAACAACTTCCGTGAGGCTTGTGCAGCTGCGAAGGTAGGGGACTTGGTGGCTCAACTCAGCCATTCAAACCCCACGGAGCTCTTCATCAATGCGAACGAAGCCCTTGTGCAGGTGAGAGAGGTCCTACACAGCCTTCGAATTATACGCTAGTCTTCGATCAACACTTATGATTCCTTGAGTTCTGCCAGGCCTTCGCACTGAACGCAGCGGCTTCGACCTCTGCGGACAGGCAGATGATGCGCCTGGCAGAGGAGAAGGAGGACCTCCGACGCGAAGTCTTGGTGGAAGCCGAGAAGCGAAGGCGGGCCGAAGCTTCGGCCGACGCGGCGAGAGGTGAGGCCGAGACGGCGAGGAACGAAGCAGAGGCGACGAAGGCTGATGCAGAGGCGGCGAAGGCTGAGGCCGACAAGGAAAAGGAAACCTTGGCATCGGAGTTGGATCGGCTCCGCGCGGAGCTCAAGGCAGCGAAGGACGCCAAGGCCCGACAGGCGAAGGAGAACTCTTCACTCCGCCAACGGGCTCAGAAGCTCGAAGACTTCGTCGTGGACAACCTTGATGAAGCCACCCAGAGTCTGACCGAAGTCCTCGAGCAGATAGGGACCGACTGCCGGGCTCCGGACTTCGGCGACCAGGATCCAATTGGGGATCACGCCGAGTTCTTGAAGGTAGTAGCTTCGACGGCGGAGCATTCGTTGAAGGGCTTCGCCTTGATGGCCTGCCGAGTCGCGGGCCAAGGAGTATTGCAGATGCTTCATGACGCGGGGTGCAACCACCTCGAGGCAGCAACCTCCGCGACCCCGGTGGCCTTCGGGGGCCAGCACTTGGTGACGCCTCCGACAGACGTCCGCGGAGCCTGGCGGTAGCTGCAGGAGCCTTGGAAGGAACAAGGCTGCAAAGCAGTCCTCGACCTTTAGAAGGCTCTCCGCCTTCGCCGAGCCAAAGCACCTGCTACATCCGATCGGCCTTCGACATCGATGCCTCCGCCTCCGAAGGTGTAGATCTCCTTAGGCTTCTTGTAATACTTAGCTACAGGCTTGTAAAAACTTATCAGCTTATTAATATGAATGCGGGGGTTTCTTATACCTGCCCAGGCTCTGCCTCCGAATGTTGACTTCGAAGTGCTTGAGGACTCTGAAGAACTTCAACAGTTGTGGGCAGTCCTCGAAGTAGCTAGGTCCGAAGGCCCCCCTCGGTTTAAGCTTCCGAGGGGACCTAACGGCGAAGCCATCCCCGAGGTAGCTTAGGATCTGCTAGCCATTGTGAAGACGGAGTCCCTTCAGAGTTCGTTTTTGCCTTCGCGAACAGTCTTAGCAAGCGACGAAGCTTTAGACTTCTCTGCCTTTGACACGGCGCCGCCTGCCCCGCTAACTCGGAACGACCTGCAAGGTAGAAGACGAGGTCTGCGGGCTTCGGAGCCTGGACGAGCCGGACGTGGGAGGGTAGGCTCCGACGAGGCTTCGTCCAGCCGAGGGGGCCCTGGCCGAAAGAAAGGCAAGCGAGGGTTGGGACCTCGCACCCGATTCTTCTTAGGCTTAGATACAGACTACACGTAGTTTTGTGTTCGAAGTACATTTGTAACATACTTCTCAATTATCATTCAATGAATGGGGTTTATTGTATTTGCGTACTTTGTCTGCATGCTTCGTCTTATCTGATGACTTCGAACGTTTTAGCTTGTCACGCTCGTACTGCATATTGCATTCGCACACCTCGCATACATGCTTCCCCCCTTTGCTCGTGGCAGTAAGGGACTTAGCCGTTGCTGGTGCGGGCAAAAATAAAAAATGCGAAGGGGTGCGCCTTTTGGCGGCTTCGAATGTTTGGAATATATTTGAGCGAAGGCCTCTTTTGGGCTTCGAATGCGTCAATTTCGTGCGAAGCAAAGCTTCAGCGCAACCAAATTAAGCGAAGCATGCTTCGGCATGCTTGGGTTTGGATGTTGTGCGTGAGCAAGGATCCGAAATGCACTTAGATTTAAGCGAAGTATGAATTTGACATGCTTAGGCGTATATTAGATTCTGACATGCGAAGCAAGGCTTCAGAGCATGTTTGGATAGCGAAGCAAGGCTTCTGAGCTTGATTCTGTAATGAAAATGGATATTTGGTGTGGATTCACCGAACCTGTGATAATGTGAGCCACCTTCGACTCTGGGTCACCTTCGACCCTGGGATGCTTCGGGTACGGAACCTGGAATCCCTGGGATGCCTCGGGTACGGAACCCAGAATCCCTGGACGCATCGGGCCGGTGGCCCGGAGTCCCTGTTACTGCTACGAGCCCGGAGGCGCTGTGTAGCCTTCGGAGGGATGCTCCGGATTTTTTAAAGCGAAGCGAGGCTTCGGATTTTATACAAGGCGAAGCAAGGCTTCGAGTTTTTGATAAGATGAAGCAAGGCTTCTAATTTTAAGGTGAAGCGGGGCTTCGAACTTAAGGCGAGGCAGGGCTTCGAATGTAAGGCGAAGCAGGGCTTCTAATTATATATCAAGGTAACTGTAAAACTGCACATCGAAGTGGTACTTTGGTTAGCGTACATACCTCGTTGAGTGGCTGAAAGCTTGCCTCGTAGCCCCTTGGGCTTCGACAGCCTTTGTCACACCAAGCGGAGCCCCTTGCTGAAGGGTGAGCTCCGAGATGCAAAGGATGGGAGAAGGCATAGATGGCCTTCGACACACCAAGCGGAGCCCCTTGCTGAAGGGCGAGCTCCGAGGTGCAAAGGATGGGAGAAGGCGAAGACGGCCTTCGAACTGCACCCGAAGCCCCTTGCCGAAGGGTGCGTGAAGCAAGAAGGCTTCGAAGCTCCCCCCTCAAGCGTACTCCGAGTTGTAGGCAGTGGCAGAGAACTTAGCTTTTAGTACTAAGGTCCCCACGGACAACGCCAACTGTTGTAGCAATTGTGTTAGCTACAACACATGTTTTGTATGTGTGTATATGATGTGTGGAATGAACCTCGAAGGGTTCTCTCAGAGGGAGAAAGGATTTATACTAGTTCGGGCCTTCCCTAGGGGATAATAGACCTACGTCCAGTTTGTGGTGGATTTGGCATGGTATGCCTTGGTGTGGAGAAAAGCACTCTAGGGTCTCATGGCCCCCTGGAGCGTGTATCCCTGTTACAAGGGCTTGGCCCTGCTTTTATAGGCACACAGGCCAATGGAAAAGACCGAGATGCCCTCTATGAGCCCTAGGCTCATAGGGGCAAAGAGGGGAAAAGGAGCTAGCTACGGTACAAAAGTGCTTTACAGCTTTACAGACGTGTCAGGTAACATCACATCTTGACCAGCTAGACGACAAACTATGGGCAGAGGGGCCCCTGGTACTACTTCTACACTGTAGCGGGGCGTAAATAACTTCTGGGTTCGGAGTAGGGCAGGAGCTCCGAACTTCGGGGCTCCGAACCAGGGCTCCGAACTAGGGGCCTCCGAACCGGGGCCTCCGAACCGGGGCCTCCGAACCGGGGCCTCCGAACCGGGGCCTCCGAACTGGGGCCTCCGAACCGTGGCCTCCGAACTGGGGACCTCCGAACCGGGCCTCCAAACCGGGGCCTCCGAACTGGGGGCCTCTGAACCGGCTGGAGAGGGTCCGGAGACTAGCTCTGAGGAGCTCCGAAGAGAGCTCGAAGGCTAACTCCGAACAGGGCTCGAAGGCTAACTCCGAACAGGGCTCGAAGGCTAACTCCGAAGAAGGTCCGGAGGCTGGCTTCGAAGTTAGCCTGAGACTTAGCTTCTGGCGGTCTTCAAGGAATCTTGAGGGCTTCGCTCTGGACGGCTCCGAGGGACCTCACTCCAGAGGGCTTCGACGAGTCTTGGGGGTTTCGCCCCGACAGGCTCTGAAAGGTACCTTGGGACCTGGAAACAACTTCTTTGGGAAGATACAGGTTTCGACAGTGTTGGGCTCCGGGCCGAAGGTCGACAGAGGCTGGCGTCATTTGGCCCCTGTTCAAGGGAAATCTATTCCCCCAACAATGGTTTTGATACTCCAGATGTGATGAGTGATTGTCAACGGAAGTCAAAGAGGAAGAGAGAAATGAAGACCTGCCGAGTCTGAGGCCGTGTGTGACTCAGGTACATGGGCAGCGAGCGACGACCGGGCAGAGGAGCCGCAGAGTCGCGCTAGCCCAATCCAGGTACATGGGCTAGGAGCGGCAGATGATCCACTGGTCTATTGACTGGGTTTGACTCAGGTACACAGGCGGCGAGCGATTGTCGGGCTGTGGAAGCTGCGAGGTCAGGTCGGCCCAATCCGGGTACCGAGTGCGAAGACGGTGGACGCTTTGTCAGTTTCGGCACAAAACTGACAACCTATGATTATTTTTGTTTTTAGGGTATTAATATTTAGTTTTTAAGTTTAGAATATTTTTAGTTTAGTTAGGTGATTTTTCTAAGAATATTTTAGTAATTTTCGGAATTTGTTTTAGAGTCAGTATTAATTTACCCTAGGGGTAAATTAGTCTTTTTATGTATTAGGGGTTAATTTACCCATGGGGATAGATGACTGTTTTTAATAGATCAATCTACTACAGTCCAACCTCTCTCGATTTGGTTTTCATCTTCCACCGAAAACTTCTCGTTTTCCGATCAGAGTTCTCACCGGCGATCTGTTCTCGCGTGTTGCTGGATAGATGCGGGGCCCACGGCAGCGCCTACGCATTGGCTGACGCGCGACGAGTTGCAAAGCGCGAGTGGCAGCAGCGGCTTGCTCGGGAGCGCCGCGGCAGCTCTGGCCTCCATAGGCTGGCAGGCGCATTCGGCATTGATTGATGGGACAAGGCACGACAGCGCAACGCTTTTTTCCTTCACCGCACGCAAGTCCAAGCAGCAGCGGGCCCCACGGTGGCTTTGGCAAATCGGTAGTGCGGCAACTTTTCCGTCAAAGCAAAAGGCTACGCAAGCTTGTAGCGGAGGTCGCCGTGTCGGCCGCACACATGAGGGAAGGCGGGAAAACACGCGGCGGCGCCACGGCCGAGGCTCCCGTTCCGTCCATTCGCCACGGCAGATTAGATCAAATGCAGGTAAGTTTTTTGATCCCCTATATTTTAGGTGTTTAGTTAAACCAATATTTATTTATTTTTAATTAGCTAAAAAATCTTTTTAGAAGCTTCGTGGTTAATTTAATCTGCCAAACTATTTTTAGTAATCGCATATTTTTATTTATATCTGGTTAATTTGTTCATATAATAATAAAAAAATTTATTAGTCGCAGTTATTTTAGTTTTTACCTGAAATATTTTAGGTTTATTTCTGAATTAATTTTTTGAATGATCCAAGTGTTATTCATTTGATTAGTTTTTAATTCTAGACTGAAATATAATAATTTTGTGATTTATCTAGGTATCTTTATTTACTACAGTATTTTTATTTTAGTTTTTGTTTAATATCATTTCAAATAAGACACCGATCATTTTTAGGCTAGACAACTTTAGTCCCAATAATTTGCTTTGCTAATATTATTTGTCTGGCTGAGTCCATTTGGGTGTTGGGATTAGAACTTAGTTTAGTAAGAAATTTTTAGGCGTCCATTCACCCCCCTCTGGTCGCTACTTTCGGTCCTACAACCTCCAACAACGACTGACCGGCTTGCTCGATCGGCTATCTGCTGCATGGACCACTGCACCCATGGCCGGTGAAACTCTAGGAAGGCAATAGATGTAAGAGCATCGACCATCTCCGGAGTGAGGAAAGCCGACATATCATCGAAACGAGTCCTTATCGGAATCGAGTCGTTGACCAACACCTCGATCGAATCTGCTAGCCGACACAACAAATCCATTAAAACTTCCCTCACTTCTGAAGTCAGTGGAACGGTAGCCGATGGAGCAGCACTGGCAACCTCATCGACATCAAGATACGGGCTGACAACAAAGGATAACTGACAGGCGAAAGACTAGGAAAACAAAAGGGGACTTACATCTCGTGATCGGACTGGAACGGCTGGTTGCGAAAAATCGGCAGCAATAGAAGCTGAATCAACACACTCCGTCATAACGACCCGAGGGAAGGTGGGTGCTCCTCATCAGGATTATGCTACTCGAGCATCAGTTACATCCAAAGGTCAGCGTTGGACATGTAAAAGACAATAAAAGAGAAACAAAGGATGGGCAAGTAAAGATACCTTGGGAGAAGCATTGACACTGATAGTCGATGCTTCGGATGCAGTGACAGCGCCTATCGGCATATCGCTCCTGGCGGCATCGGCGCCCAAGGACGTAACCCCGATGGCCATGTGTAGCATCCTAGAATTAAAAATAAAATAAAAATGGTGGAAATAAAAATTCTGAAATAAAAAAGAATTATTTTATTGGAGAAACAGATAAAAGAACCCAATTAAAACGAAACATGGAGAAATAATTCAAATTTAAAGTTAATAAAATTATGGTAGGTTCTATAAGGCAAGATAGATTTTTGGGAATTTGTACAAAATTTTAGAACCTCTGCCCATAGCTCAAAAGTCAAATACAAATTTATGCAATTATTTTTAATCTGAAAAAGAATAGAAAATGTTGTTGGGTCGCCTTCCTCATTTCTGCCTCGGCCCAACCCAGTCCAACGCCTGAGCCGCTGACAAGCAGGACCATCCTGTCGGCACCAACCACCCCTCTCTCTCCCTCCCGTGCCCCGACCAGGGCCCACTGGCTAGCCTCGCGTGCCCCCTCCTCGATCTCTGACCGCCTGGGCCCGCCTGTCGGCACGTTAGCCTTCGCCCGCCACACGTCGGAGAACCTGAACCGCGAGAACGGAGAGTTTCATCGCTAGGTCCAGCAGGGGCGCCACTTGGCCACCGAGGTAGCGGAGTTGCAGCGTCAGAATGAGATTCTATGCCAGGGCATCACCGACACCGCTTAGTTGCGTCGCCAGATTGAGGAGCTGCAGAAGGATCTCGAGGAGGTCACTCCCTTTCCACCGTGCAAGCGGAAGGCACTTAGGACCCCCTCAGCTAGGCCCAAGAGGATCTCGCACAGCGCCTCTTCCGTCGGGCCATCCAGCTCCACCACTCCTACACCGACCGTCCCCACCGAGCCAATGATCAAGCCCTCTCCCGAGCTATTTTAGATGCTAGTTTACGATTGATTGTTTTTATTTTGTTATGCTTGTAGTGCCGCTCATGTTGGATATATGGCATGAGTGAGGACTTAATAAGAGTTTAAGAATAAAGATGTAAGCATCTAGGTCGAAACTTTTATTTTGAGAAATAAAGTTAGTAATAATTCCCCTTAAAATTTTGCATCTTCTTTTGAAAACCACTCAACTTCAAGATGGCCAACGACCAAGGATCGGATGCCCCGTGCAACGGAAGTGACTCCGGTAATTTGCCTCAGTGGTGAGCAACCGGCCAATGGTAGGCTCCAGTCGCCAATCATCCCACACTGGCTGAGATGATGGCGAACCAAAACCAACTAATCGCCACGCTGCTGACTCAGATGCAGCAGCAACAAAACCAGATGCAAGAACAGCAGGCGTGGTTGTTGCGTCTCCAACAGCAGCAACTTGAGCCTCCCCTCAGACCAGCCATCCATGCACCAGCACCAGTTTCTCAACTCCCATAGTTTCTGCGTGTTTGGCCCCCAACATTCTCCAACACTACCACCCGATGGAGGCGGGTGACTAGCTAAGAACCATCGGCAAGAAGCTAGACCTCCTGCTGTGTACCGAGCGGGAGCGAGTGGCCTTTTCCACTCACCAGCTCCAAGGACCCGCCGCGGAGTGGTGGGATAATTTCCGCGAGACTCAGCCCGAGGGCTATGAGATTTCATGGGCTGAGTTCACCGCCGCCTTTCGCGCCGCTCACGTTCCGGAGGGCGTCATTGCCTAGAAGCAGTAGGAATTCCAGGACTTGCAGCAAGGGGGTAGGACTATCACTGAGTACCTGCATGAATTCAACCGGTTGGCCCGATATGCACCAGAGGAAGTGTGCACGGACGCAGCCCGCTAGTCCAAGTTTCTTTGGGGACTGAAGGATGAACTGTCACTTCAGTTGGTCTCCGGAGACTATACCAATTTTTAGAAACTGGTGAATAAAGCAATCATTCAGGAGACCGAACAAAACAAGGTGGACCTGAAAAAGAAGAGAATGATCGCTTTCCGTCAGCACCAAGGAATGGTGCAGAAACCCCGCTTAATGATTCCCCCTCAAGCCCCAACCCCTGTCGAGCCACAGAATGTCCTTGGAGGGCCAAGTTCAGGCATTCCTCCCCAAGCACCACCAGCTAGAAGAGCTCCAGTGCAAACTACCGGAGCCAAGAGGGACAGGAATGGTAACCTTATAATATGCTTCAATTGTCGCCAGGCAAGACACTTCTCCAATATGTGCCCTTACCCCAAGCATTCACCACCCTCCATTCCAAGCTCGGTGGGTCATACTCAGGTTCACCACATCTCTGCTCAAGAATACCAAGGTATGTCAGAAGGCATTTTCAGTGTGGCCTCAATCAACTCACTTCTGGAGGACGCTCGGCCTGTTTCTGAAGCACCACCTTCTCCCATTCCAGAGCACCAGTAGAACCCCCATCCCTTAAGTTTCCCGAAGTTTGCTTCGAATCTTGTGGACGAGATTCTTTGTAAGGGGATAGGATTATATCATCCTAGAATTAAAAATAAAATGAAAATGGGGGAAATAAAAATTCTGAAATAAAAAGGAATTATTTTATTGGAGAAAAAGATAAAAGGACCCAATTAAAACAAAACATGGAGAAATAATTCAAATTTAAAGTTAATAAAATTATGGTAGGTTCTATAAGGCAAGATATATTTTTGGGAATTTTTACAAAATTTTAGAACCTCTGCCCATAGCTCAAAAGTCAAATACAATTTTCTGCAATTATTTTTAATCTGAAAAAGAATAGAAAATGTTGTTGGGCCACCTTCCTCATTTGTGCCTCGGCCCAGCCCAGTCCAACGCCTGAGCCGCTGACAAGAGGGACCATCCTGTTGGCACCAACCTCCCCTCTCTCTCCCTCTCGTGCCCTGACCAGGGCCCACTGGCCAGCCTCACGTGCGCCCTCCTCAATCTCTGACCGCCAGGGCCCGCCTGTCGGCACGTTAGCCTTCGCCCACGACCACTGACCGGTGGGGGTCACTTGTCAGGCCTTTCTTCCCCGATGGAATCCTCCCTTTTCTTTGCCGGCCACCCCCTCTTTCCCAATCTGACAGCGCCAGCCCTCATGCCATAAATTGAAGCCCGAATCCTCCTTACCATACTTTGGGGAATATTTTCCCTCTGTTACCCGACGAGATCGTGCACCGAATCACCAGAATTCATGAAGACGGAAAGCTCGCCGGAGCATTTTAGGAATTCTCCGTGGTTTCCTTCCTTCGGCTTACCATGCTTACCGTCGTCTACCCCCTATAAAAGCCTCGGTCTCCACCGCACCCAGGCCACGCACCTTTTCCCCGATTTCTGCAATCCAGAGCGCTGCCACCCTTTTCATGCACCACCGCCCTACTCCACCTCCGATCGCCGCTAGACGCCGCCGGCGACCCACTCCACTATCGCCGACCGCAGCATTGGGTCCATCATCGCCCGGGCATCCTCGGCCTCGCCTCCATTCTGGTTCCCCGCCATTTGATCGCCGTCGCCACCGCCAACCCGAGAAGTCACACCACCTCTCCTCGTCGCCGTTTGCCGTTAGTCCCTTGTCATCGCCGTCTCTGGTACGGTCATGCTCCCCATCCTCCCCTCTCTTCACTTTGGCCGGTATCTAGGGCCTTAGGCCATCGCTGCCATCGGTGGCCGCTCGCCGTCGCACCGCCGGTGCCAAGGACAAAGCCTTCGCCCCCCCCCATGTCGCGCGCATGCCGGACGCCATCCTGACCGTCCGATGCGTATCGATTCACCGGTTTTAATCCTGGCCGCTCGCTACAACTTAAAAACTCCAGATTAATCTCATACGTCCACGTGGTACCCCTTCGCGCATTATGATCTCAACCGTTCATTTTCATTAACGCCTCCCGCCTCACCGCCAGCCCTTGGATTTGGATCAGACGGCTCACGTCGATCGGGTCCACGTGAATAGTAGCCTCGCGCACAGTGGGCTCGTTCTACCGTGGACCAGAGGCTATTTCAGTTTAAACAAAAATTACAGAAAATCAATTTAAACTTTAAAAATTCATATCTTGCTCAATTTAACTCCAAATTTCAGCATTAAAATTTTGTAAAATTTGTCTCTTTATTCTCTACACATTTATGCAATAAAAACAATATGTTTATTTTGCACATTTTATTCTTATTAAATAATAATTCAAAAATCCTTTTTAGGATAAATGTTTATTTCATATATTAAAAATTCAGAACTCTCTGAAAATATCCTAAAAATGCAGATAATAATTCCAGAAAAATAATAACTTCATTTCACTATTTTAATCCAATAAAAACACATTAGAGTAATGTCGCGCCCCGATTTAATAAATCAGGACTTTATTGAAATTCCATGGAAAATCAATAAAACAAGACGTTCATCATGCGACCACGTACAATACGGGCAATCATTCACTGGTTCGTAGACCGCATTAATACAAAAGTGAATAAAGATGAAGAGAAACTAATAAAACAAGGGTCCTAGATGAACGCCTCCTTCCAGTCTCGCCTTGACTGGGTCGCTACTCCAGACCTTCATCCTCCTCGTAGTAGACAGGCTCTGATGTTGTAAGTCAATGGGGTGAGTACAGATGTACTCAGCAAGCCACCGAATGCAAATATAATGCAAGATAATAACAAGGGAGATAGTGGCTAGTTTTGCGGAAGCAGCATAATTGTAAAGCTTTAAATGAGAGCAATTTATTAGTACGGAAAAGTAAACAAGTGCATGTGTATCATCATCTTCTAACTCGAGGGGTACAGTCAGCCCCACCTCGCTCAACAGTCCTTACGTGCCATGAATAACTCGAACATTCAAACAATTGTAAACTAACTGCGAGTAGTCACACAACCCGCCCTTGACCGTGGGCTCGGCTTTTCGAAAAGATTTAATTACTCTGATCAGAGATGTACCACTGTACCCACAAGGCACGCACTCATCACCTACACCGAAGTGTAACGAGATGACCCATCACACGGGAACTCGTGCCAAAACCTTCCATATAGTCCTCCCCGACTCAATAGCACCCTCTTATGGGTTTCATATGGTGTCCCGACGCATCGGAGCCCCACCATACCCCCCCTTGAGCCTCGTCGGTACAAGTCGCCCGCAGGCTAGCCCCTTGCCCCCTCCTCTATGGTGCATCGAGCCGGAGTATTCCATACTTCCAGTTAGGACTTACCCATTAGACTTGTGGTTGGTACGGAAGTGCTTTGCAACAGATCCCGCAGACCGGTCCTTATAGTGCCCCGGGTGCGACAAACCAGTGCCCGAGCTTGCACCCGGAACCCACCATACTTATAACCTAGCCAACTCCAACAGAGTCCAGAGACGAGAATAACAGGGAAATTCATATACAGAATCCAGCTAATCTACGACTCGTTCTTTTTAACCTATAGCAGTTGTGCCGGTACATTGGGCACTAGCTAATATATTTATAGTAGAGTGACAAGGAGTTAAGGCTCAATAAGCATGGCTTGGGTTTGCACACAAGGACGGGGATCTAATAAATATAAGTGTAAGGCTTGAATATTTGACTAATGCAATATTAACCTATGGGTTATAGCGATAATCTATTGAAACATGGGCTCAATTATGATCAACTGTTTCCACAGAGGTGGTCGATGACTTGCCTTGATCAGCAAATGGGGATGGAGGAACCTCGGGGTAGAACTCCTGCTCCTCGACGAACTCGTAGTCTTCTCGATACGGAAAAATAAATAAACAACACATTCAATAAAACATCACCAAACATAATCATACATATTTGTGGGTGTTTTTATGTGGAGTAATATTTTATTCTTCTGATGTTTTGTATAAAACAGTAAAGTTTAACATTTTAGGGTTTTTCCCAATTTATTTTCTGTATTATTAATTTTAACCCTAAGGGATTTTTATTTATTTATTAATAATATTTTGGGTAACAAACATACTGTTTTTATGGCATTAATGTGTAGAGAATAATATTCTGGTTTTAACAAAATTTGAATGGTGAAATTTGGAGTTAAATTGAGCAAGATATGAATTTTTGAAGTTTAAACTATTTTCTGAATTTTATTTAAAACCAGAAATGGGTTCTGGTCCACGGTGAACCAGGCTCACGGTGGTCTGGCTACTGTGCGCGTGGACCGGTTGATCCAGAGCCGTCGGATCTGGATCTGGCGGTCAGGCGCGAGGCGGGAGGCGTAAGTGAAAATGGACGGTCCAGATTAAAACGTGCGAAGGGTTATGACGTGGACGCACGAGATCGATCCAGCCTTTTAAGTCATGATCGACGGCCGAGATTAAACGATACCGGTTTGACCAGATCTGAGGGCTCAGATTAGATCTCCGCAGGATCTAATCTGGACCGTTCGCTCGGAATCGTGCGGCTCGGATGGATTCCGGCATGGCACGTGGTGACGAGGGTAGTTTACCCTTCGTCTCCGGCGACGGTGGCCTCTGGTGCGGCTGCGACGGCGGCGGCGAGGGCTTAGGAGCCTAGCTATGGCCGAAAATGGAACGAGGAGGGGATGGCGGTCACGACCGTACCTTTGACAGCGAAGATGGAGGTCCGGAAGTGACCGGCGGCGTGGGTAGACGGCGAGGTCTTCTCGGGTGGTCGACGGCGATGGCGATCCGGTGGTATTCACGGCCAACCGAGGGGTGGCCGAGGACGGGTGAGCTCCGGCGGTCACGACGGTGGCGACGACGTGGACGGAGGAGGTCCGAGGCGACGGCGAGAGCTCGCCAGAGTCGAAACAGAGGAGAAACCCGAAAACGGGGGTGGCGGCGCTCTGGATTGCACAGGCTTGGGCTTTAGGGGTGTGGGCGGAGTGCGGTGAGGGGAGGGGGTTAAATAGGGGTCGCCGGTCGTGAGGATGGAATGTTTTACCGAGGAAACCCGAGGTGGTTTCCTAAGTTTTCCGGCGAGGCTTCCAAAAGCTCGGGCTAGCTTCCTTAAGCGCGAAAACGCGTCGGCCGTAGATGGAAGGGGAGCGGTGGCGACCAGGGAAGGGGATCCGAGACGAATCCGCGTGAAAACGGGCGGCCGGCGGCAAGAATTTGGAATGTGATCGCCGGGGAAGGAAGGGGAGCGAGGGATTCCATCGGAGAAGATGGATCTGACAGGTGGGCTCCACCTGTCAGTGAGCGAACGGGAAAGGAAAGGGCCGACAGGCGGGGCCGAGCGGTCAGAGGGCGCGAAGAGGCTGACGCGTGGGGCCGAGGCGGGGTGCGAGCGGGAGGAGAGAGGGGAGCGGCGCCGACAGGCGGGACCCACTCGCCAGAGAGAGAGCAGTGATGGGCTGGGCCTAAAAGGCTTTAGGCGGGAGTTTCAGGGTTTCGGCCCAATAAGATTAAAAATTGTTTTCTGATTAAATTTAATTCCAGAAAATCAAATATTTGATTAAGGGCTGAATCACTGTTGATAAAAATTTGTAAAAATTCCTAAAATTATATCTTGGTCTCTAGCTCATCTCATAAAATTTTCAAGTCCAGATTTTAAGTATTTCTCCCTGTTTGGCTTTATTTGGGTTCTTTTGTGATTTTCCTTTAATAAATAAATCCAGAAATGATTTAAATATTATTTTCTTTTATTTTATTCCTTTTTAATTTCTGGGGTGTTACAATCCTATCCCCCTTACAGAGAATCTCGTCCTCGAGATTTGGATCAATCCTCGAATAGCTCAGGATGCTGTGCCTTGAGTTCATCTTCCTTTTCCCAAGTAGCTTCTTCTACCGGATGATTGCTCCACTGCACTTTGCAGAAACGGATGATCCGACTCCTGGTGGTCCTTTCTTTGACTTCCAATATCTTGACCGGCTTTTCTACATAGGTCAGATCCTCTTGGACATCCAACTGCTGAAGATCCACTTACTCCGTGGGGACGCGGAGACACTTCTTGAGTTGAGATACGTGGAATACATCGTGCACTCCAGCCAATGAGGGTGGTAGTTCCAACTGATAAGCTACTTCGCCTTGTCGTCGGATAATGGGGAATGGTCCAACATATCGAGGGGCCAACTTTCCTCTCATGTTAAACCGTTGAGTTCCACGGAGAGGCGTGACTCGTAGGTAGACATGATCTCCTTCTTCAAAGGCTAGGTCTCGGCGACGATTGTCTGCGTAGCTCTTCTGTCGTGATTGGGCTGTCTTGAGTCGATCTCTGATGATCCGTACTTTCTCTTCAGCTTCACGAAGAATGTCGGTTCCGAACACCTGGGATTCACCGGTTTGGTCCCATAGTAGTGGCGTTCTGCACTTACGTCCATATAGGGCTTCAAAAGGAGACATCCGAAGGCTGGCTTGATAGCTGTTGTTGTATGAAAACTCAGCGTACGGCAAGCTTTTGTCCCATGTGGCTCCAAAATCCAAAACACATGCCCGAAGCATATCCTCTAGTATTTGGTTTACCCTTTCTGTTTGTCCATCTGTCTGAGGGTGGTAGGCGGTACTGAAATTCAATCTCGTGCCCATCTCCTCTTGAAGGTTCTTCCAGAAGCGAGAGGTAAACTGACTTCCTCGGTCAGACACTATCTTCTTAGGCACTCCATGAAGACATACGATCCGGGCCATATATAGCTCTGCAAGCTTAGGACCACTAAAGGTCGTCTTGACGGCTATGAAATGTGCTACTTTTGTAAGCCGATCAATAATCACCCAAATAGAATCATATCCAAGTTGGGTCTTTGGTAGTCCGGTGATGAAATCCATGCCGATTTCTTCCCACTTCCATTCAGGTACCTTAAGTGGCTGTAACAATCCTGCAGGCCTCTGATGTTCAGCTTTTACTCTTCTGCAGGTGTCACATTCGGCGACAAACTGGGCAATCTCTCTCTTCATGCTGACCCACCAATAACGTTCTTTCAGGTCCTGGTACATCTTGGTACTGCCGGGATGAATGGAGTACAACGTCTCATGGGCTTCTCTTAGGATAAGGGTCTTTATCTCAGGTTTATCCGGTACACATATCCGGGTTCCAAACCATATGGTGCCATTCTCGTCCTCTGAAAATCCGGGGGCTTTTCCTTGTCTCATGTTCTTCTTAATGGCAGCTATATCCGGATCCTCCAACTGAGCTTCACGGATCTGCTCAAACAGAATAGGTTGGGTTTCCAAGGTGGCTAGATATGCTCCGGTGGTCAACCCAAGATTCAACTTTTCCATCTCCTTACATAACAAGGGTGCGTGTTCTTGAATCATCATGGATGTGCAATATCCCTTGCGACTTAAGGCATCAGCTACCACATTTGCTTTTCCGGGGTGGTAGTGAATACCTAAGTCATAGTCCTTGATTAGTTCCAACCATCGTCTTTGCCTCAGATTGAGGTCAGGCTGTGTGAAGATATACTTCAAACTCTTGTGATCCGTAAAAATCTCACAGCGATTTCCAACCAAATAGTGTCTCCAAATCTTAAGGGCGTGCACTACGGCGGCTAATTCCAAATCATGGGTCGGATAATTCAACTCATGAGTTCTCAACTGACGGGAGGCATAAGAGATAACTTTCCCGTCATGCATCAGAACACATCCCAATTCCTTGGCGAGATGCGTCGCAATAGACATGGAAGTCTTTGCGGATATCCGGTAGGGTCAGTATAGGTGCAGACACCAAACGGGTCTTGAGAGTGCGGAAACTTTCCTCGCATTCAGGAGTCCATTCAAACTTCTCTCCTTTCTGCAATAACTTGGTCATAGGCTTAGCTATCTTGGAAAAATTCTCAATAAATCTCCGATAATATCCGGCCAAACCCAGAAAACTTCGTATCTCAGATACGTTCGTGGGTGGCAGCCAATCCGTAACTGCTTCTACGGTGGCGGGGTCTACTGCGATTCCTTGCGCAGAGATGATGTGTCCAAGGAACTTTACTTCTGCCGTCCAAAACTTGCATTTGCTGTACTTGGCATATAATTGGTGTTCCCTTAGCTTTCCTAAGGTTAACCAGAGGTGAGTCTTGTGCTCTTTCTGGTCCTTGGAATAAATGAGGATGTCGTCTATGAATACTACGATGAACTTGTCCAAATACTCCATGAACACCTTATTCATCATATTCATGAAGAATGCAGGGGCATTGGTCAATCCAAAGGACATAACTGTGCACTCATATAATCCATAACGGGTGGTGAAGGCAGTCTTGGGTATATCCTCCTCTCGGATCCTTAACTGATGATAACCAGAACGCAAGTCGATCTTCGAGAATACTGTAGCTCCTTTTAGCTGGTCGAAGAGATCATCGATCCGAGGCAACGGGTACTTATTCTTGATGGTTACCTCATTCAAAGCGCGGTAATCCACACACATACGTTTTGCCTTGTCTTCTTTCTTCTCGACGAAGATGACGGGAGCACCCCATGGCGATGTGCTAGGTCTGATGTAGCCTTTCTTCTCGAGATCCTCCAACTGCTGCTTCATCTCAGCTAATTCATTAGCGGCCATCCGGTATGGTCGCTTATAAATAGGAGGGGTTCCGGGCACCAAGTCAATCCTAAACTCGATGTCCCTCTTGGGTGGCATCCCTGGTAGATCCTCTGGGAATACGTCCGGGTACTCACTGACTATTGGTATCTCCTCCAGGGTAATCTGATGTAGTCTTGTCCTTCCGGCCTTCATGCTGGGCATCTGGAATGTGACTATAGTCCCTTCTTCATCAGTCACAGTCACTTTTCTTTGGGCACATTCTATCACACCTTGGTGTTTGTTTATTCAATCCATCCCTAGGATGAGATCCAAACCTTGGCATTCTATTAGAATGGGGTCAGCCCAAAATATCGTGCCTTGGATTTCTACCCATACCCTTGGACTAAAGGAACAAGCGAGGGTTTGCTTGCCCGGGGTAGCTATTAATACTGGCCTGGGTAGTTCGCTTATGTCCAGGGCATTATTTTCCACAAAAGCAGTTGATATAAAGGAGTGGGTAGCTCCGGTATCAAATAATACCACTGCAAGTGATGAATGAACCATAAACTTACCCATGACAATCTCTGGTGCAGCCTGGGCTTCTTCGGCGGTGACGTGGTTCACCTTGGCGCGGACTGCGGGGTTGGAGGCGACGCCTTGTGCACGCTTGGGATGAGGGCACTGATGGGAGTAGTGTCCCTCCTGGCGGCAGTTGAAACATACTACAGGCTTGCCATGCCTGTCTCTCAAAACTTCCGGCTTCTTGGCCGGGGCAGCTGGGGCGGTTGGTGCGGCTGGAGCGGGACGAGGTTGGCTGGCTCCGGTATTGGCGGCTGGTGGCGCCGGACGATACACAGGGCGGGGGTGGTACTGCTGTGCTGGTGGGGGTGGAGCAAAACGGGGTCTCTGGGCCATGCCCTGGTTTTGCCTGAAGGCAATCATCCGCTTCTTCTTTAGATCGACCTTGTTTTGCTGAGTCTCCTGCATGATAGCCTTGTTCACCAACTTTTGGAAGTTGGCGAAGTCTCCAGAGATGAGTTGTAGGGACAACTCGTCCTTCAGTCCCCTAAGGAACTTGGCTTGTCTGGCCGCATCCGTACGAACCTCTTCAGGTGCGTACCTGGCCAACCTGTTGAACTCATGCAGATATTCTGTTACGGACCTGCTCCCCTGCTGCAGGTCCCTAAACTCCTGTTGCTTCTGAGCTACAATGCCGTCGGGGATGTGAGCGGCACGGAAAGCAGCTGAGAACTCTGCCCAAGTGTGGGCGTGGCCCTCGGGCAGAGTCTCGCGGTGATTGTCCCACCACTCAGCGGCGGGACCATGAAGCTGGTGGGTGGCAAAGGCCACCCTCTCCTGCTCGGTGCAGGTCAGGAGGTCGAGCTTCTTCTTGATAGATCGCAACCAATCCCCAGCCTCCATGGGTTTGGTGGTGCTCGAGAAGGTCGGTGGGCGGACTCGGAGAAACTCCGAGAGCTGCGACGCGGGAGCGGGAGCTGGTGTGGCAGGTCGAGGCAGCTCGGGCTGTTGGTGGAAGTGGAAAAGATGCGCCTGCTGCTCTTGCATCTGCTGCTGCTGCTGCATCTGGTGCAAGAGGGCTGAGACCAGCTGGTTCTGGGTGGCCATCATCTCAGCCAAGGTGGGGTGATTGGCGACCGGGGCTTGCCTTTGCCCGGTGGCTCCCCATTGTGGCAGGTTGCCACTATCCCCTCCATTTTGAGGAGCGTCTGAACCCTGAGTGTTGGTCATCCTGGAGTTTTCAGAGGATACACATTTATTTTAGTGAACCTCTTTATATTTTATTTCAAAAGGGTACCGTTCTTGCGGTTACATTTATTTAATTCTTCATTCATGCCTTATGTTTTGACATGAATGCTAATACAAACAAGCAATAATAAAAATAACAATCAATCGTAAAACTACGTCTATGGCAGCTCGGGGGACGGCTCGATCTCGGGCTCGTGGGAGACGGTCGGGGTCGAGGAGCTGGACGGTCCGGCGGGTGGTGCGCTGCGGGAGATCCTCTTGGGCCTCACGATGGGAATCCGAAGGGGTTTCTTCCTGCGAGGCGGAAGAGGTGCGATCTCCTCTATGTCCTTCTTCAACTCTCTGAGCTGCTGACGGAGCTGGGTGTGGACCATGGCGCCCTGGCGTAGGAGCTCGTTCTGACGCCTCAACTCCTCCACCTCAAGGGTCAACAGAGGGTTCTGCTCAAGCTGTCGACGGAGCTCGGCATTCTCACGAGTCAGGTTCTCCGAAGTGTGGCGGTAGAAGTCGATGGTGTCGTGCTGGCTGTCTGCGTCGAGGATGGCCTCTGTGTGGAGGTTGTCCATGGCCTCCAAGAGTCTCATCGTGCGGGTGATGGCGGAGCTGCTCTGCGTGAGGGGACTGATGTAGATGCTGCGGTGACTCCCGGGTGTGCGCATGGGCATGAAGCGGTAGACGGTGTCGCGGAGGTGGCAGTCGTATACCAGTCGAAGCTCGGCGAGGGACTGAAGAGCGGCTCGCTGGCTAGCCACCACGAATGAAGGTCCTCCAACTCCATGGGTGTAGAAGGGTGGCTGCGTGGAAGAGGGGCAGATCACAACCGTGACCTCGCAGTAGCTCTCGTTCGCATCGGGAAAGATCCCGTGGAACGCAGGCTCATGGGGAAACCCCAAAAAGTCGACGAGCACGCGAAGCTCGCGGATGAATCCGGCCTCGTCACGAAGAGTCCCGCTCATGGTATGAACCGGCATCTACAAAAGAGAGGAAATTTTTGTGAAAACCTCGGAAGATGAGAGGATAAGCAGTGTTTGTAAGAAAATATAGTAAGTATAAGTCCTAAGGTCAGGTCTGTTTGGCTTCCTACAGTCAAGTCGGCTCTGATACCATCTTGTCGCGCCCCGATTTAATAAATCAGGACTTTATTGAAATTCCATGGAAAATCAATAAAACAAGACGTTCATCATGCGACCACGTACAATACGGGCAATCATTCACGGTTCGTAGACCGCATTAATACAAAAGTGAATAAAGATGAAGAGAAACTAATAAAACAAGGGTCCTAGATGAACGCCTCCTTCCAGTCTCGCCTTGACTGGGTCGCTACTCCAGACCTTCATCCTCCTCGTAGTAGACGGGCTCTGATGTTGTAAGTCAACGGGGTGAGTACAGATGTACTCAGCAAGCCACCGAATGCAAATATAATGCAAGATAATAACAAGGGAGATAGTGGCTAGTTTTGCGGAAGCAGCATAATTGTAAAGCTTTAAATGAGAGCAATTTATTAGTACGGAAAAGTAAACAAGTGCATGTGTATCATCATCTTCTAACTCGAGGGGTACAGTCAGCCCCACCTCGCTCAACAGTCCTTACGTGCCATGAATAACTCGAACATTCAAACAATTGTAAACTAACTGCGAGTAGTCACACAACCTGCCCTTGACCGTGGGCTCGGCTTTTCGAAAAGATTTAATTACTCTGATCAGAGATGTACCACTGTACCCACAAGGCACGCACTCATCACCTACACCGAAGTGTAACGAGATGACCCATCACACGGGAACTCGTGCCAAAACCTTCCATATAGTCCTCCCCGACTCAATAGCACCCTCTTATGGGTTTCATATGGTGTCCCGACGCATCGGAGCCCCACCATACCCCCCCTTGAGCCTCGTCGGTACAAGTCGCCCGTAGGCTAGCCCTTTGCCCCCTCCTCTATGGTGCATCGAGCCGGAGTATTCCATACTTCCAGTTAGGACTTACCCATTAGACTTGTGGTTGGTACGGAAGTGCTTTGCAACAGATCCCGCAGACCGGTCCTTATAGTGCCCCGGGTGCGACAAACCAGTGCCCGAGCTTGCACCCGGAACCCACCATACTTATAACCTAGCCAACTCCAACAGAGTCCAGAGACGAGAATAACAGGGAAATTCATATACAGAATCCAGCTAATCTACGACTCGTTCTTTTTAACCTATAGCAGTTGTGCCGGTACATTGGGCACTAGCTAATATATTTATAGTAGAGTGACAAGGAGTTAAGGCTCAATAAGCATGGCTTGGGTTTGCACACAAGGACGGGGATCTAATAAATATAAGTGTAAGGCTTGAATATTTGACTAATGCAATATTAACCTATGGGTTATAGCGATAATCTATTGAAACATGGGCTCAATTATGATCAACTGTTTCCACAGAGGTGGTCGATGACTTGCCTTGATCAGCAAATGGGGATGGAGGAACCTCGGGGTAGAACTCCTGCTCCTCGACGAACTCGTAGTCTTCTCGATACGGAAAAATAAATAAACAACACATTCAATAAAACATCACCAAACATAATCATACATATTTGTGGGTGTTTTTATGTGGAGTAATATTTTATTCTTCTGATGTTTTGTATAAAACAGTAAAGTTTAACATTTTAGGGTTTTTCCCAATTTATTTTCTGTATTATTAATTTTAACCCTAAGGGATTTTTATTTATTTATTAATAATATTTTGGGTAACAAAACATACTGTTTTTATGGCATTAATGTGTAGAGAATAATATTCTGGTTTTAACAAAATTTGAATGGTGAAATTTGGAGTTAAATTGAGCAAGATATGAATTTTTGAAGTTTAAACTATTTTCTGAATTTTATTTAAAACCAGAAATGGGTTCTGGTCCACGGTGAACCAGGCTCACGGTGGTCTGGCTACTGTGCGCGTGGACCGGTTGATCCAGAGCCGTCGGATCTGGATCTGGCGGTCAGGCGCGAGGCGGGAGGCGTAAGTGAAAATGGACGGTCCAGATTAAAACGTGCGAAGGGTTATGACGTGGACGCACGAGATCGATCCAGCGTTTTAAGTCATGATCGACGGCCGAGATTAAACGATACCGGTTTGACCAGATCTGAGGGCTCAGATTAGATCTCCGCAGGATCTAATCTGGACCGTTCGCTCGGAATCGTGCGGCTCGGATGGATTCCGGCATGGCACGTGGTGACGAGGGTAGTTTACCCTTCGTCTCCGGCGACGGTGGCCTCTGGTGCGGCTGCGACGGCGGCGGCGAGGGCTTAGGAGCCTAGCTATGGCCGAAAATGGAACGAGGAGGGGATGGCGGTCACGACCGTACCTTTGACGGCAAAGATGGAGGTCCGGAAGTGACCGGCGGCGTGGGTAGACGACGAGGTCTTCTCGGGTGGTCGACGGTGACGGCGATCCGGTGGTATTCACGGTCAACCGAGGGGTGGCCGAGGACGGGTGAGCTCCGGCGGTCACGACGGTGGCGACGACGTGGACGGAGGAGGTCCGAGGCGACGACGAGAGCTCGCCGGAGTCGAAACAGAGGAGAAACCCGAAAACGGGGTGGCGGCGCTCTGGATTGCACAGGCTTGGGCTTTAGGGGTGTGGGCGGAGTGCGGTGAGGGGAGGGGGTTAAATAGGGGTCGCCGGTCATGAGGATGGAATGTTTTACCGAGGAAACCCGAGGTGGTTTCCTATGTTTTCCGGCGAGGCTTCCAAAAGCTCGGGCTAGCTTCCTTAAGCGCGAAAACGCGTCGGCCGTAGATGGAAGGGGAGCGGTGGCGACCAGGGAAGGGGATCCGAGACGAATCCGCGTGAAAACGGGCGGCCGACGGCAAGAATTTGGAATGTGATCGCCGGGGAAGGAAGGGGAGCGAGGGATTCCATCGGAGAAGATGGATCTGACAGGTGGGCTCCACCTGTCAGTGAGCGAACGGGAAAGGAAAGGGCCGACAGGCGGGGCCGAGCGGTCAGAGGGCGCGAAGAGGCTGACGCGTGGGGCCGAGGCGGGGTGCGAGCGGGAGGAGAGAGGGGAGCGGCGCCGACAGGCGGGACCCACTCGCCAGAGAGAGAGAGCAGTGATGGGCTGGGCCTAAAAGGCTTTAGGCGGGAGTTTCAGGGTTTCGGCCCAATAAGATTAAAAATTGTTTTCTGATTAAATTTAATTCCAGAAAATCAAATATTTGATTAAGGGCTGAATCACTGTTGATAAAAATTTGTAAAAATTCCTAAAATTATATCTTGGTCTCTAGCTCATCTCATAAAATTTTCAAGTCCAGATTTTAAGTATTTCTCCCTGTTTGGCTTTATTTGGGTTCTTTTGTGATTTTCCTTTAATAAATAAATCCAGAAATGATTTAAATATTATTTTCTTTTATTTTATTCCTTTTTAATTTCTGGGGTGTTACAAGTAAATACTTATTCCAATTTATAAAATTCAGAAACCCCTTAAAAACTAATCTTAAATACTTAGGCAATAATTTCAGAGGATTTAAGGTTTTATTTCCTTTATTTAATCCAACAAAAACATGTATGCTTGTCTTGGTGATTTTTGGATATCGTGTTTACTTTTCATACCAGAAGACTACGACGCCATCGAGGATTAGGAGTTTTACCCCGAGGTTCCACCTTCACCATTCGCGGATCAAGGCAAGTCACAAACCCCAAGTTGATCATATTTGAGCCCAGTTTTTCATAATTACCGCTATAACACATAGGAATTAAATATTGCATTAGTTTAATCACAAGCCCTAAATTATATTTATTAGATCCCCGTCCTTGTGATAAACCCAAGCCATGCTTATTGAGCCTAAACTCCTTGTCACCTTTTAAATATTATATTAGCTAGTGTCCAATGTATCGACACAACTGCTATAGGATAAAAGAACGACTCGTAGATAGTTGGATTCTACTACATGATTTCCCTGTTATTCTCATCTATGGATTCTGTTGGAGTTGGCTATGTTATAAGTATGGTGGGTTCCGGGTGAAAGCTAGAGCATTAGTTGGTCGCACTCGGGGCACTGTAAGGACCGGTCTGTGGGATCTGTTGCAAAACAAACTCGTACTAACCACAAGTCTAGTGGGTAAGTCCTAACTGGAGGTATGGACCGTTCCAACTTGAAGCACCATAGTGGAGGAGGCAAGTGACACCTGCGGGTGGCTTGTACCGACGAGGCTCAAGGGGGGGTATGGTGTTGGCCCGAAGTGACTGGGGCACCATATGAAACCTATAAGAGGGTGTTATCGAATTGGTGTGTTCCATGCTAAAGGTTTTGGCACGAGTTTCTCATGGCATGGGTCATTTAACACACTGAGGTGTGCGGGAAATGAGTGCCTTGTGGGTACAGTACTACACCTCTGATCATAGTATAATATTTTTGAAAAGCCGTGCCCACGGTCAAGGGCGGGTTGTGTGACTTCTCGCAGTTAGTTTACTATTGTTTGAATGATCGTGTGATTCATGGCATGTAAGGACTGTTGAGCGAGGGCGGGCTGACTGTACCCCTCGAGTTAGAAGATGATGCATGTACTCATGTTTAATTTTCTGTACTAATAATCTGATTACATTAATTGCTTTACAAATATGCTTTTCTGCAAAAAGTAAGCCACTACCTTCCTTGTTATTACCTTGCATTATAATTGTATTCGGTGGCTTGTTGAGTTCCATTGTACTAACCCCCGTTGACTTACACCACCAGAGGCAGTCTACTACGAGGAGGGTGACGGTCTAGAGTAGCGACCCAGTCAAGGCACGAGACTGGAAGGAGGCGTTCATCTAGAGGATTTATTTTATTAGTTTCTCTTTTATTTAACTCTTTTGTAATAATATGGTCTACGAACCATGATTGATTGGCGTATTGTACACAGTCGTGTGATGAACGCCTTGTATTTATTGATTTTCTATGGAATTTCAATAAAGTCCAGGTTTTATTAAATCTGGGTGTTACACCATGCCAGCAACGACATCGACGACTCCTGGCATATTGACTCGAACGTTCACCTCCGCGGAAACGTTGGAAGACTTCACCGATTTAGGATTGGTAGGTGCATCCGCCATATGGTCGAACGTCGTGTAAAGGGAGTTGACATCAATAGGAGTTGACGAGGGCTGATGATGAAAAAAGACATCCAATGTCATGAGCACAGGAAAAGAATCGCTAAAATACTAAAGACAAGAGCAAACCTGGGCAGACAACGGGATTCCAACGGACGACAGAATATGAGCAGCAGGGGCCGGCCTAGTCGAAAAGATGGTCGGCGTCGAAGGAAGCCGGTTCATTTGGCTAGTATAGATCCTTGTGGATCGACGTACAGACTGGGACGACGACTAACGCTTATGCACCAAGCCCTTGGACTGTCTGCCACTAAACTAGGCTGTGGGGGCGGGAGCACCAATTCCCAAGTTCATAGTGGCCGATACTGGTCCGTATCATATCGTCCGGCCATTGGAACTTACCAAAGGTGTGTCGAGGTCATCCTCCTACAGGAAGGAAAGTTACAACATGCAAAAAATAGGTAATGTGAACTAAGCAAAAGAAGAATCAAGATACCCACCTCAGGTCCCACATCGGATTCACCTGGATGAAGCCATCGCCAATAGGTCAAAGAAGAGCAGTTGAAGACATGCCGCATCAGCTCGTCCCACCATTGAAGGAAGGCAGTGGAGGGTGTCCGACAATCTATCTAGTAGGCAAAGTCATCAACATAAATCTCGTCGTTCATATGGAGAAGGCGATCCTACTCCAAGGTATTCCTGACTTCCCCACAAGTTTGGATCTGATCAACTAAGAACAAATGGGTGGGAGTTGACCAAAGCCCATATGTCTCGTGAATATCGATGGATGATAGAACTCATAAGAGCCTTTTTGAAAATGGTCAGTGAAGTTGACAGGCAAAAGACAAGGGAAAATTGCGGCCGTAAAAATGCGAGAACACCTCAGGGAGGATTAACTGATGAGGGAACTCATATTCGGAATAGTGTTCAAAAGGATACCAGGGGGTCTGATTGGAAAACCCAAGGTAAAAACCCCTGATGCAAGTGACCAAAGAAGCATGAAACGATAAGAATGCTAGAGATTTACCTCGGGGATCACGTTAATGCTGGCCATTCTAGTACCACCGGAGTGTGGGTGGACAAAGAAGAAGGTGGCGAGCGGCGGCGGTCACGAGAAACACTAAAATCCAGTGGCGGTAAGCTCGGGGAGCAAAAGAAATAAGCACAAAGCGTGAGGAGAAAGCGAGTGGCTGGAGATACTTATAAAGCAAAAGGGTGACTCCTCGGCAACCGGGTCAAGCCAATCCCACCAGATTTGGTGGGGACCACTTGCAACGTTCGACAAAAGGTAATCATGGTTACGGTAACATGACCGGATAGGAAGAGCCAATGGAGATAAAAGTGAGAAAAAGATAAAGATTATCCAGAATCGGTTAAGATAGAATACTTGTATGTCAAGTCTTCAGACTATAAATATGTACCCCTTATCTAGGTTAAAGATACATCTCTATCAAAAAACTACGCGACGCATCGCCACCCTTGGTTTTTCAAGGTTAATCCCGGTGGGATTCGACACTCGGAACTGAGCTGCATCGTTTCGATCTCCAGTGAAGAGGTGAGTCCCGCCACCCCCAAAGACCGTACCAACTAGGTCAGTATCCTCACGGCTGCATCAATTTGATCTCTTGAGGAGAACGTTGAAACAGTTTAGTCGCCGATTGTCTCGGTATATTAGCTAGATCTAAGGCTATATCAGATTGATCTCTTAGATTGATGTGATCTAGGTGTGGTAGTTTGAGGCTTCATCGGTTAGGTCTGACATCTCTAGCTATTGTATCTTTTCATGCTATATATCATTCATCTAAATAAAGCATGCTTGATACTTTGATATATTATTAAGATCATCGTGATTAGCGTTGTCTTGGTTAGGTTTGATCTAGTTATTGTGATGATTTTTATGATATAGATATGTTATCTGGCACATTTTATTTATTTCTATCGAAGTACAAGCCGATAGGTTATCTTCAATTCAATGCCATATCTTATTCGCCATCGGAAAGCGCTCATCGGACCATATAGGAAAACTGCCTATCTCATTGGCCGATGGCATGCTCGCCCGATCACTTCGCCCATGATCATCGGCCCTGTGGCCGATCGACATAATAGTCCATGATTTTCCTATCTAGTGTGGTCATCAGCTCGATAGCTGTTGCACCCCGATTTATCGAAATCGGAACATTATTGAATTTTATAAGAAAAACAATAATACAAGAGGTTCATCATGCGACAATCGTACATACGACAGTATTCATGGTACGCAGACCATATTTATTACATCAGAGTTTAATAAAAACAATAATAAAATTAATTTAAATGCATGACGAACGCCTTCTTCAAGATCTTTTCACTTGACTGGGTCGCTACTCCAGACCGTCTTCGTAGTAGGCATCCTCTGAGGTGTTCAACGGGTATGAGTACAAAAAGTACTCAACAAGCCACCGCAAATGCAATAGTAATGCAAGGTAATAACAATGGAAGGATAATGGCTAAAAGTGCGGAAAAGTACATTTTTAGTAATTGCATTTAGTGTAGTCAGTTTTATCATGCGGAATAATAAACATGAACATCATAATATCATCTAACTCAAGGAGTACGTTTTACCTCCTCGCACAACAGTCCTTACATGTCAAACCATCATGCACGTACATATCAAAAGTAATCTAACTGTGGGATGTCACGCAACCCGCCCTTGACCGCGGGCTCATCTTTTTTAAAAGATTTATGACTCTGATCAGAGATGTACTACTGTACCCACAAGGCACGCACTCATCCCATACACCAAAGTGTAACGAGATGACCCATACCACGGGAACTCGTGCCAAAACCTCGACATGAAATGCTCCAAGCGATAACCACCCGCTCTAGGTTTCGCCGGTGCACCGGGCCGCATCCCGGCTAACGTCGCACCCCCTTTTGCGCCACGTCGGTAAAGCCACCTGCAGGTGCAGCATGACCCATCTCCAAATGGTGGCCTCGGTTTGGAACACTCCATACCTTAGTTAGGACTTACCCATTAGACTTGTGGTTAGTATGGAAGTGTATTGCAACGGATCCCTCAGACTGGTCCTTATAGTGCCCCGGGTGCTACCGACCAATGCCCTAGCTTGCACCCAGAACCCACCATGCATACACTCACAACAAAAACTCTATCACCAACAGAATTCCAAAGATAAGGATAACGGGGATCATATATTAGAACCAAGTTGCTACGACACATTTTTAACCCTATAGCAATCGTGTCGATACGTTGGACACTAGCTAATAGTACTAATCATATGGTGACAAGGAGTTTAGGCTAGATAGCATGGCTTGGGTTGCACATCAAGGTCGGGGGATCCTAATAAATATATCGTAAGGGTTTCCTTTGACTAATACATGTATATCCTATGTGTTTTAGCGATAGTTTAAAAAACATGGGTTCAATATGCTCAAAAGATTGGTTTGATGACTTGCCTTGTTCAGCGAAAGGTGAGGGAGGGACTTCCAGGAAGTATTCCGGTTCCTCGGCGGCGTCGTAGTCTTCCCAATATAACTAAAGTAAAATAAAATAAATACAACACTCAATTAAACAATATAAAACCACACAACAAGCACATGGGTTTAATTTTAAAGAAAACCAAGCTGTTAAGTTTCTGAAATTTATTTTATAAATAATTTAAAAGGAATTATAATGAAATGTTGTCCTTTGTAAAAAGGGGTTTTAAATGTGAGTAATCTCATTTTAAGTCTTCTAATTAATTTAGAATAAATGGTCCAGAGAAAACTTAGTGGTTTCACTATATTAATAGGAAATAAATAAATATGAACTTTACTGAAATTTAAATAATTGAATTTACATTTTTACCCTAAGGGCATTTGAATACCTATTTAAATAATCATGAAAAATCCAAAGTAAACATACTGTTTTTATTGAATGAACATGAAGAGAATAATATTACAAATTTTCTGAAATTGGAAGGGTAATTTTTGAAGTTAAAATGCGCCAGATATGAATTTTACAAGTTTAAAACAGTTTCTGGAATTTATTTTAAATTTAAATCGCCCCGGGTCCACGGTGAGCTAGGCCCACGGTGAACCCGCGCACTATGCGTGTGCGCCGGATCGATCTAGACCGTTGGATCTAGATCCAACGCGCGAGGGCGAGGCGGGGGAGTTAAAGTGACGTGGACGGCTGAGATTAAAACATCGAACCGATACGCATCGTGCGGCCCAGATGCGATGCGGGATTTTAAATCTAGCGAATGGCTCAGATTAGAAAGTACCCCTTCGCTGCGATCCAACGAACCAGATTAAATCGAACGTGTGATATAACCGGAGTCGTCCGATCGCGATCGCACGGTCGGGATCAAATCCGACACGGCACGGGTACTCGACCCGTGCCGGTTGTCTTCTCCGGCGACGGAGAGTGGGCCAGAGGCCACGGCGAGCGACGGCGGTCGTACCTAAGGCCTAAAATAGAAAGAGGACACTACGGGGATCATGAGGGTACCCTTGCGGTGACGAACGGTCGACGGAGCGTGGCCGGCGACGAGCGGAGGCGGCGAAGATGTTCGGGTCCTCGTCGGCGGTGGCGATCCGGTGGGGTTCGTCGACGATGGAGTGGTGGCTGAGGTCGGGATGGCCTTGGCGATCACGGAGGTGCGGTCGGCGTGGACGGAGAGGGGCTCTGGTGACGGCGAGTGGTGGCTGGAGTGTGGGCGACGGTGGTGCGCTAAAATCCGAAGTGAGGGTGTTCTGTTGGTTCTCGCAACGAGAGAGCGTGGGGGATCACACGTGGACGGCCATGGGGCTTAAATAGGAGCACTGGCGAGGGATAACGGGCGACGTATACAAGGAAAGCCGAGAGGGGGTTTTCAATGGCACCGGCGAGGTCTGCCATGCACGCGAGCCCTGATCCCGTGGCTTTATTGCGTGGGTTAACGGTGGGGAAACAGCCGGCGCAGTGCGGGGGACCGATTAATGGTGTCAATTTAATGGGGAATCCGAGGGCGAGGTCGTCGGGCGGCGTGATTTGGGGGCGGTGGCGTGAGGTGGACGACGGGTTCGACAGGTGGCAGCGGGCGCGAGCGCACAGGCGTAGAGGCTGACGGGTGGGGCTGAGCGTTCGGGCGCGAGGGGTTTGGTTGGCGCCGACAAGTGGAGCCGGGTACGCGTGCGGAGAGGAGGTCACTGACGGGCAGGGTCCACTGGTCAGATGGAGCGCGTGGGGAGGAGTGGGCTGGGCCGGCCGAGAGAGAGAGAAAGGGAGGGGAGGCCCATTATTGTTTTAAAAGGTTTTGTGATTTAAAATAATTGCAGAAAATAGATTAAATTATTTGGGGGTATCTCCAAGGTTGATAAAATTTTGTAAAAATTCTCAAAAATATATTTTGGCCTTGGGATCATACACAAAAATTTTCAGCTCCTGGTTTCGCCATTTCATCTAGGTTGTAGTTCAAAATGATGAAGGAGGGCATTAAAGGTATTTCCAAAATAATAAATTTCAGGAAATTGGATTAAATAATATTTTTATCCCTTTGAAAATTTGGGGTGTTACAAACCTATCCCCCTTACAAAGAATCTCGTCCTCGAGATTGGATCGCTACCCGAACAGTTCAAGGTATTGGGCTTTCAGTTCGTCTTCCTTTTCCCATGTAGCTTCTTCGGCGGGGTGGTTGTCCCACTGAACCTTGCAGAAGAGAACTACACAGCTCCTGGTTACCCTTTCCTTGGTTTCCAAGATCTTGATGGGTTTCTCGATGTAGGTCAAATCCTCTTGGACATTGAGTTGTCGGAGATCGGCTTGCTCGGCGGGTACACGAAGACACTTCTTCAGCTAAGAGACATGGAACACATCGTGAACTCCTGCCAATGATGGAGGCAGTTCAAGTTGATATGCCACTTCTCCTTGCCGTCGGAGGATCTGAAAAGGTCCGATATAGCGGGGTGCTAGCTTGCCTTTCATGCTGAACCTTTGAGTGCCACGGAGGGGAGTGACTCGGAGATAGACATAATCGCCCTCCTCAAAGGTTAGGTCTCTTCGACGGTTATCGGCGTAGCTCTTTTGTCGGGACTGGGCTATTTTCAATATGTCCCTGATGATCTTGACCTTATCTTCAGCTTCTCTCAATATGTCTGTCCCAAACAGTTGCGACTCTCCGGTCTGATCCTAGAGCAATGACGTTATGCACTTACGCCCATAAAGTGCTTCGAACGGGGACATTTGCCGGCTGGCTTGATAGCTATTGTTGTAGGAGAACTTCGCGTAGGGCAAGTTCTTGTCCCACATTCCACCAAAGTCTAGAGTGCAAGCTCTAAGCATATCCTCCAGTATTTGGTTGACCCTTTCGGTTTGACCGTTGGTCTGTGGATGATAGGCGGTGCTAAAGTTCAGCCGGGTGCTGAGTTCCTCTTGAAGGTTCTTCCAAAACTTGGAGGTAAACTGACTCCCATGGTCAGATACGATCTTCTTAGGAACTCCGTGAAGGCACACAATCCGGGTCATATACAACTCGGCCAATTTGGCAACAGTGTAAGTTGTCTTGACGGGGATGAAGTGAGCCACCTTAGTGAGTCGATCGACGATCACCCAGATGGAATCATGACCAGCTTGGGTCCTGGGCAGTCCCGTGATGAAGTCCATTCCTATTTCTTCCCACTTCCATTCAGGGACCTTGAGAGGTTGGAGTAGTCCGGCAGGTCTTTGATGCTATGCTTTAACTCGTCGGCATGTGTCGCACTTGGCCACATACTCAGCTATTTCTCTCTTCATGCTGACCCACCAATATTTTTCCTTCAGGTCTTGATACATCTTTGTACTCCCGGTATGAATGGAGTATAGAGTATCGTGGGCTTCTTGAAGGATGAGGGTCTTCAACTCAGGCTTGTCGGGTACGCATATCCGGTTTCTGAACCAGATGGTACCATGCTCGTCCTCGGAAAATCTGGGGGCTTTACCCTTTCGCATGTTCTGCTGGATCTCCAAGATGTCCGGGTCTTCCTTCTGCTTTTCTCGGATCTGGTCTATTAAGACCGGCCTAGACTCCAAGGCAGTGAGGTACGCTCGGGTGGTGATCCCTAAGTTCAGCCTTTCCATCTCCTTGTATAGCAGAGGGGCTTGGTCCTGAATCATGATGGCATTGTAGTACCCTTTTCGACTAAGGGTGTCTGCCACCACATTTGCCTTGCCCAGATGATAATGGATGCCTAAGTCGTAATCCTTGATCAGTTCCAACCATCTCCTTTGCCTGAGGTTCAGGTCCGGTTGGGTGAATATATACTTGAGGCTCTTGTGGTCGGTGAAGACCTAACACCGATTCCCCACAAGGTAATGTCTCCATATCTTCAAGGCATGAACAACGGCTGCTAACTCCAGGTCGTGGGTTGGGTAGTTCAGCTCATGCTGTCTCAGCTGTCGGGAGGCGTAGGATATCACCTTCCCATCTTGCATCAAGACACATCCCAAACCTTGACGAGAGGCATCACAGTAGACGTGGAAGTCTTTCCGGATGTCTGGCAGAGTCAGAATAGGGGCTGACACGAGCTTCTTCTTAAGGGTTTGGAAGCTTTCTTCACAATCTGGGGTCCATTCAAATTTTACCTCCTTTTGCAATAGTCTGGTCATAGGCTTGGCGATCTTCGAAAAATTCTCGATGAACCGGTGGTAGTATCCGGCCAATCCGAGAAAACTCCGGATCTCGGTCACGCTCGTGGGCTGCAACCAGTTGGTTACTGCTTCCACGGTGGTCGGGTCCACAGCTATTCCTCCGGCAGATATGACATGACCAAGGAACTTTACCTCAGACGACCAAAACTCGCACTTGCTGTATTTGGTGTACAGTTGTTGTTCCCTTAGCTTTCCGAGGGTTAGACGGAGGTGGGTTTCATGTTCTTCCTTGGTCTTGGAGTAGATGAGGATATCGTCGATGAATACCACGATGAACTTATCCAAGAACTCCATGAATACATTGTTCATCACGTTCATGAAAAAGGCTGGGGCATTCGTGAGTCCGAACGACATCACTGTATACTCGTAGAGTCCATAGCGGGAGGTGAAGGCAGTCTTGGGTATGTCCTCTTCTCTAATCCTCAATTGGTGATAACCTGACCTGAGGTCAATTTTGGAAAACACCGAGGATCCTTTCAGTTGATCGAACAGGTCATTGATCCGAGGCAATGGGTACTTGTTCTTGATGGTTACGTCGTTCAGGGCTCTATAGTCTACGCACATCCTTTTGGTCTGTTCCTTCTTCATAGCGAAGATGACCAGTGCACCCCAGGGTGAGGTACTCGATCGGATGTACCCTTTCTGTTCCAGGTCTTCGATGTTGCTCTTGACCTCGGCTAACTCATTGGCGGCCATCCGGTATGGGCGCTTGGAGATTGGAGTGATCCCGGGGACAAGCTCGATTCTAAATTCGATGTCCTGCTTGGGAGGCATTCCTGGTAGGTCCTCTAGGAAGACGTCCATGAACTCCTTGATTATGGGCACCTCCTCAAGGGCTAACGAAGGGAGAGACGCTTCGAGCGGCTTGCGGCTGGTCATTCGAAAGGTGATAGCTTCGCCTTCGGGGTTGGTCACTGTTACGGACTTGTTGGCACAGTCGATCACTCCCTTGTGCTTCATCAACCAATCCATCCCTAGGATGAGGTCGAGTCTGGTACACTTAATGAGGACTGGCTCGGCCCAGAACAATACTCCTTGGATCTCTATCTTAACCTTAGGGATGTATAATTGGGCTAAGGTTTTATTGCCTGGAGTGGCAATCATCATGGGTACTAATAGGGGGAGCACTTCCAAGTTGTTGGTTTTCACAAAGTCTTCCGAGACGAAAGAATGTGTTGCTCCAGAGTCGAATAAAATCATAGCTGGTACGGAATTTGCGGTAAACGTACCGAGTATGACTTCGGGAGCTTCCTGAGCTTCCTCCGCGCTGATGTGGTTGACGTGGGCACGAACCGCCTGGTTGGGTGCCGCGCCTTGGGGCTGCTTGGGGTGAGGACACTGGTGCGAATAGTGCCCTTCCTTCCGGTAGTTGAAGCAAACGACCGGCCTCCCTTGGCGATCCTTCAAGATCAGGGCCTTGGCGGTGGGCGTCGGCTGAGCGGTCGGAGCTGGTGGAGCGAGGCGAGGATGCCCGGCGTTGGATCCACTGGCGGCGTGAGGCAGCCTGTAGGCGGGCCGAGGATGGTAGGCGGGTGCTGGTGGCGGAGGAACGAAGCGGGGCCTCTGGGAATTCACCCGTTGATGCTTGAAGGCGATCATCTTCCTCTTCTTGAGGTCCAGCTTGTTTTTCTCAGTCTCTTGGATGAGCGCTTTATTTGCTAGCCATTGGAAGTCAGCGTAGTCGGTGGCGATGAGCTGGATGGACAGCTCACCCTTGAGTCCCCGGAGGAACTTGGCCTGGCGGAGGGCGTCGGTCCGCACCTCTTCTGGTGCGTAGCGTGCCAGACGGTTGAACTCATGGAGGTACTCCATGACAATCCAGCTGCCCTGCTGCAGGTCGCGGAACTCCTGCTGCTTCACCGCGATGACTCCGACGGGGACGTGGGCGGCGCGAAAGGCGATGGTGAACTCCGCCCATGTCACCACGTGGTCCTCAGGCTGGGACTCATGGTAGTTGTCCCACCATGCTGCGGTGGGACCCTGGAGCTGGTGAGTGGCGAAGGCCACCCGCTCCCGATCAGTGCAGGGGAGGAGGTCTAGCTTCTTCCCAATGGTGCGGAGCCAATCTCTGGCCTCCATGGGGTTGGTGGTGCTAGAGAAGATGGGCGGGCGCACACGCAGGAACTCCGAGAGTTGGGGAGCAAGTGCGGGTGCTGGTGCGCGAGGGGCAGGCTCCCCATTTTGCAGACGGTCCAACTGAGCTTGTTGGTTCTGCATTTGAGTGAGTTGGCGGTGATTAGCTGGTTCTGGTTCGCCATCATTTCTACCAAGGTGGGATGGTTGGTGGATGGAGACCCAGACCGTCGTGGGCCCGTTGCACCCCAGTTGGGTACGACACCCTCGGGCACGTCACGGCTTTCTCCTTCTCCATTGTTGGAGCCGGTGTTCTGGTGGTCGGCCATCTTCTGAATATACGACGTTATAAGGAAAAAAGATGATGAAACAGAAATACAATCAAAAATTAGCTCATAAGGCTCATGCATATAAGTGGTAAAAAATGTTTATTACAATCAAGCTCTTATTCTACCTACAACACAAGTGTTGTAGATAGTACCACATACAAAAATTATTTTATTAAAAACAGCGGTAACTAGCGCCTACTCGCCACTGGAGGCGGTCTCCGTGCTCTCGGAACCACGAGTACGCGGCTCCCGAGGGATGGTGGGCTCGAGAAAATTCTCGATAATGGGGTCGGAGACGAGGCCGTGGCGTGGTGCAGGGGCACTGGTGGTGGATGGTCCGACGGTGGAGGGGTGTGGCGGGATCCTCTTGGGGCGAGGGGCGGGCTCACGGATGGGCTTCCTCTTCCTCGGGAGGAGGGGAACCATCTCCGCAATGTCCTTCTGCAGCTGCATAATCTTGCGCTGCAGCTCGTCGTTCTGTTGGATCAAGTTCTTCATCTCCTCAGGAAGAAACTCAACCGCCTCATGGTGCTCATCGGCGTCGAGCGCCGCCTCAGTATGGAGGTCGTCCCTAGCCTGAAGAAGACGCGACAGACAGGCCATGACCGGATCACGCATGGAGTGAACTCCGAGGTAGATTCTACGGTAGGCGCCGGGAGTGCGCTTCGGCACAAGCCGGAAAGACGAGTTCTGAAGACGATCATCATAGATCATCCTCAGTTCCATAAGAGCCTGGAGATCGATGCGTTGGCACGTGACGTCGAAAGTCGGGCCCCCAAGTGCGGTGGTGTAGGGTGGCAGATGTTCTCCGGAGCCGTGGACGGTGAGGGAAACGTCGCAGGGCCCGGCGAACTCCTCCAGGTACACCTCCTGGAATTCAGGCTCAAAGAGGAACCCGAGGAAGGTGAGCATCATACGGAGCTCCAGGACGAAGCCCTCGTAGTGGCGGCAGTAGTTGTGGACTTGGTAGACAAGCATCTACAAAAACAACAAGTTGAAGAAAAGTGAGGGGAGGAACAAAGTTTATAAAGTAGGTTTTTGAGAAATAATTTTCTACAGCTATTGGCTAAGCGGGTCTGTTTGGCTTCCTACAGTCAAGTCGGCTCTGATACCATCTTGTTGCGCCCCGATTTATCGAAATCGGAACATTATTGAATTTCATAAGAAAAACAATAATACAATAGGTTTATCATGCGACAATCGTACATACGACAATATTCATGGTACGCATACCATATTTATTACATCAGAGTTTAATAAAAACAATTATAAAAATAATTGAAATGCATGACAAACGCCTTCTTCAAGATCTTTTCACTTGAATGGGTCGCTACTCCAGACCGTCTTCGTAGTAGGCATCCTCTGAGGTGTTCAACGGGTATGAGTACAAAAAGTACTCAACAAGCCACCGCAAATGCAATAGTAATGCAAGGTAATAACAATGGAAGGATAATGGCTGAAAGTGCGGAAAAGTACATTTTTAGTAATTGCATTTAGTGTAGTCAGTTTTATCATGCGGAATAATAAACATGAACATCATAATATCATCTAACTCGAGGAGTACGTTTTACCTCCTCGCACAACAGTCCTTACATGTCAAACCATCATGCACGTACATATCAAAAGTAATCTAACTGTGGGATGTCACGCAACCCGCCCTTGACCATGGGCTCAGCTTTTCGAAAAGATTTATGACTCTGATCAGAGATGTACTACTGTACCCACAAGGCACGCACTCATCTCATACACCAAAGTGTAACGAGATGACCCATACCACGGGAACTCATGCCAAAACCTCGGCATGAAATGCTCCAAGCGATAACCACCCGCTCTAGGTTTCGCCGGTGCGCCGGGCCACATCCCGGCTAACGTCGCACCCCCTTTTGCACCACGTCGGTAAAGCCACCTACAGGTGCAGCTTGACCCATCTCCAAATGGTGGCCTCGGTTTGGAACATTCCATACCTTAGTTAGGACTTACCCATTAGACTTGTGGTTAGTACGGAAGTGTATTGCAACGGATCCCTCAGACTGGTCCTTATAGTGCCCCGGGTGCTACCGACCAATGCCCTAGCTTGCACCCGGAACCCACCATGCATACACTCACAACAAAAACTCTATCACCAACAGAATTCCAAAGATAAGGATAACGGGGATCATATATTAGAACCAAGTTGCAACGACTCATTTTTAACCCTATAGCAATCGTGTCGATACGTTGGACACTAGCTAATAGTACTAATCATATGGTGACAAGGAGTTTAGGCTAGATGGCGTCGTAGTCTTCCCAATATAAGTAAAGTAAAATAAAATAAATACAACACTCAATTAAACAATATAAAACCACACAACAAGCACATGGGTTTAATTTGGTTTAATTTTAAAGAAAACCAAGCTGTTAAGTTTCTGAAATTTATTTTATAAATAATTTAAAAGGAATTATAATGAAATGTTGTCCTTTGTAAAAAGGGGTTTTAAATGTGAGTAATCTCATTTTAAGTCTTCTAATTAATTTAGAATAAATGGTCTAGAGAAAACTTAGTGGTTTCACTATATTAATAGGAAATAAATAAATATGAACTTTACTGAAATTTAAATAATTGAATTTACATTTTTACCCTAAGGGCATTTGAATTCCTATTTAAATAATCATGAAAAGTCCAAAGTAAACATAATGTTTTTATTGAATGAACATGAAGAGAATAATATTACAAATTTTCTGAAATTGGAATGGTAATTTTTGAAGTTAAAATGCGCCAGATATGAATTTTACAAGTTTAAAACAATTTCTGGAGTTTATTTTAAATTTAAATCGCCCCGGGTCCACGGTGAGTCAGGCCCACGGTGAACCCGCGCACTGTGCGCGTGCGCCGTATCGATCTAGACCGTTGGATATAGATCCAACGCGCGAGGGCGAGGCGGGGGAGTTAAAGTGACGTGGACGGCTGAGATTAAAACATCGAACCGGTATGCATCGTGCGGCCCAGATGCGATGCGGGATTTTAAATCTAGTGAACGGCTCAGATTAGAACGTACCCCTTCGTTGCGATCCGACGAACCAGATTAAATCAAACGTGCGATATAACCGGAGTCGTCCGATCGCGATCGCACGGTCGGGATCAAATCCGACATGGCACGGGTACTCGACCCGTGCCGGTCGTCTTCTCCGGCGACGGCGAGTGGGCTAGAGGCCACGGCGAGCGACGGCGGTCGTACCTAAGGCCTAAAATAGAAAGAGGACACTACGGGGATCATGAGGGTACCCTTGCGGTGATGAACGGTCGACGAAGCATCGTCGGCGGTGGCGATCCGACGGGGTTCATCGACGATGGAGTGGTGGCCAAGGTCGGGATGGCCTTGGCGATCACGGAGGTGCGGTCGGCGTGGACGGAGAGGGGCTCCGGCAACGGCGAGTGGTGGCTGGAGTGCGGGCGACGGTGGTGCGCTAAAATCTGAAGTGAGGGCGTTCAGTTGGTTCTCGCAACGAGGGAGCGTGGGGGATCACACCAGGACGGCCAGGGAGCTTAAATAGGAGCACCGACGAGGGATAACGGGCGACGTATACAAGGAAAGACGAGAGGGGGTTTTCAATGGTGCCGGCGAGGTCTGCCATGCACGCGAGCGCTGATCCCGTGGCTTAATTGCGTGGGTTAACGGGGGAAACGGCCGGCGCGGCGCGGGGGACCGATTAATGGCGTCAATTTAATGGGGGCAGGGCCGGCGAGGCGAATCCGAGGGCAAGGTCGTCGGCCGGCGTGATTTGGGGGTGGTAGCGCGAGGTGGACAACGGGTCTGATAGGTGGGCCAAGGTGGTCAGCGGGCGCGAGCGCACGGGCGCAGAGGCTGACGGGTGGGGCCGAGCGGTCGGGCGCGAGGGGTTTGGTTGGCGGCGACGGGTGGGGCCGGGTATGCGTGCGGAGAGGAGGTCGCTGACGGGCGGGGTCCACTGGTCAGATGGAGCGCGCGGGGAGGAGTGGGCTGGGCCAGCCGGGGGAGAGATAAAGGGAGGGGAGGCCCATTACTGTTTTAAAAGGTTTTCTGATTTAAAATAATTGCAGAAAATAGATTAAATTATTTGGGGTATCTCCAAGGTTGATAAAATTTTGTAAAAATTCTCAAAATATATTTTGTCCTTGGGATCATACACAAAAAATTTCAGCTCCTGGTTTGGCCATTTCATCTAGGTTGTAGTTCAAAATGATGAAGGAGGGCATTAAAGGTATTTCCAAAATAATAAATTTCAGGAAATTGGATTAGATAATATTTTTATCCATTTGAAAATTTGGGGTGTTACAATAGCCGATAAGCTATGCTACTAATTATCTTTTCCTGTTTTCCTTTTCAGTTGCAGAGTCAAACTGATTGGCACGCCTTAAACCTTTTTTCCTGAGAACGTAGGATCTACATTGGAGTTAAGCAGATCTCCTAGGCTACGCGTGTGTCAAAGTGTGGCCAAAAACACACCAACACTTAGCGTCTCCAAAACACCCATCATCTGCCACTAAAGTATCGAGGTCCATCACTAAAGGAGTTATTAGTGTTGGATAATACTTCCTCCATCCAAAAATCTTCTATTTAATAACATCACATATTTACTAGCTCATTATTATTGATATAGGTAGTTTATGACACTTTATAAACAAGTCTGTAAAAATTGGTTGCCACCAGTGGACCATGACCGCCTCCTGTGATGACTTGCCGGTGGGGGTTTCTAGGAACCCGGTTCTTAAATTTTTTTAGTTATTATTCATAAATTTTTACCCTTTGTGCACCCTTGTAGATCTAATATGGTGTATCCCGCGAAGTGATACATCCCCTCAATTTTTCTCCGCCGCTAATGACTGCTAGTTCACTTAGCGTCTCCAAAACACCCATCATTCGCCACTTTTGAAGTCTTGAGGTCCATTAGTAAAGGAGTTATTAGTGTTGGATAATACTTAGCTTTCTCTGTCCAAAAATCTTCTATTTAATATGACACTTTATAAACAAGTCTGTACAAATTAGTTGCCACCGGTGGACCATGACCGCCTCTCTGATGATTGCCAGGGCCGGAGCCACTACAGTGACGGTTTGTAGTAGTGTATCCAGCAACCCTGTTCTCAAATTTTTTTGGTTATTATTCATAAATTTTTATCTTTTGTGTGTATTTTTATGGGTTTAATATGGTGTACCCTATAAAGAATACACTCATCAGTTTTTCTCTGCCACTGATGACTGCGAGTTCACTCGTAGATCACAGTGCAACTGTGCAAAACACGTCGGATTTTTTTAATAGTGGGTGCACGCAGTGGCTCGTTACAACCATGCATGTCGCTAGCCCAACACCCGAGGGCGCACGTTGCATGGTACGACGACAAACATGGGAAGTAGTTAGCTAGTACCGATCCCCATGTGTGAAACCCACGTACTTCATCTGCCACACGATGCTTACTTTACATTATCGTCTTCCTCCGCCGATGTGGAAAGGTGTGGAAATTAGGGCAAGAGAGCATGGACAGCAAGCTACAGGCGGTAGACAAGAGGAGACTCCTTGTTGGCTAATTACCAATCAAAAGGTATAGCCGCGATATATAGTTAGTTATATATAATCGTCAACATCTCACCAACACATGAACAAATTAATTAAAGATGAGAAAGCAGAGGCGACGACGGTCTCGATTATGGATTGGGGCTCGCTGAATATTAATCGGAATATATATGTAGAGACCGTGTGCAATTGCTTGCTTCCACAAGAAAGGCACCGTCGTGATATGCATGCATGCGAGCAAAACGGCATCGGTCAGCAACCTTGACTACTGATATCTATCGCCTAGTATATATATTTTTTTCAGTTTAGTTTAGTATGCGAGATCAATTAATCAAGTATGGGGTCTTCATTCGGTTGAGTAACACTGACAGTTTTGGCCTTGTTGACGTCTCCTTCCTGCAGCAGGTTGTGCTAGTTTTTCCTCTCAATCGACGCAGCAAGTCAAGGAATATTGATAAGAGGTTAGGTTACAGCCTTTTCAATCTGTCCAGATCGATAGAGTAGTGTGAGTCACTGCACCCTGCTTTCTTATAGCTAGCCACACAATAAACCCGGCCACTGCACAGCCATAAGCAAGCAATCTCAGGGCGCCGTCGATTAATTGGCATGTGTAAAAGTGGAGCATTTGTTCAAAGCCCCAAAATATAAAGCAACAATATGTTATATATATGTAGTCTTTATCGCAGTGGATAAAACCCGTGTTCGTTTGAGACTTGAGAGTTCGATCTCCAGCGCCCTTGTTTTTCTCCTCCGTTTCTCTATCCTCTCAAGCTCTCTACTGCTGCCTCAGGGCTAGGGGTGGCAGTTTGGCTCGGGGCTCGCGAGCCAGCTCGGGCTCGGCCGAGCCGAGCCTGGCTCGGCTCGCTGTGCCACCGAGCCGAACTCGAGCCAAGCCTCCTGGCTCGGCCAACATTCGAGCCGAGCCGGCTCGCGAGCCGGCTCGTTGGCTCGGTCACGGCATATGGAGCGAATCTATTCCTCTATCTAGTGCATAAAATCATGGATTCATGATTTTCTGAGAGGAATGAGTCCCCAACAATGCCACTTTTTAAGTTAAGCGAGTACAACACATTGAAAAAGATTAAAAAAGACAAGTGGACGGTAGCACTAACGAGCCGAGCCGGCTCGTGGCTCGGCCGAGCCCGAGCAGAGCCAGAATTTTGGCTCGCTAAACCATCCGAGCCGAGCCTGGCTCGGCTCTCTAAAGAGGTGGCTCGGCCGAGCCGAGCCGAGCTCGGCTCGTTTCCAGCCCTACTCAGGGCCGGCCTGTTCGCTTAGCTCGGAACGGCCGGGTTTGGGCCACGTTCCCTGGGGAACATCCCGCTTGGAAAAATTCCTGACCCATAAAAATTATTGGGTTCCGTTAAACCAAAAGCTGATTTAAATTCGGCCCATCCTTGTGGTTTTCTCTCAACCGGCTCGAGATTCCACTCCTAAGGTTAGAGCTGTGGAATCAACCCTGGCCGTGCGGCAGCTGTGAGGCCATCCGCGCACACAAGGTGCGGCGGGAGCAACGACGGTGCCAGGCGATCGTGGCGGCGGTGCGTCTTGGAGGCCACCCGCGCACACAAGGGGCGGCGACGGCGTCAACAAGGCTCGAGCGGACCGCACGACAGTACTCTTGCAGCGGCGGCAGCACATCTCGGCATTCACCCTGTCCATTGGACATGATGACGAAGCGGCATACACCCCGACAACGGTTGTCCCCTCCGGTGGTCTTCTCACTGGTAATTTGGCTCTCTTTGTAGTAATTTGGGTGTTGCAGATGTATAGTTCTTGATTTGCTTCCAAGCAAGCTTCTTTTTCAAAGCATGTAGAATCTGTGAATCATGTGGAAAAACTCAGTGTATTAACTTTTTAAAATATACGATGTCATGTTGAACGTTGTTCAACTATTTGCTGAACGACATCTATGTCATGTTGGTCACAAAAATCCAACAAAGCACCATGTATTTTTTAAAAATTTTGATTGAATGTATGTCCGAGCATCCAGAGGCTGATCATACACAGCCTGCAAGCTTTATCGTTCTTGCTAATTTATAATTCCCAAAGAATTTAAGCCTAACTAAAAAACACATAAATTTAAGAGAGTGATTTAATCCCCAAGAAAAATCAATTTAGAGAAGGATTGAGTGACATGAGAGAGATCCACGCAATCCCTCTACTCCTAAGATAGAATCCCCTTGGGGATTAAACCCCTATCAACCAAATGAGGCCTGATGGGGGCAGTGTGCTTTTCTCTTTTTGTCAAAATTTGAATAAATCAGATTTGGATATTTTGGATAGATATTTTTTGATATATATTTTCAGATATGAAAACTAATACGACATCGATGGCATTTGACGGATATGGATTCGAATTTGGATAATCCAGATAAATTCTATTTGGATTAACCAAATTAAAAAACCCATTAGAAATTTAGATCCACTTACTTGTAGCCATTGATTTGCTTTGAGATTTGTACTAGGTTAACACATTTCAAAGGTAGCTAGACAACCAAGCAGCAGGCAGCCACAGGTGGACACCATACCTAGCCACCACCCATTCCCGTCGGTACCCTGTGCCATCCTCGTCTACCACACTTGTCGCCACCAGTCTCGGTCTGCTACCCTCGTTGTCGCCATCACCGCCCTCGTCGTCGCTCGCCCCAGCCGGTCGCCCGTTCCTCCGCCCACCCTAGCCGCCAGTACTCCCCGGCCCCCACCTCGTAAGCCGCTATGAGAGCTTGGGTGCTCCGTAGATTGCACATACATACCTATGTAGGGAAAGGAAGAAAGATGATAGAGGGAAGAAGGAAAGTTAGAAGAAAAAAGAAAGAGAAGAAAAAAGAAAAATAAAAGAAGAATTTTTTTTTGAAATTTAGGGATTTTCTAAGATTATTCGGTAAATAGCATATAATCTATATTTTTATTTTTCTTAATATCATAGGTTTAATATTTCATGCACTTTGTGGTTCAAATTTGAATTGTTTAAATTTAAATCCTAAAGACACAATTAATTAACTAAAAATAGCTAACTAAGTTAGAAAAATACCCTTTTTCATGGGATGAGATATGTCATATTTTGATTGTAGAAAAAGTTTCGAGTTCAAAATGAGGATTTAACCGATTGTTTTTTTTCAAATACAAAACATTCATTCTTTAAATCCTAACCCATCCTCGGAGAATCTTCGGCATTCCTAACATCCTATGTGATAAAGACTATAAGTCTATTGCTTGAGCGATTAAGGCTAATAAAACCTAAAACTTGATCTCTTAGCTTCCTTGTTATTGATTACCACGTATCCCTTTATAGATTTAAGAATTATTATTACATCCATTGTTTTATCTTATTATTTTACTTACTTTTAGTATATTCCTTGTGATCTGGGCGCACTTCACACACTAACACATATACTAAAACATGGTGATTAGAGGTAGATGGGAGATGATATTGATTTTGCAAATGTGTTATGTTCAAATGAATTACTCTATGTGTGTTACTAAACTGTTAAGTGTGGTTGTCACTTTAGTTAGCGATCACACTCAATGTATAAGGATTGATTCCTTGTAAAATAACATGACCACACCATCGTGCAACCTTGTAGGTACGTGAGAGGTTCCCTGGACTAGTACTTAGTGGGCTTAAGAGATAGTTCGACTACTGACAGATATGAAATCAACGGGATGGTTTGTGGTTTTACTTGCAAAGTTCCTAACAAGTACATGATTTGTGGTTGAGACCAGTGGTTGTGATTGAGGAGTTATTAGTGGAGCACTGCATGATTTTAGAGGAGAAGGAAGCGTGGCTTCCTAATCCTTAGTTGGGGACCTCTTTAGGTGGCAGTGGGATATCCTAGCTTTGTAGAAACCTTGTCATGAACCTCCTTTACTCACGTAGTAAAAGAGTAAGTTCGTGTTATAAGGATAAAGTGTACACCTTCAGCTAAAGTATAACCTGTTCAAATAAACGTGCACACGAATACGGGCGTGTGACTTGATGGTTTCGATTCCTTGCATAGTGTTTCATCTTGTTTTTACTTGGGATGGGACGTTACCAAAGTATAACCGCAAGATGTATGGCTAGCCTTTGTAGTTGACAATATTCCTGTGTGGAACGGAAAATCGAAAGGCTTTATAGGGAGAGATGGAAGAATTTAAAACTAGTTGAGTGATAAAACTGAGAACTTGGGTTGATATTACGATAAAAGTAGGAACAACTTACCCGATAGATGGGCAAGCTAGTGCCGAGAAATGGTATAAGAGATGAAATGATGTGATAAGGTTTTATGGTAAGATGAATTGATAGAAATATGATGGGATTTGTTGCAATGAAATCCAGTATGGTAGAAACGTGGGAATGGAGTTGGTTATTAGACTATATTAGTATTTGTGGGAGCGGGTAGATGTTGTGACATCTCTCCATGGTTATAAGCACCCAGATGTTTTAAATTAAATTTCCTTAGTGAACCACTGTCGCTCTTTGTATCTATTATTTATATTTTTACCAAGACTTGCTAAGTACTCTACTTTCTTTTTACACCCCTGGAGTTTGCTAATCTCTCATAGATGGAGAGAACTTTAAGGATGAATGTGAATATGTTGCTAATAAGGAAATAGAAGATTAGGATTTTGGGCCTAGTCCTCGAGTTGGAGTTTAGATGGTAGTGTATGCTTTGAGTGTTGTAATACTTTCACTTAGTTTTTGAAATGTCTGTTACTATAAGGTATACCTTTTTAGCAGCTTTTATAATTGTTGTAATAATCTATTATGCAATGCCAAATGGAACGAGATCATTCATGTATTTTCGTTCGTTTTCGATAACTTTCAACTCATCCTGTTTCGGTAGAATATCCGTTTCAGGACGAGTCATTACATCAAGCAAGCTTGCTTGCTTCTACCCTGCTTCAACTTATTATTCATTCATGGTCTAATTAGCTGCTTGCTTCTAGGAGTATGGACGAGTCATTTACAATCTCTATCACAACCACAAATTTGTTGCTGCATCTGTGTAGTGAAAAAGAAATGAGTTTTAATTAAAAATTCCATTTATGAACTGTTCATGTTCTTCGAGTGGAATGGAATATGTTTTCGATCAGACTAGTGGGGTTAGGATAAACGGTGGTGTGTTTCTGAATGTGCATATGTGGAGCTAGCCTATATATCAAGACGAACTATGTGCAAAGGTAACATCTTGACATGCACGTTTGCTTCTAAAATCCTAGCAGTTCATCATGAACTAGAATCCTAGGTCATCCCTCTCCGATCTCCAAAATGTAGCAGGCTACAACAGTCTCACGTCATTTCAGTACAAATATGTAAATGTTTTAAAAACTATACGATTATATGTTTAGAAATATAGCAGAGAGCGTGCAATTGCATATATGCAAGCACAAGAGATTCGATCATTGCTGCTGCGTAGAATTACTTGCATAGCTCTCTCTACCTAATCCGTTCGTTCAGATGCTTTTGCCTGGTGTAAATTGGACCATTGGATAATGTAATGGGCCTCATTTGTAAGCACGTTGGATTCCGCTGCATTTGGGTGGCAAGTGACAAACAAAAAAAAAGCCTTAATGATATGACAAAAAAAAAGCATTTGGGTGGCACGTCCTTGTAGACAGGGTTAATTAGCAGGCCCATCTTGGTTTCAGATATGATATGATAGGATGAGATCAGGGCCGTACCTATAATTTAGAGGCCCCTGAACGAAACTCATGTCGGGGCCCTAAATTTCGAGAAAAAATATAACTAAATAAATAAAGCATAATTTCACCTATTATAAAGCTTCAAAATATATGTGGTTCTTACGCTATTAATACGACGAAGGTATCAAAACTTAATGCTAAAACAATATAATTTATACCCAAGTCTCAAGCAACAAGCTGACCTTATGTTCTACTGAAAAACATTATTCTTTTAGTATTCTTCGAAATGAAATCTTCAATTATATCTTCATACTTAATCATCTCCAAGATATCATTTTCAAGTGCTATTGTTGTCAACCCGTTGAGTCTTTCTTGTGTCATTGTAGATCGCAAGTATGACTTCAACAACTTGAGTTTGGAAAAACTCCTTTCTGCAGATGCAACGGTAACAGGAATGGTTAACAAAATTCTATATGCAATAATAGCATTTGGAAAAGAACCATGTTGTTTTAAATACTTCAGAATATCAAGAGGGCACATAGATTCCTGAATATGATCTTGGATGAACTTTAACTCCACATATAATTCTCTTCCATCAATATCTGAGTGTTCTCCATTCTTAAGTGCAGCTTCTAGATTGACACAAGAGGAAAGCAAACTTTCACCATCCAAGGAGCACAACTTATCTAAAGTAAACAGAAAACCAAAAGTATTTTGGAATTCCTGATATTGCTCAAATCTCCTAGAAAGTGAAGATATAGCCTGATCAACAACAGGTATAAAATAATTAACCCGAAATGACTCTTGTTCAGATTGCAAAGCAAAAGATGCATCATCAGGGCTCTCATCAAATTGTCTTTTTCTTTTGATTTTACGCTTGATGCGAAAATTTGGATCAATATCCATCTCTAGTGCAATTTCTTTTGCAACTTCCAGTGATTTTGTGAAGCCCATTTCTCTGTACTTCTTGAAAAAGGATACTAGCTCATGTACATTCTCAATAGCAGTATCAATAACCATATCCTTTGCTTGTAGTTGCTTGCTAACCAAATTAACAGTGGATAATAGTTCATACCAGATGAGTATTGCCACTACAAATTCAAAGCTACCAAGCTCGTTGTCTGCTAAGGATTTAGCTTCACTGCTTGTCAATGGATCATCATCACTTTCAGCCACTTGTAGTAAGGCCTCTCTTATTTCCTGCATCTGGAATCTTATAGCCTTAACACTATCAACACGACTCTCCCAACGAGTACATGACAACGCCTTGAGTGTCAATCCAGTTATGTTATCCAAAAGAATTTTCCATTTCTTATTGGATTTACCAAATATTGTATAGATGCGTTGTATAACTCCAAAAAATCTTTTGCTTTACCACAAGTCTTGGCCATATCACATAATGTTAGATTTAGACTATGGCAACCACAAGCTGAATAGAAAGCTCTAGGATTTATATCCAGAAGTTTCTTTTGTACCCCTTGATGTTTTCCTTTCATATTTGACCCATTGTCATATCCCTGTCCTCTCACATTGTCTATATCAAGGTCAAGTTTCTTCAATTCATTTTGTAAGACATCAAATAATCCTTGCCCAGTTGTATCATTTACTTCCAAAAATCCCAAAAAAGATTCTTCAACACAAACAGAATCTAAAGACATATCAACATACCTTATGATCAAAGACATCTGTTCTTGATGGCTTGCATCAGGAGTACAATCAAGTATAACTGAGAAGTATTTTGCTTCTTTTACCTTTCTAACAATTTCAGATCTAATTACAACAGCAAGCAAATTTATTAACTCATTCTGGATGCCATGACCAAGATAATGCTTATGAATTCTTTCATTGGTGATACGTCGAACATGCTCTTGGATAATAGGGTAAAATTCAGCTAACATCTGAACCATTCCTAAGAAATTTCCATTGCTGCCTTGGTACAATCTGCTATTACTGCCACGGAATGCTAGATTATGTGTTGCAAGAAATTTTACAATCAAGAAAATTCTGAACAAAACTTTTCTCCAATGCTCCCTTTCTTTTTGAATTTCTCCATTTGAAAGAATTCTAGTGTACCATTTTGCAGAAAATCTTCTAGAAAATCTATCTTTAGGGCCTTTAACAATAGATAAGTCTCTTTTAGGACCATTCTGCAGTAATATATCAATCGTTTCAGAATCAAGTGAATCCCAATATCTTGGATCATATATATCAAGCTCAAAAGAATTATTATTGTCATGGGATTCATTATTAATTTCTGCAGTGTCAGCCTCAACTTCTATAGGGTTAAGATTGCTAGCATCTTCACTGGGACCCTCAAAAACATTAGCATCAGTAATTTGATTCTGAGAAGTAAATTGAGATTCTTTCACAACATATCTATCAAGAGCACCCTTTTGAGTTTGTGCTGCAGCTTCTAATCTCTGTTTCTTCTTACGCTTTTCATGACCACAATCATATCTCCTATTTCTATTTCTTGAAGACATGATGAAGATCAATGAAATAAAAAATTAAAAATAAACACCCTTCCGATCTGATTCCTGTTTGTAATACAATTTTTTGATTAATCAAACAACTAATCTGTTTATAATACAAAATTTAACATTAACTAATCAACTAACCTTGCGTCCTTGCCGTTGGCGACTAGTGTGAACAGAGACTGTGAGCACTGAGCAATACAACTGAGGTGAGGAGTGAGGAGTCCAAGAACCGGGAGGAACCGGAAAGGCAGAAGCTAGGAACTACTTAGCTAGAAATTAGAAAACAATGAAGTGGAAGCGTCAAGCGTCGGTTGGCGCTGAGGACTACTTCAGGTAAATAAGAAATCAATTGTTGCTATGGACTGTAAAAACTGCGTGTTGGGCTTTAGGCCTTATTGCCGTGGAGATTAGGAGTTGGGCTTTAGAGTTTGGACCATGGGAGTTGGGGGCCCCAAAATTTTGGGGGCCCTGAACCTATGCACAGGCTGCACCTGCTGATATACGGGCCTGGATGAGATGAGTTGGTTTCAGAATGTATTTTTGATTAGAAGACAGATGAGATGGAATGAAGAATTGAATGAATATTCAGATTAGAACACATGATGGGCCAGGAAATTCAGCATCTCAAACATGCTACGGTTCACACGAAGCACCGTGTGTCCCCGTTCGACCGCTCCTATCCATTTTGCTTGATTCTCTCTTCCGACAAAACTGTAGTACAATAAACATAATTTTATAAATATTTGGCCATAAAAGAAATGTATTTTTTTACCCTAAAATATTTTTGTTCGTAGGGCTCATTTATTATCTTAAGAAAATGATAAAAAATCCTTCAAATTCACAATCAATGTCTACAAACTATCCTGTTAATCGGTGTATTTTTTTATATTATTGATTGCAGTGATGAAAAAAACCGGTTGATTAAACGGTGATCGTCCCCTATGCAATTAATTTACACGGTAATTTGGTCATTAATGGGGGCACATTAATCAGTTAGTTAAGCCAATTAATCGGTCCCATCAATTAATCATCTCACCCTATTGTTGTCTGATTTGCGCACACCTTAGACATAACAGGTAGAATTATTATTTTGTACAAAGACTTGAACATAAGATCTCTTCTTAAGGTCAAATAGTCTTCTCCACTAGGCTATGACACATTTGTTTTTGAGATTGGCGTCAACGCATCTCATGTCATCGACCTCTCTTGCCATGTCAGATCCAGAAGTAGACAGCACAAATTGAATGTTGTCACCAATAAATCTCGCAGAGGCAATATGGTCCGAGGGGTGAAGGCCGCAGTGTCGGGTGAGGCGGAGGCTCCATGAACGGACCAAAAGTTCTATGGAAGATAGAAGTTTCGAAACAGAGTTTTATTTCTCTCACCCCACTAATTAAATAAAAAATAAGATATCTTCATATCTCGTAACCAAATATGAAACGAGACTCGTTTACATTAAAAAAACTTGGACATAAACGGACCCATCCTACTTTGCCTTAATTTCCATTTGCCTGCAGCTGCATGCTTATACAACTTAGTTAGTTATTTCATCCAGAAAATCTCTGCTGCAATCGATTCAACAAACTGGAGCTCGTCTCACCCAGCAATATAATAATTAAGCAGCGTGCACGCACGAACTAACCTAACACTATACGAGCGACGTTGAATTCTTGATGTCTCTTGCATCTATACGTGCAATTAGTGACGACTAAAAATGTAGAACTCATCAACAAATTAAATATGATTAGGGCATGTACAACCCTATTTAATAGGTGGTCTCTTGAGAGGTGGCTCTTTACGAAGAGTCCATCTCTACATGATTCTCCATATGCATTGTCTCTTAACTGTATTTATGATTCAGGGACTTAGGGTTATACCATGTAGTTTCTTTATTGTTTTTATACTTTGAAAACCGTTCCGTCGTGTCAGGGTTGTATATGCCTTTATTACTGACAGGCTCTATACCTATCCTTAATGATTAGTTATTACCGGACAGTATAGTTGTACATCTTAACTAATAATTGATTATTAGTGACGAGTGAGAAGTCTATTACTAATTATCATCATTCGTTACTAAAGCGACGAATAAGAGAGATGTGTTACATATCCATAATAAAATCCTTCTATCGCCCATACCCTACCTAAGATATAAAAGAATTAACTTGCTATAAATTTGGTAGGTATAAAAATCAACTATCTGTAAACAGAAATTTTCACTACAAAGGTTCTTTTTTTTAAAAAAAATCTAATGTAAAAATGTAAATAAAAATTATAAATTTGGCACGTCCTTGATCGCCACTACTAGCTAGTAGCACTTTCGGGGGGCCTAGTACTACCTGGCCCATTATTGCTCCCATTTCTATCGTCAGGCTTCACTGTCACTGCAGACTAGCATATATCACGATGATCCACATCTTCTTTACATGAATAGCTGCAAAATGCCATCGTTGTGTCACTGCCAGATGGGGGCCGCCACAGTCACTGACAGTGGCATATAGGCAATTTCTAAAAATTATAATGGCATGTGAGTAATTTTCCCTAGATTTTAACAGTAGATCGCATTGCATTCAAAGCCCAGGAACTCTTGTCCATTGTCCATGCCGCCTCTTCTTTCAAAACGTACGCGTAGAGTACGTTTGAGGTTGTAAAAAAACTGTTGTGAGATATATGCTATGAAAAAACTATCGTGAAATGTCTACTGTAGGAAAGGTGAAAGTCGTTTGGTTGAAGTTGCTGTAAAAAAGCTACTGTGAAATGTCTACTGTAGAAAAGCCGAAAGTCGTTTGGTTGAAGTTGCTGTAAAAAAGCTACCGTGAGCTGGATATTTTTTATAACTGACATAATTTTCATCATTATTATAATATTTCATACATATATATAAATAGGAAACCATCAACATTGACACAACTAAATAACTGAAAAATATATTAGATAAATAAAAAAGTTCATAATTCATCTCATAAAGTAATCGGCAACTACATAACTATCTCATGAAATTGTGCAATGCAATATAAACCATAATGATGTTAGATCAATTAAGACATCTTGAATTCATGCTATCCAATTTGTATAAAAAACAAAAAAAAACACAAAAGCAGGGTCCAAGATGCTTCCAAATTTATACTAAAAGTGCTTTTCGTGAGGGAAACAGATTTGATAAATCCGTTTGATTCAGATTCTGTTTTTTTACAATAGAAACATATTTCAAAAGTAAGACCAGACACACCCTTAGCTTGGCCATGTACTGTTCATAAGTAAAATTTTTCTCAAGTGCATGTGGAGTTGGAGTAAAAATTTTACAAGGTACGTAGTTAGTTAAATTTACATCTTACCTTGCGAACATTTATTTAGAAATTTTCGAGCCTCTTTAAGTGGTGGTAGCTAGATAACACGGTAAATAAAACGGCAAATTCAGATATCCTTGTATATGCTGTAGCGAGCAAGCTAAGACAGACCGGCCTCATGCAACAACGTGAAAAAAACAATGGCAAGATCTGAGCAGCGCACACATGCATGATCTTACATGCACATCGTGTCATAACTAACCGTACTTTAGCATTTAACAGTTACAAGTACGATAAGCAGACCAACAGAATCATCATCCACAATATAGTATACTGCCGTTAGAAACTTTGTGCAGGGTCAGGCAGTCGTACTTGCCAACATTTGCAACTTGCAGCAATAATATACTACGTATCCTGCAGGGGCCGGGGAGGAATCCATGCATGCATTATTGGGGTATCAAGCATCAAAAACTGAAGAAAAATAAGCCCCTACTGTCTACTGACGAGCATGCCGAGCATATAATATTGGAGGCCAGGTCCTGCCTGCTGCATGCATACATAGTAGAAAAAAATCCGATCGGTGGTGAAATTTACCGGTTCGATTATCAGTTAGTTCGTTCTGACTGTATTAATATTTTCCAGCATTTGCAACTTGCTTGCCGCAATAATATACTACCATCGATTTTTTATTTATTAATATTTAATTTGTTTTGTATTATTTTAATATAGAAAAAACAATTTGTTGGAACATATATATAACTATATGTTAACTTTACTTATTAGACAATAATTATATTACGACATCACAATTTAGAATAGTATTAAAACTATAATGTCATAACTCATAAACCCCTAAAATAATAATAGTATACAAACTATTTAACAAATTTTATTAAATATGTACAAAAATAATATAAAACAACTTTAACCTTAAATCCACTTACATATTTATCATTTTACCCTTACTACGTGAAACATACTACGTGAAACAAAGAGATTATCGAGTGTCAAATTATTTATCGAGTGTAATCCGTCGAACGCTCGACAAAGACAGATGTTTGTCGAGTATCACTCAAAAACACTCAACCAACAATTTGAACTGGACGAATCAAATCTTTGGAGTGTGCCCGGTAAATACACTTGGCAAATATGAAACCACTCAGCGAAAAAACCAAAAAAATCTTGGTGGCTAGGTTTCTTGATGGCACATCAATGGCTTGCCAGAGATGAACAACTTTCTCGAGTGTCATTTAGGGCACTCGAGATAACTAAGTTGTAAACATTTAGTTGCCTAACTTTGTAATACACTTGTGGAGTGAATTGTTATGGACGACTTTATGCAATTATGAATTTGTGATGAAATACCTGAATGCGATGAATTTGGTATGAATATGTGAATGTGATTGTAATAAATTTGGGATGAAATATGACACGTGTCGCTGCACCTGGGGGTTGCCGGGTTTGTGGCTTCGTCGAGTGTCATGTAAGGCACACAACGAACACGTGTTAGTTCGCCGAGTGCCCAGCAGTTGCACTCGGTGGAGCCGCCATCATGTCGTTATGCCCAGTTAGCCACTTTTTTGTGCTGAGTGCCCCATCGGGCACTCCACGAATCTAACGTGGCACTCGACAAAGGTTTTAACGAGTACCCGATAAATAACATTCGGCGAACCCCTGATCAACAATAGTAGGTTCGCCAAGTGTCCTTCGTTGAGTGTGTCACTCGAGACGAACCTTTCGTCAAGTACAAAAAGGGTTTCACCAAGTGCTAGAGGTGAATTACTGTTTTCTGTAGTGCCTTAAAGATGAAAATACAAAACGATGGGCATTTTGTGTGTCAATGTTGAGCCGGCTGATGGTCCACCTGTTTTTTTACTGATTCAATTGCATGTCCATTAATCTTTCTACGAAATTGGTCCGATGTAGCTATTGTCCGGTTACGATTTTTTTTTTCTGATTTGGCTTCTAGTTCGGCCTGGTTTTTTGAACTATGCCTGCATGACTGTATGACGACCTTGGCAGCAGGGAAGGACGACACTGTCAGCTTGCCTTTCTGTACGGGCTGTTCTCTGAATAATTTTTTCTGCCGTTTGATTCCATGTGAACATGTCATGTGATGAAAAGAGCCGCTGTTGGGGCCATGCCGAAATTTGGATTAACCATAGGAACCATTCATCTTTTGTAGGGCAGGGGTACACCAACTAGTCCGCTACACACATGCAGGCATTGACTAACTGCCATGCTCTCTATGCAGTGTCATCGATCTTGAGTAGATGCATTATTGTATAGTCAATACTAGGGCTTTGCCTTCTGTTTTCCTAGGATGGTCTCATTGATCACTACCAGAAAACCGAAATTTGCAGGAGTATTGAAAACTTTGCCAGATGCATTTTTTTGGGCACTCGGCAAAGACGGGTTTGCCGAGTGTTTTTCAAAAAACACTCGGCAAACTATATAAACACTCGGAAAATCAATTGTTTGCAGAGTGTTTTTTGAAAATACACTCATTAAACAAAGTACTAACGAACGTCACGACGGCGTGCTTGTGAAGGCAAAACATTTTTTGCGGGGTTTGCCGAGTGTTTTTTAAAATACACTCGGCAAAGACACTTGGTTCACCGAGTGTTTTCTAAAAAGCCCTCGGCAAACCCATTATTTTTTCTCCATGTAAATCTTATTTCAACCGTACATGATATTTCCAATTTGGTTTTGTCTTGAATTTTTTTCTACAGTCAAAATACAACATATATTATCACATGTAAAAAATTCAATTTTTTTAGTTCAGTTTTCTATTTTTAATCTATTAAGTATGTTTCTAGGATTTAAATTGAAATAGGTGAAATTTGAACTACAAGTGCCTAAAACAATGAACCAAAAATTATAGAAAAATAATATTCATATTTATTATTATATTTAAATTATTTTTCACTAAATTTAAATAAATTTTTAAAAATATAGGTTGCGATACTCTATCGGCATTGTGGAGCTTAATAGTTTTTTAATTCTAAAAAAAATCAAATGAAGTCTAAAAAATATGAGACTTATCATGGTGTTATTATATAATACATAGATGCTATGATAAAAAATAAAAAATGTTTCGAAAATTTTGTCACGTATGATGCTAAGAAACTCGAGATTATCAAGAGCGGAAATAGGTTTTAGTGAAGGAATGAGGTAGGTTTGGAATCAATTTGATAATTATTTGTTTTTTGTACTTGATTGTTTCTATAATCAAAATACGAAATAACTTTTATCATGCAAAAATTAGGTATTTTTTAAGCTAGTTTACTATTTTTAATTCATTAAGTGTATTTCTAAGATTTAAATTGAAATATGTGAAATTTGAACTACAAGTGCCTAAAATAATAAACCAAAAATTATAGAAAAAATATATCAATATTTATTAGTATATTTGGAGTTCTCAAGAACTAAATTGAAATAAATTTTGAAAAAGCTATGTTGTGATGCTCTATCGACAACGTAGCGCTTAATAGTTTTTTAATTCTATAAAAATCAAATGAAGTCCGAAAAACATGAGACTTATTATGGTATTATGATATGATACATAGATGCTGTGATAAAAAATAAAAAGTTTTCAAGAATTTTGTCACATGAGATGCTAAGAAATTGGTGGTTATCCCAAGAGTAGATAGGTTTTAGTGAAGGAATGGGTTAGATTTGAAAGCAATTTGATTATTAGATTTGTTTTGTACTTATTTTTTTTGTAAAATTAAAATATAACATAAATTATCTCATGCGAAAATTTTGCATTTTTTGAAGTAAGTTTACCATTTTTATTGCATTAAGTGTATTTGTAGGATTTAAATTTAAACATGTCAAATTTAAACCGCAAGTGCATGAAATAATAAACTAAATCATCCAAAAAACCATATTCATGTTTTTAGTTTATTTTTATGTATTACCCACTACTATTTCATAAATATTTTTAAAGAAAAGGATGAAAAACAAATTTAATAAAATTTTAAAAAATAATAAAATGTTTACCGAGTGCCATATTTAAGACACTCGACAAATATTTTAATATTTGCCGAGTGTTGCACTCGGCAAAGACAAAAATCAGTGTCCCGCCATTTTTCCCGTGCGAACACCTTTGTTTCCCGCCTCCTTTTATCGATTTGCCTCCTTTAAATTTAAACTTCCTTCTGACATTTTCTTCTACCTCACCCACCTCCCCCACCAGGCCACCACCGGTACTTTGTCCCCCGCCACCCCACCCCACCACCATGTCACTGGTGTCCTTGCCACCATCCTGCCAGTTGCCCCGCTGGCCCCCGCCTCACCCCGTCGGCGCCACACACCGACGGCGCCACATACCGCCGTTCGCTCTGCCTCGCCTCGTCCCACCCGACACCTCGCCCCGAGGGCGCTATGCACCATCGCCCCACCCTGCCATCCCCATCGCCCCTGCGTGCCCGCACGTCGCGGCATCGTCGCACCCATGAGCCACAGCCTCACCGTGTCCCCGTCACCGTGCCACGCCCGTTGACCCAGCGCCATCCCCGTCATCCCTGTTGACCCCGCACGCCCACGCCCCGCATCATTGCTTGCACCAACGCCGTACCCGTCGACCCGGCGTGCCCACGTGTTACGCCGTCACCTCTACCAGAGCCATCCCATCGACCCCACACGCATGCGCGCGCCGCGGCCGCCTAATGCCACACTAGCACCATCCCTGTTGTTGCCGCACCCTCGCTCACCCTACACGTGCCACGCTAACATGGCTCGGGCCACCGCCGCGTTGCGCCCACCATATGTTTGATAAAATGTGTGTTCCGATGCCCACCTTATGCTGCACTTATTTTTTTATTTTCCATATTTTTCTTTGCCGAGTGCCAAACTTTGGGCACTCGGCAAACTCTCTGTCATGCCCCATTACTTTCTTTTTTTCGCCGAGTGTCAATGTTCACACTCGACAAACACGTTTGTCAAATGCCCAACAAAAAACACTCGGCGAAGTCTTATTAGCTGGGGATCATTTTGTCGTGTGCCATTCGCTGAGTGCAACACTTAGTGACGCCTTTGTCGAGTGCAAACAAGGCTTCGCTGAGTGCCTTTGGCACTCAGTCAATATCTCTTCTCCCGTAGTGGATTGAAATGCTATATATATATACATATATATTATTTTGTGAACATTTCATAAATAAAAAAGATATCCATCTAGATTTGATTTTTTTGCAAAATGTTAGCATGGGGAAAATCCACCATTTCTAGATTAAGGGCTTCATTGCAACACAAAATTTTACATTAATTAGTTTAATTAGTTCCTTCTTAATTCCTATGAAACTTCTCCATTCCAATAGAGGCCTAAATATTGATTACTTTCATGATGTTTCCGAACACTTTAAATAAAACCTTTGTTACAATAATTACTTTTAACAATATTTATGTATGGTACTATTTGTAATCACTATCAAAACAATTCCTTTCTTTATTGCATGTGTTTCTTGCTGATAATTCTAGTCCCATGTTCCTCCTAATTTTCCTAATATTTGAGTTGTGAAAACAAAAGAGGGATGTTGATCGATGATCTGTGAGAGAGGCTGGGTCAGCCGGATCAGCTGGTGCTACCTTTCGTCTATGTAAGATTTTCCTATTTTCATAAAGAATGAAGTCTGTTTTGCTCCTTTCAACTATTTTATCATAGCACTTAACTACCTAAACTATTTTTGGGTCAGTTTAGCTCTGAATCAGTCACTACTATAGAAACAAATGTCAGTGTCAGGTCAAAATGGCTATCAATGGTGGGTTGTGAACCACCACTGACTAGTCAAAACTAATAGTCGATGGCTATCAGTGGTAGTTCGGGAACCGCCACTGTTCAGGCCTATCAGTGCCGGTTCTAGGAGCTGATATTAATATTCGAGTATCAGTGCTGGTTACCCACCCGAACCAACACTGAAGTATATTCCCCCTTTTTTATATAAACCACACTTGTATTAATTATATATACAAATGCACATATATGCTAAATCCATTTGTATAGCCTACATCGAGAATATTGCATAGACAATCTCAAATCAAAATAATATGACATACTAAATTAAAATTAGGGAATCATTTACATAAATTATTTTTACAAACAACCTTGAATGTGACAATTTTTTTACGAAGACAAGCAACCTTGAATGATAAGTATGTAGTCTATGGTTTCTTGCTACATGAAGGTTCTGATCTATGTGTATCCTTAGAACATGAGTGCAAGGATGCTAGACTATTGTACTCACCCATTTCACAAATAACATGGTCATTGAGGAATCCACAAAGTTATTCTTGAAGTGTGATGGTTTCAATAGGAAGTAACTGATCCGTGGATAGTTTGAGAAGTTCTACGCACAAATAGAATAAATTAATCATTAGAACTTGGCCCACCTTGGATAAAAAAATAGCTATCAATGTGAATCCATGCATGAAATCCATAACATACAATTCATAGAGATTATTTCCTGGACTTGCTTTCAACACAGAAAGTTATGTCGGACTATTAAATCTGTCTAGAATGGGCGAAACATATGACTCTTCTTGATATATTTTTACTCTGCATGTGTGTGATCTAATATTAGATTTAATTTATTAGGGAACAAAGATAAAAGATTAGTAAGGCAGACATATTTTTCTACCTTTGTAGCAAGTCAATGATCAGTTGGTAACTCGCTGATGCATTATCTTGGCTGTCAAGGAAGGTGATATTGCTAAGGTCCAGTTGAATTACGAGAACCTAGTGAAAGCTACATAACTATCATCATAGTATAAGACATGTTTGCTTCTCATACAATGTATATAAAAATATTTAGGAATACACTCTTACCTAAAGTTGTACGACAAAAGTATGTACTATTTAAAGTGGAGATTTAGAATTAATTGCAGCACATATGGCTCACTTAAGTGTTGCGGAATTTATTTGTATTGGGTCCATGAACCCCACAGAGGAATCAATTCCATTCTACATTTATGTATCTCCATCCTACAAAAATGATTAGCACAATTTTTTTGATACAACTACACTGCAAATAATTATGAATTATGTAAATATAACACTTATAGAGTCGAAGAACTGAGAATAATCACGTCAAGGTCATCTTGTTGGTACAACTAATTCCATCACCATGCAAGAAATCACCATGCTTGAAATAGATCTCAAACATTTCCTTGCCATCTTAAAAATGGTTCATATACTAATTGTGGAACTTGCGAGATTGGCAACTAAGGTCACACCACAGTTTTTAGTCAACTAATAATTCTCCTAAATTGAATACCCAGTGTGTTGAAGATTTTTCTACCAATGATTCATCCATGAGTTGCTCTGTGGTAACCTAGCTTCTTTCAAAAAATAATTTCCATCTCATTTCCTTTTTTTCCTTTTTGATAGTTGTCATTTAGTTTTGTCCTTAAGGTATTTTTTCACTGATGCACTTGTGATCTGATTTGCGCTTGGTTGCAACTGGTCTAGCCATGCCCACTACAAAAAACCTCTTCCTTACTTCGAGAATTGACAGTGGCTTGTCAGGAGCTGACTTCTTGAAGTCCTCCTTCACGAGAATAGCCACCACAACATCTGTCTCCACATCATTTAGACCATAGGGAAACCTCGGTGCTATCTTTGTTTTCTTAGGTGTCCTTTCTTGTTGGGAGAAGGTCGACTTTGTATTCAATGTACTTGTAGATTTTGATTTAGATTGGCTTCGTGGTGGAGGTGGAGTAGGCTCCTTTGAAGGTAGCGTTGGCTCTAGAGGTGGAGTTGGATCCCTGTGAGGTACAAGTGGAGTAGGCTCCTTTGGAGGTAGCGTTGTCTCTAGATGTGGAGTTAGATCCCTTTGAGGTGTAGGTGGTGTAGGCTCCTTCCTTTGGCGATAGCGTTGGCTCTAGAGGTGGAGTTTGATCCCTTTAAGGTGGATTCCATACACGTGGCACAATTCTATGCTTGTACGAGATTTCATAGGTGATTCATCTATTTCATCTTCAAAAATAATAAATTGATTTATCCATAGAACGAATCCTTCAACATTGTCCATGACTCTCTTGGAACATGTCTCACCAACATACTCTATATCAATATTATAGTATGCCCTTTTAACTGAGTCAACATGAACCTTAACATATCCCTTCAGTATCGGTGCATCATTGAAGGTTTCCGTTGCCACACATTGGTCAACCTACCCCATCACTATCGTTGTGTTAATATTCATTGCTGGTATGGCAAGTTTGTAGACCTTACTTTCAGTGATTTCATCCATGAGATAGTGATTTATGCATGTCCCAATAAACACTATAGATGCACAACTGTTTCGATGAGCATTAGTTGCCATTTGTACATCACCCTCACCCATAATACCATGCTGTCGAAGTGCTTCAGATATTTTGGTATCAATCATTGCTCGTTCTTCCTATATTTGTTCACACATCATCGACATCATCTCATCAATTTCCTATTTTCTCCTGCTTTGTCTCCTATAGGAGGCTTCATCCTATGATAACCCCTCTTTCTGAGGAGCCATGCTGAAGAGCGTGGGCCTCATGGCTCCAAATGTGATGAGTCATTGTCAACGATAGTCAAAGAGGACTGAAAAGAGGAGAAGACCTGCTGTGTCTGGGCCACATGTGACTCAGGTCGACGAGCAGCGAGCCACTATCGGGCAGAGGGGCCGCGAAGTCAGGTTGGCCCAATCCGGGTACATGGGCTAGGAGTAGCAGAGGATCCACTGGGATATTGACCAGGATTGACTCAGGTAAACGGGCGGCGAGTGATTGCCGAGCTGAGAGAGATGCGGAATCGAGCCGGCCCAATCCAGGTACCTGGTGCAAAGTCGGTGGACGCTTTGTCAGTTTCGGCACAAAACTAACGATCGCTGATCTCGCATCGGACTGTTCAGAGGCAAAGCCATAGTCGCTACGAAAGCTCCGCTTCCGGATAAGTCATCTGTAAATAGAGTTTACTTTTTTGTCCTTAGGCCCATAGTTAGTCAGTCGAGTCTGTAAAAATATCCTAAGAGCAGTTTGGTCTTTTCCATTTATTTCAGCGTCTGTAAAAAACCCTAAGGGTCTGGTGGAATATTCCTAGGCTATTGGGCTGCCTATAAATAGGGCCCCAATCCCTAGGGTTAGGTCACCCTTTTCTGAAATCACTTTACTAATCAAGAGTGGGTCACTTTTGGTGTGCATTCCCTGTGCTCTATTCCTCTCCGCCGCCATCATCTCTCACGCACGACGTTCCTGTTCATCACAAGCAAATCGAACTACGTTTTTATCTCACAGGTTTCTGCTTGCCTCAATTTGCGTGCGTTTATTTGCCGTTGCTTTCTGAGATCTTTGCAGAAACACTTGTTTATTCTCAAGATCTCTATTGTCTACAAGGTTTCTATTACCGAGCACAGTTTCTTTAACTGCATCTATTTTCTCGATAGCCACTGTTGATCGATTGCATGGGCTAGCTGCAGTCTAGGATTTATTTATTAATCTTCAGCTTGCTTACAGCAGTTGTGTGTGAATTTTGTTAGCCTGGCAGCTAGGTTCTATGAGTCTCTGTTCTTGTGCATATAGGCTACAGGAAGTCATCATTTCATCCTGTTTCTGACGCTTTTCAGTGCTAGTACAAGTCTAGAAGCTAGTATTGCAGAAGCTAGTTTGCTTTAGGTGGCTAGGGTCCGATCTGACTTTTCTGCACAATTGTTTTTGCTTGAGGACTTCGTTAGGTGTAGGCTTCGCAGGTGTGAACGTTATCTTGCAAAGTTGAACGCTTTTATTTCTTCGGTGTTTCCGTTTGCGAAGTTGCGTGGGCTGACATCCGAAGGGAATACAACATCGGAGCTTACAGTCTTCGGAGTTTATTCGGTGTTGTGTAACTTCGGACTACCTTCTCCGAAGCCTCACAAGTAGTGCTGTCTCTTGCGAAGCACCTTCGCTCAGTGTTGAATTTTTCCTGTGAGCTTCGCTCGAAGTGTGCTGCATCTTGCCTGGCGTCATACATTGTGTGGGTCCCACTCAGTTTGTGCTTTCGGAGGTTGTGATTCGGAGTCTATTTCTAGGCTTCGGTTTCTTGTGTGAAAGCACCAGAGGACTCCGATTCAAAGTTAGTCTGTGATTCGAAGGTCACTACTCCGGTAGTCATACTTCGATCAATCTGGCTTCGAAGGTTGCGTTGCAGGCTTCGATTTTTTCTCTTTTAAGTTTCGAAGTTGATTTTTCTTGTGTTAAGCTTCGTAGCCTCGAGGTGTGTTTTGTTCGAAGCAGGCTTCGGTAGCCTCACACTTCGCACAAGGCACTTCACACCGAAGCATGCTTCGTAGTTCGCTACACTCTTCACCAAACTAGCTTCGACTCCATCAACCTTCGGCACAGTCCACTACAGACTTCGTCAAGCCTTTGACAAAGGTCTTCGAAGCAGACTTCGGCACAACCTTCACAGGCTTCGACATTGCTGGCTTCGTCAAGTACCGAACTGGAGACAACTTTAAACAGTAACCTTTCATCTCCTTTTAACGTACACTCGGAGTTTTTGCTGTGATGATTTATTTCTGAGAACCTTGATCTGCCCATGTTTTAAATGCTTTGTTATTCTGACTATTAGCACTGTATTGGTGTTTCTTTGTCTAGGACACTGGTCGTTTCTAGGCTAGATACTTTTAGGCTTTGGCGATCTATTTACGTTTTGCTGCTAAGTCTTTTGAGGTGAGTTGGGTGTTGGGAGCAGGCCATTGATTCGAAAGAATTTTTTAGGCGCCCATTCACCCCCCTCTGGTCTCTACTTTCGGTCCTACAATTGGTATCAGAGCCTGGTTAGGATTTTTCCATACCTTAAACGGTTCTAAACCCCAGTAGTGATCATGATGTCTCCTGGAAAGGTCCCGTCCTTGGAAGCTTATGGCTATAATTATTGGAAGACTCGCATGCGAGCCTATCTCATGAGCCAAAGCTCAGACATCTTGGGACATTTGTGTTCACGCTACTTTCACTATATTGCCAGTTGCTGAGCGTAATTGTAACACCCCAAATTTCCAAAACAATAAAAATATTATTTAATTCAATTTCCTCGGATTTTATATTTCTGAAAATACTTAAATACCCCTTTTATACCCTTTGGAACTACATCATAGAGTTAATGACCAAACGAGGAGCTAAAATTTTTGTATAAACTCCCAAGGCCAAAATACATTTTTGAGAATTTTCACAAATTTTTACCCACTCTGGAAATGCCCCAAAATATTTAATCCATTTTCTGCAATTATTTTAAATCTGAAAACCTTAGGAACAGTAATGGGCTTCCCCCTCCCTTCTCTCTCTCCCGGCCGGCCCAGCCTGTTACCCTCGCTCACCTTAGGCTGACAGCCTGGTCCCACCTGTCGGCGCCGAATGCCTCCCCTCGCGCGTGCGCCCGACACCACGCCCCACCCGTCAGCTGCCTCCCTCGCTCGTTCGCGCTTACTGGCATGTGGCCCCCACCTGTCGGATTCGTCGTCCCCGCGAGATCCGCCCCCAAATCCCCCCCTCACCGGGCCGAAGCCCTAATCTCGCCTCGGATCCGCCCCCAGCCGACCCCCTCCCTTTAATCCATCACCGGCAATGAATTCCCCTCAACGCGCCGACCGTTTCCCCCTATTAAACTTGGCCGATTCGCGTCCAGGTTCGATGAACCGCGTTCAACCCGAGCTCGCCGGCGTCAAAACACATTTATCCCCGGCCACCGTCAATTGCGCCCTCCCTGCCCCCACCGGTACCCCTATTTAAACCACTGCCCTCCACCGCATTCGTTCACGCGTCCAATTGCACTCAGACCAAGCAGAGCGCCCGCACTTCGCCTTTTAGCGCATTCCTCCTGTTTCGCCTCCGGCCACCACTCGCCGTCGCCTCGGACCGCCTCTGTCCGCGCATCCGCCACCAACAGTGACCGCAAGGACGTCCCCGACCTCGGCCACCCCTCCATCGACACCGGACCCCGCCGGATCGCCGTCGCCGCTAAGGAACTGAAAGCCTTTCGCCACCTCCGCTCGTCGCCGGCCTCACCCCGTCGACCCCGGACCACCGCAAGGGTACCCTCTTGTTCCGCTCGATACCCTCTTTCCGTTTTTAGTCCTAGCTAGACTAGATAACCCTCGCCGTCGCCAGAATCGCTCACCGTCGCATCGCCGGAGTCGGGGAAGAAGGGGTACTTTACCCCCTCGACACGCACTGTGCCGGATTCAATCCCGGCCGTGCGATCCAGATCCAACGCCAGAGATTAAATCATCTGTTCGGTTTAATCCGGGCCGTCGGATCTGAGTGAAGCGGTACGGTGCGATCTCGTGCGTTCGTTGGTATTTAAAACCCATGTTTGATTTGGAGCAGTCCATCGCGTACCGATTCGAACGTTTTAATCTCAGCCGTCCACGTCATTTTAACTCCCCCGCCTCGCCCGTGACCGCCTGATCGCGATCCAACGATGGATCTCGATCCGGCGCACGCGCACAGTGCGCGGGTTCACCGTGGGCCTGGCTCACCGTGGACCCGAGGCGTTTAAATTTGAAAATAAATTCCAGAAAAGGTTTAAAACTTGTAAAATTCATATCTGGCGCATTTGAACTCTAAAAATTGTCATTCCAATTTCAGAAAATTCATAATATTATTCTCTACATGATTATGCAATAAAAACAGTAGGTTTACTTTGCACATTTCATGTTTATTCAAATGAATATTCAAATACCTTTAGGGTTAAAATACAAATTCAAATATTTAAACTTCAGAAAAATTATATTTATTTCCTTTCTGTCCATGTGCTGAAAACCATTAAACTAACATGAACTTTTCATTTAAAAGTTTATTAGGAAACTTAATATGACAATAATCACATTTAAACACCCTTTCTAAAAAGGACAACTTTTCATTTTAATTCCTTAAAAATTTATTATGAAATAAATCTCAGAACCTTAACAATTGAATTTATCTTATTCCTAATCAAACCAACTTTAACTTATGTGCTTATCTTTATTATATTGAAAAGACTACGACGTCACCGAGGAGCCGGAATACTTCCCGGAAGTCCCTCCCTCGCCTTTCGCTGAACAAGGCAAGTCACCAAACCAATCTTTTGAGCATATTGAACCCATGTTTGATTAAACTATCGCTAAAACACATAGGCTATATATGCATTAGTCCAATGAACCCTTACAATATATTTATTTAGGATCCCCCGACCTTGATGTGCAACCCAAGCCATGCTCTCTAGCCTAAACTCCTTGTCACCATATGATAAATGTTATTAGCTAGTGTCCAATGTATCGACACGATCGCTATAGGATAAAAATGAGTCGTAGTACCTGGTTCTATTATATGATCCCCATTGTTTCTTATCTATGGAATTCTGTCAGTGTTGGAGTTGTGGTTGTGAGTGAATGCATGGTGGGTTCCGGGTGCAAGCTAGGGCATTGGTCGGTAGCACCCGGGGCACTATAAGGACCGGTCTGAGGGATCCTGATGCAATACACTTCCGTACTAACCACAAGTCTAGTGGGTAAGTCCTAACTAAGGTATGGATTGCTCCAAACCGAGGCCACCATTTGGAGATGGGTCAAGTAGCACCTGCGGGTGACTTGTACCAATGCGGCACAAAAGGGGGTGCGACGTTAGCCGGGATGCGGCCCGGCGCGCCGGCGAAACCTAGAGAGGGTGGTTATCGCTTGGAGCATTTCATGCCGAGGTTTTGGCACGAGTTCCCGTGGTATGGGTCATCTCGTTTGGGATGAGTGCGTGCCTTGTGGGTACAGTAGTACATCTCTGATCAGAGTCATAAATCTTTTCGAAAAGTCCGAGCCCACGGTCAAGGGCGGGTTGCGTGACATCCCCCAGTTAGATTACTTTGGATATGTATGTGCATGATGGTTTGACATGTAAGGACTGTTGTGCTGAGGAGGTAAAACAGTACTCCTCGAGTTAGATGGTGTTGTTGATGCTCATGTTTACCTTTCCGCATGATTAAAACTGACTACACTAAATGCAATAACTAGAAATGTACTTTTCCGCACTGTTAGCCATTACCCTTCCTTGTTTATTATCCTGCATTATTACTTGCATTTGCGGTGGCTTGTTGAGTACTTTTTTGTACTCATACCCGTTGGACCCCACAGAGGATGCTTACTATGAAGACGGTCTGGAGTAGCGACCCAGTCAAGAAGAAAGATCCCGAAGATGATGTTCGTCATGCAGATTTTAATTACCTTTATTACTATTTTTATCAGAACTTTGATGTAATAAATATGGTCTGCGCACCATGAATATTGTCGTATGTACGATGTCGCATGATGAACCTCTTGTTATTATTGTTTTTCTATGGAAATTCAATAATGTCTCGATTTGTTAAATCAGGGGCGCTACAAGATTGTATCAGAGCCGACTTGACTGTAGGAAGCCAAACAGACCCGCCTAGCCATTAGCCACAGGAAATTATTTCTCGAAAATCTACTTTATAAACTTTGTTCCTCTCCTCACTTTTATTCAACTTGCTGTTTTGTAGATGCCTGTCTACCAAGTCCACAGCTACTGCCGCCACTACGAGGGCTTCGTCCGGGAGCTCCGTATGATGCTCACCTTCCTCGGGTTCCTCTTCGAACCCGAATTCCAAGGAGTGTACCCCGACGAGTTCGCTGGGCCTTGCGACAGTCTCCCTCACCGTCCACGGCTCCAGGAGAACACCTACCGCCCTACACCACAGCACTTGGAGGCCCGACTTTCGACGTCGCGTGCCAACGAGTCGCTCTCCAGGCCCTCATGGAGCTGAGGATGATCTACGATGATCGTCTTCAGAACTCGTCCTTCCGGCTCGTGCCGAAGCGTACTCCCGGAGCCCACCGTAGCATCTACCTCGGAGTTCACTCCGTGCGTGATCCGGTCATGGCCTGGCAGTCAGCGTCTTCTACAGGCTATGGACTGACCTCCATACCGAGGCAGTGCTCGACGCCGATGAGCACCATGAGGCGGTTGAGTTCCTTCAGTGAAGAAACGAAGAACTTGATCCAACAGAACGGCGAGCTGCAGCGCAAGATCATGCAGCTGCAGAAGGATATTGTGGAGATGGTTCCTCTTCTTCCAAGGAAGAAGAAGCCCATCCGTGAGCCCCTCCCTCGCCCAGAGAGGATCCCGCCACGACCCTCCCCCACCTAGACCCTCCACCAGCACCCCTGCACCGCGCCCCGGCCTCGTCTCCGACTCCATCATCGAGAACTTTCTCGAACCCACCATCCCTCAGGAGCCGCGTACCCGTGGTTCTGAGAGCACGGAGACCAGCCTCCGGTGGCGAGTAGGTGTTAGGAGTCGCTATTTAAATAAAAAGCATGATTTTGTATGTGGTGCTACCCACGACGAGTGTGTTGTGGGTAGAATAAGAAGTTGATTGTAATGAACATTTTACCACTTGATTTATATATGCATAAACTATTCCCGTTAATTGTGTTGTCATCTTTTTGCCTTATAACCTTATGAATTTAGAAGATGGCCGACCACCTAGAACACCGGCTCCAACAACTGGAGCAGGAGGAAGCCGTGATGCGCCCGAGGGTGTTGTACCCAACTGGGGTGCAACGGGCTCGCGTCAGTCTGGGTCGCCCTCCGCCAGCCACCCCAATTTGGCGGAGATGATGGCGAATCAGAACCAACTGATCACCGCCCTCCTCACACAGATGCAGCACCAACAAGCTTAGTTGGACCGACTGCAGAATGGGGAACCTGCCCCTCGCGCACCAGCACCCGCACCCGCTCCACAACTCTCGGAGTTTCTGCGCGTGCGTCCGCCCATCTTCTCAAGCACCACCAACCCGATGGAGGCCGGAGATTGGCTTCGTACCATCGGAAAGAAGCTTGACCTCCTCCCCTGCACCGACTGGGAGCGAGTGGCCTTCGCCACTCACCAGCTCCAAGGTCCCGCCGCTGAATGGTGGGAGAACTATCGTGAGTCCCAGCCAGAGGACCACGTGGTGACCTGGGCAGAGTTCACCATCGCCTTCCGTGCCGCCCACGTCCCCGTCGGAGTCATCACGGTGAAACAGCAGGAGTTCCGCGACCTGCAACAAGGCAACCGGACCAGTCATGGAGTACCTCCATGAGTTCAATCGCCTCGCCCGCTACGCACCAGAGGAAGTGCGCACCGACGCCCTCAGCCAAGCCAAGTTCCTCCGGGGACTTAAGGATGAGCTGTCCATCCAGCTCGTCGCCACCGACTACGCCGACTTCCAACGACTAGTCAACAAAGCGCTCATCCAAGAGACTGAGCAAAACAGGCTGGACCTCAAGAAGAGGAAGATGATCACCTTAAAGCACCAGCAGGCGAACTCTCAGAGGCCCCACTTCGTCCCTCCGCCACCAGCGCCCACCTACCATCCTCGGCCCGCCTACAGGCCACCTCACGCCGCTTGGTGGATCCAACGCCGGGCATCCTCGCCCCGCTCCACCAGCTCCGGCCGCTCAGCCGACGCCTAGCCGCCAAGGCCCCGATCTTGAAGGATCGCCAAGGGAGGCCGGTCGTCTGCTTCAACTGCCGCAAGGAAGGGCACTATTCGCACCAGTGTCCTCACCCCAAGCAGCCCGAAGGCGCGGCACCCAACCAGACGGTTCGTGCCCGCGTCAACCACATCAGCGTGGAGGAAGCTCAGGAGGCTCCTGAAGTCATGCTCGGTACGTTTACTGTGAATTCCGTACCGGCCGTAATATTATTTGACTCTGGAGCAACACACTCCTTCGTCTCTCAAGATTTCGTGAAGACCAATGAACTGGACGTACTCCCTCTACCCATCCCATGGTGATTGCCACTCCCGACAATAGGACTTTAGCCCGCTTATGCAGCCCTAAGGTTCAGATCGACATCCAAGGAGTGTTGTTTCGAGCCGAACCAGTCCTCATAAAATGCACCAGACTCGACCTCATACTAGGGATGGATTGGTTGATGAAGCACAAGGGAGTGATCAACTGTGCCAACAAGTCCGTCACAGTGACCAACCCTGAAGGCGCAGACGTCACCTTTCGAATGACCCGTCACAAACCACTCAGAGCATCCCTTCGCTCGATAGCTCTTGAAGAGGTACCCATAGTCAAGGAGTTCGCAGACGTCTTCCCTGAAGACCTACCCAGAATGCCTCCCAAATGGGACATCGAATTCCGAATCGAGCTTGTCCCCGGGACCACTCCGATCTCCAAGCGCCCGTACCGGATGGCCGCTAATGAGCTAGCCGAAGTCAAGAGCAACATCGAAGACCTAGAGCAGAAAGGGTACATCCGACCGAGTACCTCACCCTGGGGTGCACCGGTTATATTTGCCATGAAGAAGGACAAGACCAAGAGGATGTGCTGTGGACTATAGAGCCCTAAATGACGTAACCATCAAGAACAAGTACCCATTGCCTCGGATCGACGACCTGTTCGATCAGCTGAAAGGATCCTCGGTGTTTTCCAAGATTGACCTCAGGTCAGGTTATCACCAATTGAGGATTAGAGAAGAAGACATACCCAATACTGCCTTCACCTCCCGCTATGGACTCTACGAGTATACAGTGATGTCGTTCGGACTCACGAATGCCCCGGCCTTCTTCATGAACATGATGAACAATGTATTCATGGAGTTCTTGGACAAGTTCATCGTGGTATTCATCGACGATATCCTCGTTTACTCCAAGACCAAGGAAGAACACGAGACTCACCTCCGTCTGACCCTCGGAAAGCTAAGGGAGCAGCAACTGTACGCCAAATACAGCAAATGCAAATTTTGGTCGTCTGAGGTGAAGTTCCTCGGCCATGTCATATCTGCCGGAGGAATAGCAGTGGACCCAACCACCGTTGAAGCGGTAACCAACTGGCTGCAGCCCACGACCGTGACCGAGATCCGGAGTTTTCTCGGATTAGCCGGATACTACCGCCGGTTCATCGAGAATTTTTCCAAGATCGCCAAGCCTATGACCAGACTTTTGCAGAAGGAAGTGAAGTTTGAATGGACCCCCGACTGCGAAGAAAGCTTCCAGACCCTCAAGAAGAAACTAGTGTCAGCCCCTATTCTGACTCTGCCAGACATCCGGAAAGACTTCCACGTCTACTGTGATGCCTCTCTTCAAGGATTGGGATGTGTCTTAATGCAAGAAGGGAAAGTGATATCCTACGCCTCCCGGCAACTGAGACCGCATGAGCTGAACTACCCGACCCACGACCTAGAATTAGCAGTCGTGGTTCATGCCTTGAAGATATGGAGACATTACCTTGTGGGGAATCGGTGTGAGGTCTTCACCGACCACAAGAGCCTCAAGTACATATTCACCCAACCAGATCTGAATCTCAGGCAAAGGAGATGGTTGGAACTGATCAAGGATTACGACTTGGGCATCCATTATCATCCGGGCAAAGCGAATGTGGTGGCAGACGCCCTTAGTCGAAAAGGGTACTGCAATGCATCATGATTCAGGACCAAGCTCCCTTACTTTACAAGGAGATGGAAAGGCTAAACCTAGGGATCACCACTCGAGCATACCTCGCTGTCTTGGAGTCTCGGCCTGTCTTAATAGACCAGATCCGAGAGAAGCAGAAGGAAGACCCGGACATCCTGGAGATCCAGCGGAACATGAGGAAGGGTAAAGCCCCCGGATTTTCCGAGGACGAGCATGGTACCATCTGGTTCAGAAACCGGATCTGCGTACCCGACAAACCTGAGTTGAAGACCCTCATCCTTCAAGAAGCCCACGATACTCTATACTCCATCCATCCCAGGAGTACAAAGATGTATCAAGACCTGAAGGAAAAATATTGGTGGGTCAGCATGAAGAGAGAAATAGCTGAGTATGTGGCCAAGTGCGACACATGCCGGCGAGTCAAGGCAGAGCATCAGAGGCCTGCCGGACTTCTTCAACCTCTCAAGGTCCCTGAATGGAAGTGGCTAGAGATAGGAATGGACTTCATCACGGGACTGCCCAGGACCCAAGCTGGTCACGATTCTATCTAGGTGATCATCGACCGACTCACCAAGGTAGCTCACTTCGTTCCGGTCAAGACAACTTACACCGTCGCCAAGTTGGCTGAGTTGTATATGACCCGGATCGTGTGCCTTCACGGAGTTCCTAAGAAGATTGTATCTGACCGCGGGATCTCCGAGTCACTCCCCTCTGTGGCACTCAAAGGTTCAACATGAAAGGCAAGCTAGCACCCCGCTACGTCGGACCTTTTCAGATCCTCTGACGACAAGGAGAAGTGGCATATCAACTTGAGCTGCCTCCATCATTGGCAGGAGTTCATGACGTGTTCCATGTCTCTCAGCTAAAGAAGTGCCTCCGTGTACCCACCGAGCAAGCCGACCTTCAGCAGCTCAACGTCCAGGAAGACTTGACCTACATAGAGAAACCCATCAAGGTCTTGGAAACCAAGGAAAGAGTAACCAGAAGTCGTGTCGTTCGCTTCTGCAAGGTTCAATGGAACAACCATCCCGCCGAAGAAGCGACTTGGGAAAAGGAAGACGAACTAAAAGCCCAATACCCCGAGTTATTCGAGTAACGTTCCAATCTCGAGGACGAGATTCTTTATAAGGGGGATAGGTTTGTAACACCCCAAATTTCCAAAACAATAAAAATATTATTTAATTCAATTTCCTGGATTTTATATTTCTGAAAATACTTAAATACCCCTTTTATACCCTTTGGAACTACATCATAGAGTTAATGACCAAACCAGGAGCTGAAAATTTTTGTATAAACTCCCAAGGCCAAAATACATTTTTGAGAATTTTCACAAATTTTTACCTACTCTGGAAATGCCCCAAAATATTTAATCCATTTTCTGCAATTATTTTAAATCTGAAAACCTTAGGAACAGTAATGGGCCTCCCCCCTCCCTTCTCTCTCTCCCGGCCGGCCCAGCCCGTTACCCCGCTCACCTTAGGCTGACAGCCTTGTCCCACCTGTCAGCGCCGAATGCCTCCCCTCGCGCGCGCGCCCGACGCCACGGCCCCACCTGTCAGCCGCCTCCCTCGCTCGTTCGCGCTCACTGGCGTGTGGCCCCCACCTGTCGGATTCGTCGTCCCCGCGAGATCCGCCCCCAAATCCCCCCCCCTCGCCGGCCGAAGCCCTAATATCACCTCGGATATGCCCCGCCAACCCCCTCCCTTTAATCCATCGCCGACAATGAATTCCCCTCAATGCGTCGACCGTTTCCCCCTACTAAACTCGGCCGATTCGCGTCCAGGTTCGATGAACCGCGTTCAACCCGAGCTCGCCGGCGTCAAAACGCATTTATCCCCGGCCACCGTCAATTGCGCCCTCCCTGCCCCCGCCGGTACCCCTATTTAAACCACTGCCCTCCACCGCATTCGGTTCACACGTCCAATTGCACTTAGACCAAGCAGAGCGCCCGCACTTCGCCTTTTAGCGCATTCCTCTTGTTTCGCCTCCGGCCACCACTCGCCGTCGCCTCGGACCACCTCTGTCCGCGCCTCCACCACCAACATGACCGCAAGGATGTCCCCGACCTCGGCCACCCCTCCATCGACACCGGACCCCACCGGATCGCCGTCGCCGCCAAGGAACCAAAAGCCTTCGCCGCCTCCGCTCGTCGCCGGCCTCACCCCGTCGACCCCGGACCACCGCAAAGGTACCCTCTTGTTCCCCTCGGTACCCTCTTTCCGTTTTTAGTCCTAGCTAGACAAGATAACCCTCGCCGTCGCCGGAATCGCTCACCGTCGCATCGCCAGAGTCGGGGAAGAAGGGGTACTTTACCCCCCCCGACACGCACTGTGCCAGATTCAATCCCGGTCGTGCGATCCAGATCCAACGCCAGAGATTAAATCATCTGTTCGGTTTAATCTGGGCTGTCGGATCTGAGTGAAGCGGTACGGTGTGATCTCGTGCGTTCGTTGGTATTTAAAACCCATGTTTGATCTGGAGCGTCCATCGCGTACCGGTTCGAACGTTTTAATCTCAGCCGTCCACGTCATTTTAACTCCCCCGCCTCGCCCGTGACCGCCCGATCGCGATCCAACGGTGGATCTCGATCCGGCGCACGCGCACAGTGCACGGGTTCACCGTGGGCCTGGCTCACCATGGACCCGAGGCGTTTAAATTTGAAAATAAATTCCAGAAAAGGTTTAAAACTTGTAAAATTCATATCTGGCGCATTTGAACTCTAAAACTTGTCATTCCAATTTCAGAAAATTCATAATATTATTCTCTACATGATTATGCAATAAAAACAGTAGGTTTACTTTGGACATTTCATGTTTATTCAAATGAATATTCAAATGCCTTTAGGGTTAAAATACAAATTCAAATATTTAAACTTCAGATAAATTATATTTATTTCCTTTCTGTCCATGTGCTGAAAACCATTAAACTAACATGAACTTTTCATTTAAAAGTTTATTAGGAAACTTAATATGACAATAATCACATTTAAACACCCTTTCTAAAAAGGACAACTTTTCATTTTAATTCCTTAAAAATTTATTATGAAATAAATCTCAGAACCTTAACAATTGAATTTATCTTATTCCTAATCAAACCAACTTTAACTTATGTGCTTATCATGTAATGTTATATTGTTTGATTGAATGTTGTGTTCTTTTTATTTTACTTTATTATATTGAAAAGACTACGACGTCACCGAGGAGCCGGAATACTTCCCGGAAGTCCCTCCCTCGCCTTTCGCTGAACAAGGCAAGTCACCAAACCAATCTTTTGAGCATATTGAACCCATGTTTGATTAAACTATCGCTAAAACACATAGGCTATATATGCATTAGTCCAATGAACCCTTACAATATATTTATTTAGGATCCCCCGACCTTGATGTGCAACCCAAGCCATGCTCTCTAGCCTAAACTCCTTGTCACCATATGATAAATGTTATTAGCTAGTGTCCAATGTATCGACATGATCGCTATAGGATAAAAATGAGTCGTAGTACCTGGTTCTATTATATGATCCCCATTGTTTCTTATCTATGGAATTCTGTCGGTGTTAGAGTTGTGGTTGTGAGTGAATGCATGGTGGGTTCCGGGTGCAAGCTAGGGCATTGGTCGGTAGCACCCGGGGCACTATAAGGACCGGTCTGAGGGATCCGTTGCAATACACTTCTGTACTAACCACAAGTCTAGTGGGTAAGTCCTAACTAAGATATGGATTGCTCCAAACCGAGGCCACCATTTGGAGATGGGTCAAGTAGCACCTGCGGGTGACTTGTACCAATGCGGCGCAAAAGGGGGTGCGACTTACCGGGATGCGGCCCGGCGCGCCGGCAAAACCTAGAGCGGGTGGTTATCGCTTGGAGCATTTCATGCCGAGGTTTTGGCACGAGTTCCCGTGGTATGGGTCATCTCGTTTGGGATGAGTGCGTGCCTTGTGGGTACAGTAGTACATCTCTGATCAGAGTCATAAATCTTTTCGAAAAGCCGAGCCCACAGTCAAGGGCGGGTTGCGTGACATCCCCCAGTTAGATTACTTTGGATATGTATGTGCATGATGGTTTGACATGTAAGGACTGTTGTGCGAGGAGGTAAAACGTACTCCTCGAGTTAGATGGTGTTGTTGATGCTCATGTTTACCTTTCCGCATGATTAAAACTGACTACACTAAATGCAATAACTGGTAAATGTACTTTTCCGCACTGTTAGCCATTACCCTTCCTTGTTTATTATCCTGCATTATTACTTGCATTTGCGGTGGCTTGTTGAGTACTTTTTTGTACTCATACCCGTTGGACCCCACAGAGGATGCTTACTATGAAGACGGTCTGGAGTAGCGACCCAGTCAAGAAGAAAGATCCCGAAGAAGATGTTCGTCATGCAGATTTTTAATTACCTTTATTACTGTTTTTATCAGAACTTTGATGTAATAAATATGGTATGCGCACCATGAATATTGTCGTATGTACGATGTCGCTTGATGAACCTCTTGTTATTATTGTTTTTCTATGGAAATTCAATAATGTCTCGATTTGTTAAATCGGGGCGCTACAGTAATTCCCCTGATATTATCGCCCAACATCTGAACAACAACAAAGCGGTGAACATTTTGTTTTCTGGATTAGGTCCCACTGAATTTGAGCGTGTGAGCCATCTCATCACTGCGAGAGAGATCTGGGCTACCCTCCAAGCACACCATGAGGGGATAGCCTAGGTCAAGGCTCGGCTCTATTAGACCTACCAGCGTGAATATGAGAACTTCACACAGAAGCCGGGTGAATCTGCTGAAGCCTTGTTTGGTCGTTTTCAGTCGATCATCAAAAAGCTTCGGGCCAACAAGGTCGAGGGAGTTCAATTAGTCTCAGATTATGAGTAGGCGCTCAAGGTTCTCCTTACCTTGGACCCTAAGATCTGGGAGATCAAGGTATCCTCTATCATTGAGAGCACATCTTATGATACCTTGACAATTTCTGAGTTGTTTAGCAAGCTGAAGGCCACTGAGGTTTATACCCAGTTGAGATCAAATCTCACTGGCTCTGGATCAAAGTCCCTGGCCCTTGCTACACCTTCTACTGACCCCTCCTCAATGAGCTGTGCTGGGTTCTCCTTGATGTCTATCACTGAGGACCAGCTTGAGTCGTTAGGAGATGATGACCTATGTCTCTTTAACAACCGGGTGCGTCGTGTTTATGACAAGATAATGTTCAAAATATACGGCACGAAATCTGGGTGCTTTGAGTGTGGTGACCCAGGACACTTCATCTCCGACTTCCCCAAGCGCAATGGTCACAAGAAGGGCACCGGTGGTGGCTTCCACGACTCCAACAAGCACGGCAGCTCCTCCTTCACTAAGGGCAAGCCAAAGACCAGATTCTTCAAAAAGGCCCTAAAGGACTACCGGCGAGAGAACAAGAAGCGCGAATAAGACCTTCTTCGTCGAGATGGAGAAGAGCTACTCCAAGCGGTCCACGTCTTCTTCCTCTTCATCGAGCTCAAGCGATGAGGAGATTGTCATCAGGAAGGGGAAGGACAAGGACGATCCGGCGGGCCTTTGTTTCATGGCTTTCGAGGACAGACCGAAGAGCCACTCACATCAACGCCGAAGATCCCGCAAGCGCTTCTGCTCAATGGCTCTTGGGGATAAGGAAGAGAAGGGCTCCTTCAATGACTCCGACGACGACGACAATGAAAAGGTATCATCTTATGAACGTGACATCGTTGATTTACTTGAAAGAAATCGTTAGGAGTTAAAATATCGGGAAAAACTGCTTATAGGGGCTAAGAAGAGGATAGATGAACTGGAGAGTGAGCTTGCCGTGGCCAACGGCAGAATTGAGAGTCTATCTTCTTCCCCTTGCTTGGGTGATAGCAGTGAGTGCCCAAAGTGTGAGGTGCTTCTATGTGACCTATCGACTCTGAAGTCCAGGTACACAGAAAGGGTTGATGAGAGGGACGCTTTGGCCACTGAGCTTGAGAGCGCTCAGCTGGAGCTGAAAGATGCTCATGCCACTGTCGTCGTGCCCTGTGCTGATTGCTCATCCCATCTAGCTAGTTTAGCTGAGCTGAAAGCCAAGGGCGATGAGCATTTGGGTGATTTGGAGAGAGTGAGAGCCGAGCTGGCACAGACTAGGCTAGAGCTTGAGACACTGTCAGTTCCGCCCACTGTCTGTGAGAACTGCTTGTCTCTTAGATTGGAGTTGATTAAGCTGAAAGCCGAAAAGTCTGTCCAGGTTGATAGAGAGTGCGAGACCTGCTTGTCTCAGGTGGAGGTACTAGCTTCCTTGAGAGAGGAGCTGGCTTATGCCCAAAATGAAAACTTTTACCTCCATTCAATCCTGAGTTGGATCAGTGCCAGAGAGCCACAGCTCGGCATGATGATCCAGCAGTTTAAGAGGCAGGATGGGTTTGGGGTAGGCTACACCTACACCAAGGCTGACTTTGAGAGTGCCATTAGCCGGGCAGTGGAGTGGAGTAAAATGACTCCTGAGAAGAGATACCCCAAGACTCACTCCACTGAGTCTTTTCAGGCTAGTCAGCCCAAGGATGGAGTGTTCCAAGAACAGCCTAAAGCTCCACCCAAGAAGCCCATCTGGGTTCCAAAGCCCAAACACCTCTACACTTCTCTATACTATCTTCCTAGACCCTCTCACACCAAGAAGACTACACCAAACATCACTAATCCCAAGAACCCCAAGCCTCAATCACATCCCAAGAAGCCTACTTACCACTGTGAGTTTTGTCAGAGAGACGGGCATCTTGCGGAGTTTTGCTTCAGGAGGAAGCAGGTTCAGAGAGCAGAGAGAGCTCGTGGTGGCCAGGAGCAGTTCTACCAGCAGGGTGGTAGACTGAGAGTTCCTCGACGCGAGGAGAGGCTGGAGGCCAGGCCGCGTCGTGTAGGTGGTGGTAGAGGAGACGACTTTCATGCCCGTGCTCCAGATGGTGGTGTTCATTCCGGCAGAGCTCCACGCCGTTTTGGCTACAGTCCTGGACCTCGTAGCCGAGGTTTTAGGTAGAACCATGGACCGCGCTTTGAGTCGCGTTTTGGTCCGAACTCTTATGATGATTTCTGCTTTCCATCTTTTGAGTAGATGGCTCGACACTGGTTTAACTCTTTTGCTAAACCTGGTGTCGAACCATTTGCTCCCCCTTACAACCACTAATTGTGCAGGATCGGGGACTGGAGGACGTTTGGATCATGGACTCAGGATGCTCTCACCACATGACGGGACATCGCAGATGGTTCTCCAGTCTCTCTCCCCCGAGCTCTAAAGAGTACATCACATTTAGGAACAGTGGTCAAGGGAAGGTACACAGCATTGGCTCAATTCGCATCTCAGATCATTTCTCTTTGAAGTACGTTGCTTTGGTTGGAAATTTGAACTTCAATTTGATTTCTGTTTCGCAACTTCTTGAGGATGGTTTGGAGGTTCGTTTTAAGAAGGGCAGTTCTTCTGGGATTGATTCTAGAGGATCTTTGATTTGCCAGATCTTACCCTTCGGTAAGGTTTTTTGGATTGACTTCTCTAGTTCTTTTGGCCCTTCTCGTTGTTTGATTGTTTGATCCTCCTCTAAGCTCTAGAAGTGGCATAGGAGGTTGGGCCATTTGAGTTTTGATCTTCTAGTCATGTTGAGCTCTATGGAACTCATCCGAGGATTTCCCAAGCTTAAGATGGAGAAGGATCTAGTTTGCCATCCCTGTCATCATGTGAAAATGGTTGCCGCTTCTCACTCACCTGTGACTCAGGTGATGACTTCGTACCCGAGAGAGCTGTTACACATGGACACTATCGGTCTAGCTCGGGTACGCTCAGTCGGTGGGAAGTAGTACGCTCTTGTGATCGTTGATGATTTTTCTCGATTTTTGTGGGTTTTCTTTTTGGAGTCTAAGGATGAGACTTTCCATTTTGTTCATGACCTGATTTTGAAGCTGAAGAATGAGAACAATGGTCGGATGCGAGCAATTCGCTCTGACAACGACTCTGAGTTCAAGAACTCTCAGTTCGCTAGCTTCTGTAGTGATCAGGGTCTTGACCATCAGTTCTCTGCTCCTTACACTCCCCCACAGAATGGCGTTGTGGAACGAAAGAACCGCACGCTAGTCGAGATGGCCAGGACGATGCTCGATGAGCACAAGACTCCTAGGCGTTTTTGGGCTGAAGCCATGAACACGGCTTGCTATCTGGCCAACCGCATTTTTCTTAGAGCTTACCTTGGTAAGACTTCATATGAGTTGTGGTTTAGCAGACAACCCAAGGTGAGCCACTTGCGAGCGTTTGGCTGCAAGTGCTTTGTGCTCAAGAAGGGAGGGCATTTGAACAAGTTTAAGTCTCGTTGCTAGGATGGAGTTTTTCTTGGCTATGCTTTGCATTCTCGAGGCTTCCGTGTTTGGAACCTCGATTCCCAGCAGCTTGTCGAGACTTGCGAGGTGTCATTTGATGAGTCCTTGCCTTCTTTGAACCCTTCGTTTGAGCCTTTTGGAGATGGTGAGCTCGGAGAGTCCATCTTCGAGGAAGATGATGACACTCCAGCTACTGATGAGGGTGGGCCTTCTGCACTGCCTGCAGAACCCACACCTTTGAGACTTCTACTAAGGACGAGGGCGGACCTCTGATCATTTCTTCCACTTCAATCGAGCCCCCTCAGTCAAGTCTAGAGGTGCCAGCTGCTGACTCCGGTGAGGTGACTTCAGATCACCAGGGATCCCGAGTAGTTCAGCGTGATCACCCCTCGGAGCTCATCATCGGTGATTTGTCTGAAAGACTTTGCGTTCGTCTGTTGACTCTCTTGCTGTGTTTGCTGAATCTGCTTTTGTTGCATCTTTTGAGCTTAGAGACGTTTCTCATGCTCTTTCTGATTCGAATTGGATTAATGCCATGCAAGAAGAGCTTGAGAATTTTATCCACAATCGGGTTTGGACACTGGTTGAGCTGCCACCTGGATGCAACCCCATAGGCACCAAGTGGGTGTTCAAGAACAAGCAAGGTGAAGATGGGGTTGTGGTGCGCAACAAAGCTCGACTGGTTGCCCAGGGTTTTTGTGAGAAGGAAGGTATTGACTTTGATGAAACTTTCGCCCATGTTGCCCGTCTTGAGTCCATTGCATTCTCTTAGCTTTTGCCGCTTCGAAGGGTTTTAAGCTTTTTCAAATAGATGTCAAGAGTGCTTTTCTGAACGGGTACATAGAGGAGGAGGTTTATGTTAGGCAGCCCCCTGGTTTTGAGAACCCTAAGTTTCCTCGACATGTTTTTAAGCTGCAGAAAGCTTTATACGGTCTGAAGCAAGACCCTAGGGCTTGGTATGACTGGTTAAAGCAGTTTTTGTTGGGGAAGGGCTTTGTGATGGGTTCTGTGGATAAAACTCTCTTCTTGCTCAGAGATGCTTCAGATTTCTTAGTCGCTCAGATTTACGTGGATGATATTATCTTTGGTGGTACTACTGATGCTCTTGTATCCAAGTTTTCTGAGCAGATGCACAGCGAGTTTGAGATGAGCCTCATGGGTGAGCTCAAGTACTTCTTAGGGCTCCAGATCAAGCAGACCAAGGATGACACCTTCATCCACAAGGGTAAGTACACTCGAGACATGTTGAAGAAATTTGACTTTGGTGGAGAGCTGAAGCCTCAGATGACCCCAATGGGCACATCTGGGGCTTGGACAAGGACAAGAGCGGCGTCAAGGTCAACGAGAGAGAGTTTCGAGGGATGATCGGTTCGCTGTTGTACTTGACAGTGACGAGGCCAGACATACAGTTTGATGTGGGACTGTGCGCGCGCTTCCAGTCATCACCACACGCGTCTCATCGGCAGGCTGTCAAGCGTATTTTCAGGTATCTCACCTATGCGCCTGATCTAGGTCTTTACTATTCAGCATCATCATCTCTTGATTTATCTGGCTTTTCAGACGCTGATTTTGGTGGGTGCCGGTTGGATCTCAAGTCGACTTCCGGTACTTGCCAGTTTCTTGGTTCGTCTCTTGTTTCTTGGTCTTCTCGAAAGCAGTCTGGAGTTGCACTTTCGACCACTAAGGTTGAGTATGTAGCTGCTGCTAGCTGCTGCTCACAGTTGGTTTGGATGATTTCCACATTGCGAGACTTTGGGTTGTTCTTTCCTACCAGAGTTCCTCTGTTTTGCGACAGCACCAGTGCTATTAGTGTAGGGAAAAACCCTTGTCTCCATTCAAAAACCAAACACATTGATGTGCGCTTTCACTTTCTGAGGGATCAATATGAGAAAGGTGTCATTGACCTTGTTCATGTTGATACTCATCATCAGTTGGCTGACATTTTCACCAAACCCCTAGATCAGTCTACCTTTGAGCGTTTATGAGGGGATTTGGGTGTTGTGTATCCTTTTTAGGATATTTTGAGTCAGTTTTTTCTTTCTTCTTTACTCTTTTCTTGAGTCTTTTTGTGTGTGTTCATATCATGCATATTCACATATCACACTTTTGAGCCTGCTTCTGTTATATGATTGAACTGCTTTACTTATTCTAGCTGGTACATGCTTTTGATTACTTATCGATGATCATGCTTTGGTTCAGTTCACTTGATATGTCTGATATCTGTCATATGCATGGCTTTTATGTTTAAAAATTGAAAAATGATCACCATTGCTTCTGGTAACTAGCATGTGTAGCCTGAATGCTTTTGCTATCTGTTACATGCCTTGTAGCTAGTTCCTTACCTAGATGCAAATATGCAACTTGGACATCTTTATGCTTTAAACATGGAAATGTGCTATAAAACTTTGAAAAAAATCAAAAAATGAGAATTCCATGCCTTTTATGCATAATTTGAAAAGATCCAGGTGGGTTTGCTTTGTCGCATTGCATTGTTCTAGATTGCTTACCATAGCACTTTGGTATGAACTAGGACAATGTAGTGTATGCCAAGACCAATGTCTTAAGCTTCTGATGGTCCAGTTCTAGCCTAGGATTGACTTGGTCGGTCAGCATAAGGTTTGACATGCAAATAACCCCTGGCAAAAATGAAAAAGGAAAATGAAAAGCCTGAAAATTAAAAGATAACAAGTTTGCTGAAGCACTTTGTCTTGGACGATGCTTATCTTGGTAGATATCAGTTAGCTTCTGCATCTCATGCTTTACCTTGCTTGTCAACTAGAAATTATGGTGATGTGTTTGTTTGCAAAAATTGAAAAATGCGTGCTAATGACTTTCTTTAGATATCATCTGTTGCACTGATCATTCCATGTGTCTTAGATAGTATGTTTTCTGTTGTCCCTGTTAGATGTTGTAACTGCAGTCAATCATATCTGAGAAGCATGCTTTCTTCACTCCACTTGCACCCCAGTTGCATTCATTGCATATTTTGAGGGGGAGTTGCATTTTAGGGGAGTCTGTGTCTCTTTCGAGTGCATTTTGTCTCGCTTGATGAGTCCACTTGTCAACAAGGGGGAGAATTTTTGGGAGAAGAGTTTAAGGGGGAGTTTTGGCTTTCTCTGGGATTTGTTTCAGGGGGAGTTTTTGTCCCGTTTGCCCTTACTCTTTTGATATCCGTGTTGATGATTCTGAGATTGCACTCGTTTTGAGCTTTTACTTTTGGTTAACCATAATGACCGATTCTTGCTTTTGTTCGGCTTTTGGTCATTAGGGTTAAACTTTTACTTTATTTTCTTCTTCTCTGTTTTCTTGTGCTTTGTTTTTTGTGTTTCCACATGTGTTCGCAGGTACTGGAGAGCTGATGAAGAGAAGTGTTGACAATGCACTCATCAAGGGCGAGATTGAGGAGCCATGCTGAAGAGCGTGGGCTTCATGGCTCCAAATGTGATGAGTCATTGTCAACGGTAGTCAAAGAGGACTGAAAAGAGGAGAAGACCTACTGTGTCTGGGCCGCATGTGACTCAGGTACACGGGCAGTGAGCGACTGTCAGGCAGAGGAGCAGTGAAGTCGGGCTGGCCCAATCCGGGTACATGGGCTAGGAAGAGCAGAGGATCCACTGGGCTGTTGACCAGGATTGACTCAGGTACACGGGCGGCGAGTGATTGCCAGACTGTAACACCCCAAATTTTCAAAACAATAAAAATATTATTAAATTCAATTTATTGGAATTATTATTTCAGAAAATACTTTTAAATCCCTTTTATACCCTTTTGAACTACAACATAGAGTAGATGACCAAATCAGGAGGTGAAACTTTTTGTATATGATCCTAAGACCAAAATATAATTTTGAGAATTTTTATAAATTTTTACCAGCCTTGGAAGTAGCCCTAATCTTTTAATTTATTTTCTGGAATTATTTTTATTCAGAAAAGTATTAGAACAGTAATGGGCTCCTCCCCCTCCCTTTTCTCTCTCCCGGCCGGCCCAGCCCGTTACCACGCTTGCCTCTGGCTGACAAATGGACCCCACCTGTCGGCGCCGAAACCTTCCCCTCGCGCGCGCACCCGACATCGCGGCCCCCGCCTGTCAGCTTCGCCTTCAACCTCGCGCCGTCGCCCCCAAACTACGCCGGCCACCTTTACTCCCTCGGATCCGCCCCCGCCGGCCCCCTCACCCTAATCACTCGCCGGCAATGAATTCCCCTCAACGCGCCGACCGTTTTCCCCCTATTAATTCGGCCGATTCGCGTCCAGGTTCGATGAACCGTGTCAACCCGAGCTCACCGGCGTCATGGCGTCATTAACCTCGGCCACCGTCAATTGCGCCCTCCCTGCCCCCGCCGGTACCTCTATTTAAGTCCTTTCCCTCCACCGCGTTCGGTTCACGCAACCATTCGCACTCAGACCAAGCAGAGCGCCCGCACTTCGCCGGTTAGAGCACTCCCTCTATTTCGTCTCCGGCCGCCGTTCGCCCTCGCCTCAGACCACCTCCGCCAGTGCCTCCGCCACCAACGTGACCGCAAGAACGACCCCGACCTCGGCCACCCCTCCGCCGACGTCGTACCCCGCCGGAACACCATCGCCGACGAGGAGCCCGAACCACTCCGCCGTCTACCCTCGTCGCCGGCCACGTCCCGTCGTCCCCGGACCACCGCCAAGGTACCATCGTGACCGCCGTAGCGTCCCCCTTCCATTTCTAGGCTTAGCTAGGACCGCCGTCGCTCGCCGTGGCCGCTGGCCCGCTCGCCGTCGTCGGAGAAGACGACCGGCACGGGTCGAGTACCCGTGCCGTGTCGGATCTGATCCCGACCGTGCGATCGCGATCGGACGACGCACGTGAGCCCACGTACGCGATCTAATCCGCGCCGTCGGATCTGGTCAAAGCGTTACGTTTTAATCTCACGCGTTGATTTTCATTTAACCCGGCGTGCGATCTCGTGCGTCCACGTGGTACCCCTTCGCGCGTTTTAATCCTGGCCGTCCGTTGTCACTTAACCCTCCCGCCTCGCGCCTGGCCACCGGATCCAGATCCGACGGTCCAGATCGAGCCGGCGCACGCGCACAGTGCGCGGGTTCACCGTGGGCCTGGCTCACCGTGGACCCGAGGGGTTTAAAATTTGAAAATAAATTCCAGAAATGCTTTTAAACTTGTAAAATTCATATCTAATGCATTTGAACTCTAAAAAATTGCCATTCCAATTTTAGAAAATTCATAAAATTATTCTCTACATGTTTATGCCATAAAAACAGTAGGTTTATTTTGACATTTTCATGTTTATTTAAATAAGTATTCAAATGCCCTTAGGGTTAAAATGCAAATTTAAATATTTAAACTCCAGAAAATTTATATAATTATTCCTTTCTGTTTAAACTCTAGAACCACTGAGTTTTCTCTGAATCATTTATATCAAATTGATTAGAAAACTTAATGTAGTATTATACACACTTAAACACCCTTTTATGAAAGACAATAATTCATTTAGATTCATTCTAAAATTAATGGAGAAATAAATTTCAGAACTTTAAATCATTGAATTTATTTTATTTATAATCAAACCAACTTTAACTTATGTTTTTATAATGTAATGTTATACTGTTTGATTAGATGTTATGTTCTTTTTATTTTACTTTATATTAAAAATACTACGACGTCGCCGAGGAGCCGGAGTACTTCCCCGAAGTCCCTCCCTCTCCCTTTGCTGAACAAGGCAAGTCACCAAACAACTCTTTTGAGCATATTGAACCCATGTCTGAATGGACTATCGCTAAAACACATAGGTTATGTATATGCATTAGTCAAATGAACCCTTACATTATATTTATTTAGGATCCCCCGACCTTGATGTGCAACCCAAGCCATGCTATCTCACCTAACCTCCTTGTCACCATATGAACTATGATATTAGCTAGTGTCCAATGTATTGACACGGCCGCTATAGGATAAAAATGAGTCGTAGCAAAATGGTTCTATTATATGATTCCCGTTGCTTCTTATCCTTGGAAATTCTGTTGGTGATGAGTCATGGTTGTGAGTGTATGCATGGTGGGTTCCGGGTGCAAGCTAGGGCATTGGTCAGTCGCACCCGGGGCACTATAAGGACCGGTCTGAGGGATCCGTTGCAATACACTTACGTACTAACCACAAGTCTAGTGGGTAAGTCCTAACTAAGGTATGGGTTGTTCCAAACCGAGGCCACCACTTGGAGATGGGTCAAGTTGCACCTGCGGGTGACTTGTACCAATGTGGCGCAAAAGGGGGTGCGACGTTAGCCGGGATGCGGCCCGGCGCGCCGGCGAAACCTAGAGCGGGTGGTTATCGCTTGGAACATCTCATATTGAGGTTTTGGCACGAGTTCCCGTGAAATGGGTCATCTCGTTGAGATGAGTGCGTGCCTTGTGGGTACAGTAGTACATCTCTGATCAGAGTCTTAAATCTTTTCGAAAAGCCGAGCCCACGGTCAAGGGCGGGTTGCGTGACATCCCCCAGTTAGTTTACTTTGAATATGAATGTGCATGATGGATTGACATGTAAGGACCGTTGTGCGAGGAGGTAAAACGTACTCCTCGAGTTAGTTGATGTTGATGATGTTCATATTTACTTTCCGCATGATTAAAATATGATTACACTAAATGCCATAACTGCAACTGCTTTATTCCGCATTGTTAGCCTTTATCCTTCCTTGTTTATTATCCTGCATTATTATTTGCATCTGCGGTGGCTTGTTGAGTACTTCTTGTACTCATACCCGTTGGACCCCACAGAGGATGCTTATCTTGAAGACGGTCTGGAGTAGCGACCCAGTCAAGAGGAAAAATCCTGAAGAAGAAGTTCGTCATGCCGTTTTCTAATTATTTTACTCTACTGTTTTTTTAAAACAATGATGTAATAAATATGGTCTGCGTACCATGAACAATGTCGTATGTACGGTTGTCGCATGATGAACCTCTTGTATTATTGTTTTTCTTATGAAATTCAATAATGTCTTGATTTGTTAAATCGGGGCGCTACAAGATGGTATCAGAGCCGACTTGACTGTAGGAAGCCAAACAGACCCGCCTAGCCATTAACCATAGGAAATTATTTTTGAAAATCTACTTCATAAACTTTGTTCCTCTCCTCACTTTTATTCAACTTGCTGTTTTGTAGATGCCTGTCTACCAAGTCCACAGTTACTGCCATCACTACGAGGGCTTCGTCCGGGAGCTCCGCATGATGCTCACCTTCCTCGGGTTCCTCTTCGAACCCGAATTTCAAGGAGTCTACCCCGACGAGTTCGCCGGGCCTTGCGACGTCTCCCTCACCGTCCATGGCTCCGGAGAGCATCTGCCGCCCTACACCACCGCACTTGGAGGCCCGACTTTCGACGTCGCGTGCCAACGAGTCGCCCTTCAGGCCCTCATGGAGCTGAGGATGATCTACGACGATCGTCTTCAGAACTCATCCTTCCGGCTTGTGCCGAAGCGTACTCCCGGAGCCCACCGTAGCATCTACCTCGGAGTTCACTCCGTGCGTGATCTGGTCATGGCCCGGCAGTCGCGTCTTCTGCAGGCCATGGATGATCTCCACACTGAGGCGGTGCTCGACGCCGACGAGCATCATGAGGCGGTTGCGTTTCTTCGTGAGGAAACGAAGAACCTGATCCAGCAGAACGGCGAGTTGCAGCGCAAGATCATGCAGCTGCAGAAGGACATAGCGGAGATGGTTCCTCTTCTTCCTAGGAAGAAGAAGCCTATCCGTGAGCCCCTCCCTCGCCCCAAGAGGATCCCGCCACGACCCTCTCCCGCCAGGCCTTCCACCAGCGCCCCTACACCACGCCCCGGCCTCGTCTCCGACTCCATCATCGAGAATTTTCTCGAGCCCACCATCTCTCTGGAGCCGCGCACTCGTGGTTTCGAGAGCACGGAGACCGCCTCCGGTGGCGAGTAGGCGTTAGGAGACGCTATCTAAATAAGAATCAAAATTTTGTATGTGGTGCTGCCCACGACGAGTGTGTCATGGGTAGAATAAAAACTTGATTGTAACAAACACTTTATGCCACTATATATAATTATGTGCTTGAATCTTATATGATTGTATTATCGTTTCGTCATTCTTTGCTTTATCGCTTTGTATATTCAGAAGATGGCCGACCACCAGAACACCGGCTCCAACAACGGAGCAGGAGGAAGCCGAGATGCGCCCGAGGGCGTTGTACCCAACTGGGGTGCGACAGGCCCGCGCCAATCCGGGTCGCCTTCCGCCAACCACCCCACCTTGGCGGAAATGATGGCGAATCAGAATCATCTGATCACCGCCCTCCTCACCCAAATGCAGCACCAACAGGCTCAGTTGGAACGTCTGCAGAACGGGGAGCCCGCCCCTCGCGCACCAGCACCCGCGGCCGCTCCGCAACTCTCCGAGTTCTTGCGCGTGCGCCCGCCCATCTTCTCGAGCACAACCAACCCGATGGAGGCCGGAGATTGGCTTCGCACCATCGAGAAGAAGCTCGACCTCCTCCCCTGCACAGACCGTGAGCGAGTGGCCTTCGCCACTCATCAGCTCCAGGGTCCCGCCGCTGAGTGGTGGGACAACTATCGTGCGTCCCAGCCAGAGGGCCACATGGTGACTTGGGCGGAGTTCACCATCGCCTTTCGTGCCGCTCACGTCCCCGCCGGTGTCATCGCGGTCAAGCAGCAGGAATTCCGCGACCTGCAACAAGGCAACCGGACTGTCATGGAGTACCTCCATGAGTTCAACCGCCTCGCATGCTACGCACCGGAGGAAGTGCGCACCGACGCCCTCCGCCAAGCCAAGTTCCTCAGGGGACTTAAAGATGAGCTGTCCATCCAGCTCGTCGCCGCCGACTTCGCCGACTTCCAGCGGCTTGTCAATAAAGCGCTCATCCAAGAGACTGAGCAGAACAAGCTGGACCTCAAGAAGAGGAAGATGATCGCCTTCAAGCACCAGCAGGCGAACACTCAGAGGCCCCGCTTCGTCCCTCCGCCACCAGCGCCCGCCTACCATCCTCGGCCCGCCTACAGGCCACCTCATGCAGCCGGTGGATCCAACGCCGGGCATCCTCGCCCCGCTCCACCAGCTCCGGCCGCTCAGCCGGCACCGGCCGCCAAGGCCCCGATCTTGAGGGATCGTCAAGGAAGGCCGGTCGTCTGCTTCAACTGTCGCAAGGAAGGGCACTACTCGCACCAGTGTCCTCACCCCAAGCAGAACCAAGGCGCAGCACCCCACCAGGCCGTTCGCGCCCGCGTCAACCACATCAGCGCGGAGGAAGCTCAGGAGGCTCCTGAAGTCGTACTCGGTACGTTTACTATGAATTCTGTACCGGCCGTCATATTATTTGACTCTGGAGCAACCCACTCCTTTGTCTCGGAAGATTTTGCAAAAACAAACAATCTGGACGTGCTCCCTCTACCCATTCCCATGGTGATTGCCACCCCCGGCAATAGGACCTCAGCTCGCTTCTACAGCCCTAAGGTTCAACTTGACATCCAAGGAGTGCTGTTTCGGGCCGAGCCTGTCCTCATCCAATGCACCGGACTCGACCTTATACTAGGTATGGATTGGTTGATGAAGCACAAGGGAGTGATCGACTGTGCCAACAAGTCCGTCACGGTGACCAGTCCTGAAGGCGTAACCGTCACTTTCCGGATGGTCAGTCGCAAACCACTCGGAGCGTCCCTTCGCTCAATAGCTCTTGAAGAGGTGCCAATAGTCAAGGAGTTTGCAGATGTTTTCCCCGAAGATCTGCCCGGAATGCCTCCCAAGCGGGACATCGAATTCAGAATCGAGCTTGTCCCGGGGACCACTCCAATCTCCAAGCGCCCATACCGAATGGCCGCCAATGAACTAGCCGAAGTCAAGAGCAACATCGAAGACCTTGAGCAGAAAGGTTACATCCGACCGAGTACCTCACCCTAGGGTGCACCGGTCATATTTGCCATGAAGAAGGACAAGACCAAGAGGATGTGCGTGGACTATAGAGCCTTGAACGACGTAACCATCAAGAACAAATACCCATTGCCTCGGATCGACGACCTGTTCGATCAGCTGAAAGGATCCTCGGTGTTTTCCAAGATTGACCTCAGGTCAGGTTATCACCAGTTAAGGATCAGGGAGGAAGATATACCCAAGACTGCCTTCACCTCCCGCTATGGACTCTACGAGTACACTGTGATGTCGTTCGGACTCACGAATGCCCCGACCTTTTTCATGAACATGATGAACAATGTATTCATGGAGTTCTTGGACAAGTTCATCGTGGTATTCATCGACGATATCCTCGTTTACTCCAAGACCAAGGAAGAACACGAGACTCACCTCCGTCTGACCCTCGGAAAGCTAAGGGAGCAGCAACTGTACGCCAAATACAGCAAATGCGAATTTTGGTCGTCTGAGGTGAAGTTTCTCGGCCATGTAATATCTGCCGGAGGAATAGCAGTGGACCCAACCACCGTTGAAGCGGTTACCAACTGGCTGCAGCCCACGACCGTGACCGAGATCCGGAGTTTTCTCGGATTGGCCGGATACTACCGCCGGTTCATCGAGAATTTTTCCAAGATCGCCAAGCCTATGACCAGACTTCTGCAGAAAGAGGTGAAGTTTGACTGGACCCCCGACTGCGAAGAAAGCTTCCAGACCCTCAAGAAGAAGCTTGTGTCAGCCCCCATTCTGACTCTGCCAGACATCCGGAAAGACTTCCACGTCTACTGTGATGCCTCTCGTCAAGGATTGGGATGCGTCTTAATGCAAGAAGGGAAGGTGATATCCTACGCCTCCCGGCAATTGAGACCGCATGAGCTGAACTACCCAACCCACGACCTGGAACTAGCAGCCGTGGTTCATGCCTTGAAGATATGGAGACATTACCTTGTGGGAAATCGGTGTGAGGTCTTCACCGACCACAAGAGCCTCAAGTACATATTCACCCAACCAGATCTGAACCTCAGGCAAAGGAGATGGTTGGAACTGATCAAGGATTACGACTTGGGCATCCATTATCATCCGGGCAAAGCGAACGTGGTGGCAGACGCCCTTAGTCGAAAAGGGTACTGCAATGCCATCATGATTCAAGACCAGGCTCCTCTGCTTTATAAGGAGATGGAAAGGCTAAATCTAGGGATCACCACTCGAGAGTACCTCGCTGCCTTGGAGTCTCGGCCTGTCTTAATAGACCAGATCCGAGAGAAGCAGAAGGAAGACCCAGACATCCTGGAGATCCAGCAAAACATGAGGAAGGGTAAAGCCCCCGGATTCTCCGAGGATGAACATGGTACCATTTGGTTCGGAAACCGAGTATGCGTACCCAACCTACCTGAGTTGAAAACTCTCATCCTTCAGGAAGCCCACGATACTCTATACTCCATCCATCCCGGGAGTACAAAGATGTACCAAGACCTGAAGGAAAAATATTGGTGGGTCAGCATGAAGAGAGAAATAGCTGAGTATGTGGCCAAGTGCGACACATGCCGGCGAGTCAAGGCAGAGCATCAGAGACCTGCCGGACTGCTTCAACCCCTCAAAGTCCCTGAATGGAAGTGGGAAGAGATAGGAATGGACTTCATCACGGGACTGCCCAGGACCCAAGCTGGTCATGATTCTATCTGGGTGATCGTTGATCGACTCACCAAGGTAGCCCACTTCGTCCCGGTCAAGACAACTTACACCGTCGCCAAGTTGGCTGAGTTGTATATGACCCGGATCGTGTGCCTCCACGGAGTTCCTAAGAAGATTGTATCTGACCGCGGGAGCCAGTTTACCTCCAAGTTTTGGAAGAACCTTCAAGAGGAACTAGGCACCCGGCTGAACTTTAGCACCGCCTATCATCCACAGACCGACGGTCAAACCGAAAGGGTCAACCAGATATTGGAGGATATGCTTAGAGCTTGTGCTCTAGACTTTGGCGGAATGTGGGACAAGAACTTACCATATGCAGAGTTCTCCTAAAACAACAGCTATCAAGCCAGTCTGCAAATGTCCCCGTTCGAAGCACTCTATGGGCGTAAGTGCAGAACACCGTTGCTCTGGGATCAAACCGGAGAATCACAACTGTTTGGGACAGATTTATTGAGAGAAGCCGAAGAGAAAGTTAAGATCATAAGAGACCGACTGAAGGCAGCCCAATCCAGGCAGAAGAGCTACGCCGATAACCGTCGAAGAGATCTAGCCTTTGAGGAGGGCGATTATGTCTACCTCCGAGTCACTCCCCTCCGTGGCACTCAAAGGTTCAACATGAAAGGCAAGCTAGCACCCCGCTACGTCGGACCTTTCCAGATCCTCCGTCGACAAGGAGAAGTGGCATATCAACTTGAACTGCCTCCATCCTTGGCAGGCGTTCATGATGTGTTCCATGTCTCTCAGCTGAAGAAGTGCCTCCGTGCACCCACCGAGCAAGCCGACCTTCAGCAGCTCAACGTCCAAGAAGACTTGACCTACATAGAGAGACCCGTCAAGATCTTGGAAACCAAGGAAAGAGTAACCAGAAGTCGCGTCGTCCGCTTCTGCAAAGTCCAATGGAACAACCATCCCGCAGAAGAAGCCACTTGGGAAAAAGAAGACGAGCTGAAAGCCAAATACCCCGAGCTATTCGAGTAGCGTTCCAATCTCGAGGACGAGATTCTTGTAAGGGGGATAGGTTTGTAACACCCCAAATTTTCAAAACAATAAAAATATTATTAAATTCAATTTATTGGAATTATTATTTCAGAAAATACTTTTAAATCCCTTTTATACCCTTTTGAACTACAACATAGAGTAGATGACCAAATCAGGAGGTGAAACTTTTTGTATATGATCCTAAGACCAAAATATAATTTTGAGAATTTTTATAAATTTTTACCAGCCTTGGAAGTAGCCCTAATCTTTTAATTTATTTTCTGGAATTATTTTTATTCAGAAAAGTATTAGAACAGTAATGGGCTCCTCCCCCTCCCTTTTCTCTCTCCCGGCCGGCCCAGCCCGTTACCACGCTTGCCTCTGGCTGACAAATGGACCCCACCTGTCGGCGTCGAAACCTTCCCCTCGCGCGCGCACCCGACATCGCGGCCCCCGCCTGTCAGCTTCGCCTTCAACCTCGCGCCGTCGCCCCCCAAACTACGCCGGCCACCTTTACTCCCTCGGATCCGCCCCCGCCGGCCCCCTCACCCTAATCACTCGCCGGCAATGAATTCCCCTCAACGCGCCGACCGTTTTCCCCCTATTAATTCGGCCGATTCGCGTCCAGGTTCGATGAACCGCGTCAACCCGAGCTCACCGGCGTCATGGCGTCATTAACCTCGGCCACCGTCAATTGCGCCCTCCCTGCCCCCGCCGGTACCTCTATTTAAGTCCTTGCCCTCCACCGCGTTCGGTTCACGCAACCATTCGCACTCAGACCAAGCAGAGCACCCGCACTTCGCCGGTTAGAGCACTCCCTCTATTTCGTCTCCGGCCGCCGTTCGCCCTCGCCTCAGACCACCTCCGCCAGTGCCTCCGCCACCAACGTGACCGCAAGAACGACCCCGACCTCGGCCACCCCTCCGCCGACGTCGTACCCCGCCAGAACACCATCGCCGACGAGGAGCCCGAACCACTCCGCCGTCTACCCTCGTCGCCGGCCACGTCCCGTCGTCCCCGGACCACCGCCAAGGTACCATCGTGACCGCCGTAGCGTCCCCCTTCCATTTCTAGGCTTAGCTAGGACCGCCGTCGCTCGCCGTGGCCGCTGGCCCGCTCGCCGTCGTCGGAGAAGACGACCGGCACGGGTCGAGTACCCGTGCCGTGTCGGATCTGATCCCGACCGTGCGATCGCGATCGGACGACGCACGTGAGCCCACGTACGCGATCTAATCCGCGCCGTCGGATCTGGTCAAAGCGTTACGTTTTAATCTCACGCGTTGATTTTCATTTAACCCGGCGTGCGATCTCGTGCGTCCACGTGGTACCCCTTCGCGCGTTTTAATCCTGGCCGTCCGTTGTCACTTAACCCTCCCGCCTCGCGCCTGGCCACCGGATCCAGATCCGACGGTCCAGATCGAGCCGGCGCACGCGCACAGTGCGCGGGTTCACCGTGGGCCTGGCTCACCGTGGACCCGAGGGGTTTAAAATTTGAAAATAAATTCCAGAAATGCTTTTAAACTTGTAAAATTCTTATCTAATGCATTTGAACTCTAAAAAATTGCCATTCCAATTTTAGAAAATTCATAAAATTATTCTCTACATGTTTATGCCATAAAAACAGTAGGTTTATTTTGACATTTTCATGTTTATTTAAATAAGTATTCAAATGCCCTTAGGGTTAAAATGCAAATTTAAATATTTAAACTCCAGAAAATTTATATAATTATTCCTTTCTGTTTAAACTCTAGAACCACTAAGTTTTCTCTGAATCATTTATATCAAATTGATTAGAAAACTTAATGTAGTATTATACACACTTAAACACCCTTTTATGAAAGACAATAATTCATTTAGATTCATTCTAAATTAATGGAGAAATAAATTTCAGAACTTTAAATCATTGAATTTATTTTATTTATAATCAAACCAACTTTAACTTATGTGTTTATAATGTAATGTTATACTGTTTGATTAGATGTTATGTTCTTTTATTTTACTTTATATTAAAAAGACTACGACGTCGCCGAGGAGCCGGAGTACTTCCCCGAAGTCCCTCCCTCTCCCTTTGCTGAACAAGGCAAGTCACCAATCAACTCTTTTGAGCATATTGAACCCATGTCTGAATGGACTATCGCTAAAACACATAGGTTATGTATATGCATTAGTCAAATGAACCCTTACATTATATTTATTTAGGATCCCCCGACCTTGATGTGCAACCCAAGCCATGCTATCTCGCCTAACCTCCTTGTCACCATATGAACTATGATATTAGCTAGTGTCCAATGTATTGACACGGCCGCTATAGGATAAAAATGAGTCGTAGCAAAATGGTTCTATTATATGATTCCCGTTGCTTCTTATCCTTGGAAATTCTGTTGGTGATGAGTCATGGTTGTGAGTGTATGCATGGTGGGTTCCGGGTGCAAGCTAGGGCATTGGTCAGTCGCACCCGGGGCACTATAAGGACCGGTCTGAGGGATCCGTTGCAATACACTTACGTACTAACCACAAGTCTAGTGGGTAAGTCCTAACTAAGGTATGGGTTGTTCCAAACCGAGGCCACCACTTGGAGATGGGTCAAGTTGCACCTGCGGGTGACTTGTACCAATGTGGCGCAAAAGGGGGTGCGACGTTAGCCGGGATGCGGCCCGGCGCGCCGGCGAAACCTAGAGCGGGTGGTTATCGCTTGGAACATCTCATATTGAGGTTTTGGCACGAGTTCCCGTGAAATGGGTCATCTCGTTGAGATGAGTGCGTGCCTTGTGGGTACAGTAGTACATCTCTGATCAGAGTCTTAAATCTTTTCGAAAAGCCGAGCCCACGGTCAAGGGCGAGTTGCGTGACATCCCCCAGTTAGTTTACTTTGAATATGAATGTGCATGATGGATTGACATGTAAGGACCGTTGTGCGAGGAGGTAAAACGTACTCCTCGAGTTAGTTGATGTTGATGATGTTCATATTTACTTTCCGCATGATTAAAATATGATTACACTAAATGCCATAACTGCAACTGCTTTATTCCGCATTGTTAGCCTTTATCCTTCCTTGTTTATTATCCTGCATTATTATTTGCATCTGCGGTGGCTTGTTGAGTACTTCTTGTACTCATACCCGTTGGACCCCACAGAGGATGCTTATCTTGAAGACAGTCTGGAGTAGCGACCCAGTCAAGAGGAAAAATCCTGAAGAAGAAGTTCGTCATGCCGTTTTCTAATTATTTTACTCTACTGTTTTATTAAAACAATGATGTAATAAATATGGTCTGCGTACCATGAACAATGTCGTATGTACGGTTGTCGCATGATGAACCTCTTGTATTATTGTTTTTCTTATGAAATTCAATAATGTCTCGATTTGTTAAATCGGGGCGCTACACAGACTGAGAGAGTTGTGGAATTGGGCCGGCCCAATCTGGGTACCTGGTGCAAAGTCGGTGGACGCTTTGTTAGTTTCAGCACAAAACTGATGACCGCTGATCTCGCATCGGACTGTTCAGAGGCAAAGCCGTAGTCGCTACAAAAGCTCCGCTTCCGGATAAGTCATCTGTAAATAGGAGTTTACTTTTTTATCCTTAGGCCCACAGTCAGTCAGTCGAGTCTGTAAAAATATCCTAAGGGAAGTTTGGTCTTTTCCATTTATTTCAGCGTCTGTAAAAAACCCTAAGGGTCTGGTGGAATATTCCTAGGCTATTGGGCTGCCTATAAATAGGGCCCCAATCCCTAGGGTTAGGTCACCCTTTTCTGAAATCACTTTACTAATCAAGAGTGGGTCACTTTTGGTGTGCATTCCCTGGTGCTCTATTCCTCTCCGCCGCCATCATCTCTCACGCACGACATTCCTGTTCATCACAAGCAAATTGAACTGTGTTTTTATCTCACATGTTTCTGCTTGCCTCGATTTGCGTGTGTTTGTTTGCCGTTGATTTCTGAGATCTTTGCAGAAACACTTGTTTATTCTCAAGATCTCTATTATCTACAAGGTTTCTGTTACCGAGCACGTTTCTTTAACTGCATCTATTTTCTCGGTAGCCACTGTTGATCGATTGCATGGCTAACTACAGTCTAGGATTTATTTATTAATCTTCAGCTTGCTTACAGCAGTTGTGTGGGAATTTTGTTAGCCTGGCAGCTAGGTTCTATGAGTCTCTGTTCTTGTGCATATAGGATGCAGGAAGTCATCATTTCTCCTGTTTCTGACGCTTTTCAGTGCTGGTACAAGTCTTGAAGCTAGTATTGCAGAAGCTAGTTTGCTTTAGGTGGCAGGGTCCGATCTGACTTTTCTGCACATTTTTTTTGCTTGAGGACTTCGTTAGGTGTAGGCTTCGCAGGTGTGAACGTTATCTTGCAAAGTTTGAACACTTTTATTTCTTCGGTGTTTGCGTTTGCGAAGTTGCGTGGGCTGACATCCGAAGGGAATACAGCATCGGAGCTTACAGTCTTCGGAGTTTATTCGGTGTTCTGTAACTTCAGACTACCTTCTCCGAAACCTCACAAGTAGTGCTTTCTCTTGCGAAGCACCTTCTCTCAGTGTTGAATTTTTCCTGTGAGCTTCGCTCGAAGTGTGCTGCATCTTGCCTGGCGTCAATACATTTGTGTGGGTCCCACTCAGTTTGTGCTTTTGGAGGTTGTGATTCGGAGTCTGTTTCTAGGTTTCGGTTTCTTGTGTGAAAGCACCAGAGGACTCCGATTCAAAGTTAGTCTGCGATTCAAAGGTCACTACTCTGGTAGTCATACTTCGATCAATCTGGCTTCGAAGGTTGCGTTGCAGGCTTCAATTTTTTCTCTGTTAAGTTTCGAAGTTGATTTTTCTTGTGTTAAGCTTCGTAGCCTCGAGGTGTGTTTTGTTCGAAGCAGGCTTCGGTAGCCTCACACTTCGCACAAGGCACTTCACACCGAAGCATGCTTCGTAGTTCGCTACACTCTTCACCAAACTAGCTTCAACTCCATCAACCTTCGGCACGTCCACTACAGACTTCGTCAGCCTTTGACAAAGGTCTTCGAAGCAGACTTCGGCACAACCTTCACAGGCTTCGACATTGCTGGCTTCGTCAAGTACCGAATTGGACACAACTTTAAACAGTAACCTTTCATCTCCTTTTAACGTACACTCGGAGTTTTTGCTGTGATGATTTATTTCTGAGAACCTTGATCTGCCCATGTTTTAAATGCTTTGTTATTCTGCCTATTAGCACTGTATTGGTGTTTCTTTGTCTAGGACATTGGTCGTTTCTAGGCTAAATACTTTTAGGCTTTGGTGATCTATTTATGTTTTGCTGCTAAGTCTTTTGAGGTGCGTTGGGTGTTGGGAGTAGGCCATTGATTGAAAGAATTTTTTAGGCGCCCATTCACCCCCCTCTGGTCGCTACTTTTGGTCCTACACTTTCCAAGAAATCATTACTTTGCCCCTAGTGTGCCCTGAATGATGTTTATTTCCTACTGCAACATGGATGCTCTTTATTGCCAATTGCTACCGTTAGTTAGTCTTTTTCTCTATCTACCCCGATGGAGTCTTGGGAAGCCTGGGCCTATCATCTGCTATTTTCTAAGATACTTGTTGTACATCACCATTCTTGAAATTTAGGCTACCATTGGCTGACAATGTAACACCTCTCACATACAAGATGTGTTTTGCTCATGTTATCCAGTAAGACGTTATAGGTACGATGCCACTACATGCAACATGTTCTTCCATATTATACACAGGGGCAAGAGAAATTGCCACTAAAACACAAACACATGTTATGATCCAATCAAACTTTTAAGGAACCACAACATGCAATCTATTCCTGTTCCTATTCCTGCTCCTATTCTTGGACTGTATTACTTACTATATGACAATATATGAAGAAATGCAATTTTTAGGAGACCAACCGTATTCAACATAAACTCAATTCAATCTAAATTTGAACCAGCAAATCTTGTAAGTACTGGGTTTATGGTCCTAGGCTAAAATGGAAACCCTACATTCTGTTCTATCTCAACCTAAAATTGACACATCTAGGACAATGCTCACCTTCTCCTGGACAGGCGATGTTGGTGGTGATCGGAACATCGGAACATCGGAGGTGGCCAGGTGGATAGATGCAGTATTGGTGATGGCAAACGAATGGGAGGAGACGGTGGAGGGCGGAAGGGCAGAGGCAGCCAGATGATCGTACATGGTGTCGGCGATGGCGAACAGATGGCTAGAGTCTTTGGCGGCTACGATGGCCTTGACACAGAAGGTTGGACGGCGGTGCCATGTGCATAGGATACAATAGATATGGTGATTGCGGGAGGAGACAAGTGCAGATGGTGAAAAATGGCTACGTGGATATGATTTTTCTACAAATTTTGGTTTATTATTTCACGCACTCGCAATTCAAATTTCTCCTATTTCAATTCAAATAGTAGAAGCACATTTAATGAATTAAAAATAGTAAACTTACACAAAAATGCCAATTTTTTCACAAGATAAGATACATTGTATTTTGATTGTAGAAAAAGTTTCACGTTCAAATGAGGATTAAATTGATGATTTTCTTTCAAACCCACCAAATTCCTTCTTTAAATCCTAATCCGTCCTTGGAGAATCTCCGGTTTTCTTAACATTGTATGTGATAATTTTATCGAAATATTTTTAAATTTGTATCACAACATCTATGTTTTATATAATAATACCATGATGGTTTTCATATTTCTTAGACTTCATTTAATTTTTTAGAATTAAAAATCCATTAAGCTATGCGTCGCTAATCGAGTGTTGCAACCTAGATTTTTCAAAATTTCTTTCAATTTTGTGTGTAAGAACTAAAAATGTACTAAAAAATGAATATGATTTTTCTATAAATTTTGGATCATTATTTCAAGCACTTGCGGTTCAAATTTTACATATTTCAATTTAAATCCTTATAATAGACTTAATAAATTAAAAATAGTAAAATGACACAAAAATGCTAAATTTTTTCATGTGATAAGATACACTGTATTTTGATTGTAGAAAGAGTTTTAAGGTAAAACAAGGATTTAAACAATGATTTGCTTTCAAGCCTATCATGTTTCTTCTTTAAATTCTAATTCATACTCGAAGAACCTCGAGCTTCCTTAACATCCTATGTGATAACTTTAACTAAATATTTTTAAATTTTTATCATAGCATCTACATATAATATCATAACATCATGATAGGTCTCTTATTTTTCATACTTCATTTGTTTTTTAGAATTAAAAATCCATTGAACTCTATGTTGGCAACACTACCTCAAATAAGACCATTAGTGACGGGTTGTAAAAACCCATTAGTGATAGAGTATCCTTTAGTGACGTTTACACTGTGGCATGTTACTAAAGGGTGTCAGTTCAATCTATAGGTGGCCCTTTAGTGACGAGTTTTTATTTAGACCCGTCGCTAATATTATGATCATATTGTAAAAAAATAATTTTTAGACTACATCCTGAATCAAAGCAAGAATTTTGCAGCCAACATTATATATTATAAACACATCACATAAGTTTTATCACATAATACCACAACACAATTTGTATTGAAAAAGCAAAGCATAAATTACATAAATGAGTCATTCACTAACTCTTACAAGTTATGTTTACAATGCAACTAATAAAAATTAATTAATACCATTACAAAGGAAATCTTCCTTCGAAGAGATGACTTTATCCATTAAGAATGTCCCTAGCCATCCTCAGATGCTATGCAAGTCAGTCTCCATAAGAAAAATTTTAGGTATATATGAGAAATTAGTTTTTACATTAGTTGATGTATTGTTGTCGTATACGCCATCAAGGCCATCAGATATATGATATTATCTTACTTATGTATTTTGAAGTTCTATGTCGTTAAGGCCATCAACATATGGTATGCGAAAAAATCAACATTATTTTTCCTAGAGGTTGAGTGTAGCACTGCTATAGAAAGACATGATTAGTGAGGAGGACACATTTAATTTGGATAAGGAAAATATTTAGAGATTTACCAACATTGTGGTTTATGTACCAACTATCAGCATTCCATTGCATTTAATATATCGGTACCGACACCGAATGCTCTATAATGAGCTACAACAAAAATGAGTTCAACTAGAATAGGTTAAAGGTTCAACTTATAATAATAAAATGAAGAAAACATTACTCATTGATTATGCTTCTGATTATGGAGTAGTCTCTCTCGGTGTGGTCACCATTGGGTCCAAATGATCTTATTGAGTCAATATACCATATGCTCCCCTATTCGCTCAATGAAGAGTTGGTCTAGTATAAGGATATGTGTGGCAACTAATTAATTAAATCTTATCACTAAAGAATATTAAAGGAAAAAGTGACTTAAAGGAACAAATTATATGGTAGTGAGCATATAATGTAAGAACATTTCATGAAAAAACTAGGCCAACTCTTTATTAAGAAAATAGGAAAGCATATAGAGGAGAACATGGGAAAATTACATACCCTAGCTATAACGAGTTCATTCATTTATAGAACACATAAATCAAGTTGATCATGTATACATATAGGGTATACATAAGTACAAAGGAGTTGCAAAGAAAAAAGTAACCATCGAAAATAATACATGACATACTACATTGCATAGATAAAGTACTGGTTTTAGAGTAAATAATTATTGAAAACTACAAAATGATAAACATGACATTCACAAAAGTATAAATATGGCATAGGTAATTATCAACATTCATAGATTCACTGAAGTACCAACATGGTGTAGTCAAATACCAACATTATAGGTAAATATCAACATTCATAGATTCACTAAAGGATCTGGCTAGGGTTCTTAGAGCATGAAGGTAGGTACCTTGGGAGGAGAAGGAAGAATCAAGATGAGGCGGCGACGAGGATGAATCGGTGATGGAAAGGCATGGTGAGGTGGTGGTGAGAATGAATCGGTACAGTGAGAACGATTCAACAACAAAAAAGAGGTCACGTGCTCCGACGAGGAAGGTCATGCACGATGATAAGGAGAAGATGTCAGTGATGAGGGAGAGGTGGCAGCGACGAGGGAGAGGTAGGGCGATGTGAGCAACATGTGTTGTCAACAAGGAAGAAGAGGTGACAGTGCTGATCAGAGGCTAGGGTTAGGGATTAGTGTAAAATGAAAGTGTGGCTAGTCCAATTTTGCCCTGCCTATTTATACCCAGGAGATACTCTTCAGTGATGGGTCATAATTAACATGACTTGTCACTAAAAAGGGTCTCCATATTTAGTCACGTGGGTAAAGTAACACCCATCACTAAAGAGCATACCCATTAGTGACAGCACATATTGTGACCCATCACTAAAGGGGATGCCCATCTTTAGTGACGAGTTATAACATAATATGTCACTAATACTAGTACGCTTTAGTGATGAGTCACAATATGAACCATCACTAATGGAGGTGGTCCCTCTTCAGTGACGAACCACATTATGACCCATAACTAATGGTGCATCTTTAGTGACAGGTGTAAAATAGTTCGTCACTAAAAGTATATTAGTGACGTGTGTCATATATCTATCACTAAAGCTCTATCACTAAAAACTATTTCTGTGGTAGTGCGATCGAGTGTCGTAACCTAGATTTTTCAAAATTTCTTTCAATTCAGTCGGTAAGAACTAAAAATATACTAAAAACATGAATATGATTTTTCTATAAATTTTGGTCCATTATTTCAATCACTTGCTGTTCATATTTTACTAATTTCAATTTAAATCATAGAAACACACTTAATGAATTAAAAATAGTAAACTAACATAGAAAAATGCTAATTGTTTTCACGGGATAAGATAAACTGTATTTTGATTGTTGAAATAGTTTCAAGTGAGTTTTTGACTGATGATTTGATTTCAAACCCAACACATTCCTTCTTTAAATACTAATTCGTCCACGGAGAATCTTTGGATTTCCTAACATCGTATGTATAAATTTCTCAAAATATTTTTAATTTTTTATCAAAGCGTCTTTGTATCATATCATTACACCATGACATGTCTTGTGTTTTTTAGTCTTCATTTTATTTTTGAGCATTAAAAAACTATTAAGCTATATATTGTCGATCTTGTGTTGCAACCTATATTTTCCAATTTTTCTTTCAATTTAGTGGATAAGAACTAAAATGTACTTAAAACATGAATATGATCTTTTTATAATTTTTGGTTTATTATTTCAAGCACTTGCTATTCAAATTTGACCTATTTGAATTTAAATCCTAGAAAAACACTTTATTAAATAAAAGTAGTAAACTAACACAGAAAATGCCAAATTTTTTCACGGGATAAGATAAGCTATATTTTGGTTGTAGAAAAAGTTTCAAATTCAAACAAGGATTTAACCGTTAATTTTCTTTCAAACCCAACATATTCCTTATTTAAATCCTAATTTATCCTCAAAAAACCTTTGACTTTCTTAACATCGTACGTGCGTGTCAACTTTCGTGATTTTTTTTTAATTTTTTATAACATCATATATGTATCATATCATAACACCATGATAGGTCTTGTGTTTTTTAGACTTTATTTTGTTTTTAGAATTAAAAATCATTAAGTTGTACATTGTCGATCGAGTGTCGTAACCTATTTTCTTTCAAAATTTCGTTAAATTTAGTGGATAAGAACGAAAAATATACTTAAAAAGATAATATTATTTTTCTATAAATTTGGTTTGTAGTTCAAAATAGTAAACTTACCTAGAAAAATACCAAATTTTTACATGAAATAGGATATGTTATATTTTCTTTAAGATTTTAAAAATAAATATGACATGTTAAAAGATTTAGGAATTCAAAAAATTATAAATTTGGAGAATGTTATCACTAAATTTTGGAATTCAACAAATTATAACCTTTTGTTTTAAAATTTATTATTTATTATTAAAAAGTCAAACATTTGTATTTTAACATTTATTATTTATTATGAAAAAGGCTACCTTTGTGTTTTTAACATTTATTATTTGTTATTAAAAAACTCTAAATCCGAAACTCAACCATAAATTGTTGCAGCGCAAGAAAGAGTGTTATACACCACCAACAGTGTCAGATTGTAAATGGAACCAATACTGTTTTGCCAAATTTAGTGTCGGTTCATCACACAAACAGACACTAATACAGTTTGTAAGTGGAACCAGCACTGAAAGTGGTTCAACAGTGCTGGTTCTGTTTAAGTTCAAAAAAATTAACGATATTTTTTAAACCGGTAGTCAGTATTGGCTTGGAAATAACTGGCACTCATATGATGCTACTTTTAAGTGGTTATGTGGTAATGGGTGAAAATGCCACACATTACTTATGGTGTTTAATTGTATTTTTTTTCTTATTTTTAAACAAGTTGTATTTTACTCTAGAATTTTGTGGGGGCTATTATTACTACCCTCCATCCTAAAATGTTAAGCGTTTGGCACATATATTAGTAGTTGAGTGGAGTAATGATACAGTTCAAAGGGGGTATGGGTACTTTATAGGTACAAGTTATATTTTACAAGTATGAGGAAGCTGCATTTTAGATAAATTTTGAAATCTAAAAGTATTATATTTGAAATGGACGGAGTACATTACACAATACGTCTCAACATTTTTAGAATTTTCTTGCTGTTTTAAACACCTGAGAGACTGATTTAAACACCAAGATTTAAAACTGCATGCAATCTTTTATGTAAAATTTTGAAAATATTTCTGAACATAGATTATATATATATCGTCATCTATATATATACGTCTCTACAAAATTTCAGCATAAAATACGAAATTTATAAAGAGAAACAAAAAATATAAATATCACTAAGGTGTACGTAGAGTGAGCCATTTTCAATAGTTTAGATGGTAAAATAAGAAAGAAAGTTTAGTGGGTGAAGTGATCTGATAAAATAATTCAAGGGAGTAAAACGTTTTTTTTTTCTTTCGTAAATTATTTATCCCTTCTCGATTCCATCATCGCCGTTTGTCATCCTGTCGGTGCACTGTGGAAGCTAAGACCTCTTGTACGCCATGCTAAGCGATCATGCATGATGTGAGGGCCATGTTTTGCCACGTCACCAATTAACATTAATTGGGATGGCCAAAGAGACCACGTTTTTTTGTAAATGCAAGCCCAAACCGGTTGTTCTAAGTTTTTTTTATAAAAAAACAGTTTCAATACTGAGTAAACAATTTAATAAATATTGTTTCAGCGGTTGATAAAAAAATATTTTAGTTAAAAAAGTGAAATATAATCGAATCTATATTGAAACATTTTATTCTCACGTACGTACCATACAATAAGTTTCAACTACTTAAACATAATAACAAGCTAGGATGTTACATTTCTGCTTTTTAGCATTGCAAACAATATCATCGAATATTACATCTTGACTGTAACATTTTTTACCATATATATTGGAGCATTTTTCATTAAGTATTAAAACATCGTCCTTTTTTCAAATACTAGTTTAGTACCCATGCGTTGCAACGAAATTTTTTTTTACAGTATTAAAATAACACCACACAAATGATACACATAACTTAAAACATAATAAAATAGCATTTATCATAATTTAGTTACAACTTCTTTACATAAATATATCTAAAAGTTACGGTAAGAATTACACAATCATGATTATCTAGTAAGCATGTTAGCTAGAAGTATCTTAAGGATAAAGATCACATCTACACTTAGCAAACATCTAAATAAAGTTGTTTCACAGCTTCTTTCATGATGAAATAGAATTATTAATATATGAATTAATTTATATTATAAAGTTAATGAATAGCTTAAAAAAGTTATCTAATAACTGTCACATCTCCAAGCAAAATCTGGTCAGCAAGTTGAATGTGAATCTTAGTTTGGGCTTGCGCTGCTCAAATCCTAAGGCTTCCAGTCTATGGTTCAAGGGTACAAGAAACCTTCTTCTCTCTTCTTCCCGGTCTCCCCACGCCGCCGCCGCCTCGCCGCCAAGCTACAGCTCTGCTCCGATCGGTCAAAGGTATCAGCGACTCATCACAGGTTTTTAATTTGCACCTCGTTACTTCTGCTATTCAGTTGGCGCTGCTCGATCTCACGTCTGTCCTGAACTGCGCGCCCTTCCCGTCTTTGATTTCGGCGGTGCAGATGGCGGGGGTAGGGTGAGGGCTGGCGCTCCGGCGAGCTGGGGGGTTGGGGGTGGGGTGTGGGCACCAACTAGCAGAGGGGGAGGAGGCTGAGCAGGCTCTGTGGGTACGTGTCGTCGGGTCGACGTGCAAATAGAGATAAGAGTGGTGGTAGCTGATGGTGATAGACTCACCTCTAGTAGTATCTTTGTTTATTTAGTAGTATCTTTGTTTATACTAAGATTAGTACGTCGTAAATTAAACAACTGTATGCAAAGGATTCATTTATTCTCTTAAGGGCTGGTTTGGGAGACCAAAATCCCAGCCCATTCCCTGGGGATGGGCCGGGATTTTAGGCTAAAATCCCGGCCCATCCCCAGGGAATGGGCTGGGATTTTGGGCTCCCAAACCAGCCCTAAAAGGATCATATAAAACTTCGGGGTTAACTAGGGCGGAACAATCAGTTCGGACAATTAACCTTCTTATATCTGAAATCATGAGCAGTTGAGCACCCAGGCAGAGGACTAAAAAATAGAAGAAAAAGAAGAAAACCAATGGTTTGGAAAGAAGCCGGCCGGAGACATCCTCACCTAAGCGCACATGCAAGCTAAGGGACCTCGACCAACCGCGGCCCAAAAGGAGGAGGTATCATGGCATCCACAGCGAGATCGATCGAGCAAGTGGATGCAATGGCAGCGTCAAGCTGCGGATCGGACAAAAGTACGAGCCGCCTGTACGACCGGTGGATCCACCGGCGGGCGGCGGAGGCGACGAATTCCCCGGTGGTCCAACGAAGCCAATCATGCATGCGCGCGCCACTAGCTAGCTCGCTCTCATCTCCCATCTCCCTCTATCTTTCTCTCTCCTTCGCCACGAGCGAGCTAGGCAATGCGAGCTAGGCAATGCGAGCTAGGTGCGCGGCGGCAACGAGCGAGCACGTGCAGCCACTGTGCACTGCATAACATGGCTGCGCCCCTCGCTTGTCTCCCGGATCTTGCCTCCTCCTCCAATCAACTCGCATCGACATCATCATCATCTCCATCATCATGCTTGCTTTCTTTAGTGGCACTGATCAGATCGATCACCCCTCTTCTTTCTCATCTTCCTCACCCCCTCGTCGTTGCCAACAGCTAGTATATATACATACACACACCAACGCCATGACTGAACTGTTGCTAGCTCCTCACAGAGACACAAGTAATTAAGAAGTTAGGACTTAGCACAGCATCTCCCATAAGAGAAGAGACACATACGTACGTACGTACATACATACGTACATACATAGGAGACTGCCCCCTGTTGATTTTTGGCGGTGATGTGTCGACGAGCAGATAGTGTGCTAGACTAGATAAGTTTTCTCTGTCCAATTAAGCTAGCTGCACCTGTGCTTGCCCTGCTGCCTGGCCGGCCGTGTGCGTGGTTGCGTTGTGATTATATATGGCCGGTTCGTGGGTGCGCACCATCACGTCGCCGTTTCGTAAAGCCTGCCACATCTTCGGCGCCGCGCCGCCGCACAAGGAAGGCAAGCGGCCGCAACAACCCAACTCCGCCGGTAAGTTCCAGATTCATCTCCGCCTCTTGTGCATCGATCTCCACGCGTGCTTCAGCTTCACAGCCACCGTGATTATTCTGTATTTCTGTCTGCTCTTTCGTCATGTACGTTTACACAATCTTACCTTATATATAGCTGATTATGCAGGGATGATGGTGCAGCACGTGGTGGTGGACGCCGAGAGGTCGAAGCTGCACGGCGAGGTGATGGCGTGCGCGTACGAGGACGTGCAGGTCATGTGGGATATGCTCGACAAGGCCAGGATCCGCGACTACAACGGCAGCTAGCCAGCTAGCTCATCGTGGTCACTGCACCCTACCCTTCGAGATTAGCTGACGGCCGGTGTCCATGCTTCCGCTTCCCAGATTATATATACATAGCAACAAGGGAGAACATGACAATCTCTTCGCCGCGCGCCGTTCCGATCGACTCCGTGGATTATTTCATCATTTCAGGGTTCATCAGATTTGATCCTGATGAGGGTGATTAATTCCATGTATGCTTGGTATGTACGTATGTAGTAGCTATAGACTAGTAGCTAGCTCAATTTGGTTTTGGTTTGGTGATCGATCTCTGTTCGAAGATATGAGAATCCCCTTCGGCACTCTGGTTGAGCTAGGTGCTGCATTGGAGAGATGTATATTTTCGTCACCACAATACCATTGGAATCTTGACCACTCGCACTCTCTCTCTCTCTCCTCTTCCGCCTCCCTCTCTCT
>JAAALK010000288.1:8810782-8834248 GCA_019279435.1 Zizania palustris | reverse complement strand
AAAGCTCCAACGCACTGACACCGATCCGCCGATCCAAAAGTGCGTGGATACTTAGAGGCAAACCCCCTAAGCGTAACACGACACCGACATCGCTTTCCGAGACTCTAGATAGTGACAAGGGAAGTGGAGTCGCCAGGCAATTAAACAATATAAAAATATTGTCTATTTAACCGATTTGAAATGAAAATATTCAACCGGCCAATCTAGGGCCGGTGGACTTAAGCCTAACTAGCGGTCAGACCGACCCAAGGTAAGTCGGTCAAACCAATTTATATCATCGATCAGATCGGTGGTGTGAAGGGTTTAGATGAAGGGGCCTCCGGTGTAATCTGTGAAGTCTGGCCGAAGGGTTCTATGGCCCTTAGCCTTCGGTCGGTCAAACCGAAGGGTAGCCTTCGGTTGGACTGGGCAATAGCCGAAGGGGATTCGAAATGTACTCCGGCACCTGTGCGAGGTGTTCCCAAAGCCTGCTGTAAAGCCCGGTCAGACGAATGTATGCTGCTAGTCAGACCATGGAATGTCGTCGCGTCAGATGATGGCGCGGCACGGGCCGATCAAACCGGGTGTAGCCTTCGGTTAGACGATGGCCTCTGGAATTTGGTCCTCCAGGGTTCCGACGACCGTATTGCCGGGATAATTTGCAACCAAAGTTCTTGGTGAAGAAGATGAGATGGAAACCACTACAAGAACTCCAAATATCAAAGGCAAATTCGGCCAAGAGAGCGACATCACTAGTTAAAAACTGATAAAATGATATAAATCCGTTACGTGGATGAAATAGATGATTCACAAGCGAACCGATAAGGACTTATGGTGGTTACAACACGGCAGACGGGTGGTTTCCAGCGCAAACCAGCAAAGATGTACGTGCTAAACTAAATCTAGGGTAAGGAAAGTAGATCGAATGTAAATGTGATTCAAGGTAAATAATAGATTGGATCTATTAGGTTTTTTTTTTGGGGGGGGGAGAGCCCTTAAATCGGCCTTTGCCTCTATTATTGAGGTTGGGCATTATGTGCCTGAGGTCTAATCTGAGTTAGATTCGAGTCCAAGTCGTTAAAAATCAATTAGGGATAAAAATACTCCAAAATCCCTTAATCTGTCTCGGACTCGGGTTTGGGCCGGTCTGACCGAGCCGACATGGCTGGTCTGACTGGGCCTATATGGTCGGTCAGACCAGGCCTACATGGCCGGTTGTACCGGCCTGTGCTAGATCTTGACATATTTTTGGTCGAATTTACCAAAATTGATATTTTGACAAATTTAACCATTAATGCCATTTTTGCTACCAACAAATAGAATCCTCAATGTAATAGACTTGGGTCACTTATGATGCTAAAATATATGGTTCATCATCATATATGCAAATGCACTCATATATTTAATTCATATGTATAACTTATATTAAATCTTATGTAGACAATCTAAAATCAAATTAATACAACATATATTAAGTTAAATCAGAACATATTTATATAAGCGTGGATATATGTTTCTATAAGGTTCTAAGCTGCTGCATCTATGCCTCATCGAGGCTGAAGAAGTGCACAAATGATATGGTCACCATCTATATATCACTTGCAAGTCATAATCGTTAATCTCAGAGTTAAGCTAGCACACTACCCTTGCTTGATCATGGCTTCTCAGGTGGTATGTAGTTATGCATCTGCACACATGCATGTGTATCTTGGATATCCTGATGTACTTCCAATCCTCTACTATGAGACAAATTAAATCTTGCAAACACACGTGCACTAATGATGTAGTATTGCAGTGCATGATCTAGATCTACTAAGCTAGCATGGATGAATCTATGTGCCACATGTACAACAAACTCACAAAGAAACTTGCAGCTGATATGACTCCATCTACAAGGCAACACATTCAAGGGATTTGAAAAACGAGAAGAGAGAAGAAGAGAGAAGAACAAATCCGACAAATAACTGGTCAGCAACAAGGGAATGTAATCACAAGCAATTAAGGCAAGTAGTTATTTATAGCTTAAAGGAGCGGGAAATGGGTGTGGAGAACTATTAGTGGTGGTTCATAATACAAACGACCAATATGTCAGTGCTTAAGAACTAGCAGTGATAGTAAAATTCTAAAAGTTAACTTACTCGTGTTTACTGACACGGAGTGGTCAAACCGGCCTAGCATGGCCGGTTAGACCGACTGGATACCTGTGGTCGGACCGACCATGTCATGCCGGTCAGACCGATTCTCCCACTCATAATCGACTTTTGTAACATGTATTTTATAACATCAGTTTGGCAAGTGACAATACATGTGCCAGATAGAAGATAGTGACGGAGTTTGGTGCATGCATAATAAAGTGATAACACAAACACTCTAAAAACATGTACCTTTTCTCGGCATCTAATAGGCGGTGACTCAAGAACGTGATGATGTACTCTTTTCCCCCCACTTCCTGAGTCTACACAGCTCCAATCACGCTATCTTCTGCAGAACGTATAGCTGAAATGGAATCCTGGCTTTCGGTGCTCTCACCACACGCGGTGATGACAAGCACTCTTTAATTTTATAGAACATGTGTTGCTGACTTTCCCCCCAAGTGAATTCGGTTTCGTTGTTAAGTCGAAGTATGGGTACAAAAGCATCAATCTTGCCAGACAGGTTAGATATAAAGTATGGGTACAACAACTTCTACACATCTCTCTTGCACGTCGGGGCTTCAAAGTTCCTAATCTTCTCAAGCCTCTTAGGATCAATCTCATTACCTCATTCATGAATCATGAATCCTAAGAACTTACCCACCGACACACCAAAAGCACACTTGAACGGGTTCATTTTAAGCCATAATGATGCATCCTATGAAAAGAAACACTCAAATCAGCTAAATGGTTTCCCATAGCATCCGATTTGACTACAACATCATCTATATAGACCTCTAGCATAACTCCTAGCAAGTCATGAAAGATCAAGTTCATAGCATGTTTATATGTAGCACCAACATTCTTTAAATGAAATGTCATCACAACCCACTCGAACAAGCTGACAAAACCAGGGCATCGAAAGGCTGTCTTGTAGACATCCTCCTCAGCCATCGTTGATCAGCATGTCGGCTATTGGCATGGGGTACTCCTCCTTCGGAGTGGACTTGTTCAAATCCCTGAAATGAATGCATGCGTACATCTTGCCACTCCCTTTCTTCTCTACAAGCATAATGTTAGCAACCCATTCAGCGTACCTGCATGGCCTAATAAACTCAGCCTTGAGTAATTGTTCTCTCTCCTCTTTAACTCAGTCATACACAACCGAATTAAAGAGACGAGGGGCTGTTTATAAGGCCTAAACCCGGGTTTGATAGGCAGACAATGGTCCACGAGCTCATGGCTAAGTCCGGGCATCTCACTATACTCCCATGCAAAACAATCGACATACGACCAAAGCAACTTTATTACTTCGGCCTTTTCATCAACCTACAAATTTTTATTTACAAAAGTCGGCCTTGGAATACTACCATTGCCTATATCGACCACTTCTAGAGGGTCAGCCGACGCAAAACCTTGACCTAAATTTTCTACTTCGCTAAAATCTTCAATGGCTTTGGCAATACTGTCTTAGGAGACCAATATTGATCTACACGAGACTTTAGCCAATCAATATTACTTTTACTAGTCATGACTACTAATTTAGAGACAGCCGAGCTACACTATCCTACTTTACAGACACTGAAACAAAACATCCCTTAGACACGCTAATGAAGTCATAGTCTGAGAGATCTCTACCTGACAAGCATTCTACCTTATCATGGACGGCGTCGATAGACACATTGGCCAAAGCAACCTAGGTTAAAGTATCAGCTGGTACAACCTCTACATCATCGCTATCCCACTAAATCAGGCACATGTGCAACGTAGACGGAATACAAAAATTGGCGTGAATCCAATCATGACCAAGTAGTACACTGTAGTTACCTTGCACATCGACGATGAAGAATGCTATCGGCAACATCTTGTTGCCCACCATCAGCTCCAAAGAAAGAGCGCCCTTGGCCTCGGGATTCTCATCGTTAAATCCGTTTAGCGTCATGTTGGTCCTCATCAAATCATCTTCATTGTTGCCGAGCTTCTTCAATAGAGAGTATGGCATCAATTTGATGGTGGTGCCTCCATCCATAAGCATCCTCGAAATCGGCTTCCCGTTTATGTGCCCCTTGATGTAGAGAGGCTTCAAGTGGCGAGCCATATCCTCGGGCTTCTTGAAAATGGCCTCCCGCGGGCTGAGGCTCAATAAGCGACCTCGGACTCATCCTGTGGAAGAGAAAACTCAGTGGGTAACATGACAACGTTTATGTCCATCGCCTGAGGAGAGGGACCCTCAGAGACCGGTGTGTAGTCATCGTCCATCATGTCATCCTCGTCGTCGCTCGGAGTAGCAGCCGGGTTGTTTATAGCAACTGGCTTGGGCTTCCAAACCTTCTTCGCCACTGGTCGGGGACGGATCTTCTCGAAAACGGTGTCCCGCTCGCCTTCGGCCTTCTTCTTGTGCATCTCCTGAGCTCGAAGACACTGTAGCCACCTCTTCTGGGACTTGGTCATACTTGGAGGTGCCCATGAAGGCTGTGGCTTAGTGTTGGGAGCCACAAACTTGCTTCTTACAAAAATTACTTAACTTCTCATCTTCCGAGATTTTCACAAAAAGTTCTCTCTTTTGTAGATGTCGGTCCATACCATGAGTGGGACTCTTCGCGACGAAGCCGGATTCATCCGCGAGCTTCGCGTGCTCGTATTTCAAGCAACAGTATTTCAAGCCTTAAACAAATAAACCAATATCTGGAATTATTTTAAATTGAAAAAAGAATTTTAAATACATTTGGGTCACAACCCTGAATTCCTCACCCAAGGCCTTTCGGCCCAGCCCAGTCCGGCCACGCCCACCGACAGGCAGGACCCGCCTATCGGCGCTCCACTTCCCCTCTCCCGCGCGCCACGCTCGGCCGACCCCACGCGTCAGCCACCGACGACCCCCCTCTGCCGCTGCCACGCCGGGCCTGCTTGTAAGCCTCTCACTCCTTCGCGCGTGCTCGCTGTCAGGTGGCCCCTACCTGTCAGTTCCGTCTTCTCCAAATGGAAGGGGATCCCTCCCCTTCCATCCCGACGCCCCCTGCCTTTTTCGCCGCCGCCGGCCACCGACTGCCAAAATTGAGCCCCGCCAAGACTTGCCGTGCCCCGACGATCGCCTTCCATGCTTTACCGACGCATTTTCACCCAAATGGAAGAGGATCCGAGCACATGGAAGCTGACCGGAGTAATCAAAGGAATCCCTTCGGGTTTCCTTCGATTTCCATGCCAAAACCACGTCGGCGAGCCCTATAAAAGGCCTCCCACCCTCGCCGCAACCCGACCACACCGCCTGAGCCTAGTCATCGCAATCCCGATGGCCGCCACCCCCTTTCTAGGGTTTTCCCCTGTTTTCCCTCTGGTAGCTCATCGCCGGCGCTCCGGGCCACCTCCACCCTCGCCGTCAACGCCGCCGGGACCGCCGTTGCCACTACCTCCCTCAGCCTCGCCTCTGTTCGAGTTCCTCGCCGCCAAAGCTCGTCGTCGCCATCAACCCGAGGGTTCCCCGCCGCCACTGCTCGCCGCCGGTGCCACCCTCTCGCCGCCAACCCCTATTTTGGGTATGATCGGACTCCCCATCCTATTCTCTATCCATTTAGCAATCGGATAGTGCTTAGGGACCTCGCCCTCGTCACCTCGCCCACACTCATGCGCCACCATCGCCGGAGAAGACGGTGAAGACGCGTGATGTGCCAGATCGGATGGTGGCCGTCGGATGCCGCGCGGACGGCTGCGATTAAGACCTGAGATCAAGGGTCGAGATGGCCTTGACCAGGGTTGACCTGTATCGGTCAATCTGAGCCCTCCGATCTCACTTAAATGCCCCGCCCTGCTGTGAACCGTTGGATCTGGATCCAACGGTCTAGATCCGACCGGCCCACGCGCACAGTGCGCGGGTCCATGGTGGACCTGGCTCACCGTGGACCCACGCAGGTTTTCTGGTTTAAATAAAATTCAAAAAATAGTTTAAACTTCAAAAATTCATAACTTGCTCAAATTAACTTCAAATTTCACCATTTGAATTCTGGAAAATTTGTCTTTTCATCCTCTACACTTTTATGCAATAAAAACAATATGTTTATTTGGCACATAATAATCTTATTAAATAATAAAGAAAAGACCCCTTTAGGATTTAATTAATATTTCATTTAAATAATTCAGAAAAACCTTGAATAATTTATATAATAAATTCAGAGGACTTAATGACTTTATTCCACTGTTTTAATGCAACAAAAATAGCATGTTCACTTTGCCCACTTTAATCTATTAATTAATATTGCAAAAGCCCTTGTAGGATAATTAAGTAATTCATAGAATAAATGTTAAACACTTTATAAAAATGTCATGACAACTTATATAATAACTTCAGAAAACCCAACAACTTGAGTTCACTATTTTTATTACAATAATAATGTTATTATATACCTTTTTAATTCATCTCTAAAAAGGGAAAATAAAAACCCCTAGGAAAAATAATTACATCAAGTCATAAAATTCAGAACTCTCATTAGAAATCAATCCTAAATACTTAAGTAACAATTCCCTAAACTTTAAGACTCTATCTCGTTTACTTAATCCAACATAAACATTTATGATGGTATGGTTGATTTGTTTTGGATTGTTTATTGAATGTTTATTTATTTTTCCGTATCAAGAAGACTACGAGTTCGTCGAGGAGCCGGAGTTCTACCCTGAGGTTCCTCCATCCCCATTTGCTGGTCAAGGCAAGTCATCGACCCCTCTTGTGGAAACAGTTGATCATCATTGAGCCCATGTCTTAATAAATTATCGCTATAACTCATAGGATAATATTGCATTAGTTAAATATCAAGCCTTACCTTATATTTATCAGATCCCCATCCTTGTGTGCAAACCCAAGCCATGCTTATTGAGCCTGACTCCTTGTCACTCTATTATATAAATATTAGTTAGTGCCCAATGTACCGGCACAACTGCTACAGGATAAAAAGGAGTCGTAGATAGATGGATTCTGTTATATGAATTTCCCCGTTATTCTTGTCTCTGGACTCTGTTGGAGTTGGCTATGTTATAAGTATGGTGGGTTCCGGGTGCAAGCTAGGGCATTGGTTGGTCGCACCCGGGGCACTATAAGGACCGGTCTGCGGGATCTGTTGCAAAGCACTTCCGTACCAAACACAAGTCTAATGGGTAAGTCCTAACTAGAAGTGTGGAACACTCCGATTCTCTGCACCATAGTGGAGGGGGCAAGGGGCTAGCCCTCAGGGTGCCTTGTACCGACGAGGCTCAAGGGGGGGTATGGTGGAAACTCGACGCGTCGAGACACGATACGAAACCTATAAGAGGGTGCTGTTGAGTCGGAGGGTGAGAAACCATGTTGAAGAATATGGTTTTGATATTCTAGATGTGATGAGTGATTGTCAACGGAAGTCAAAGGAAGGGAGAGATGAAGATCTGCCGGGTCTGAGGCGCATGTGACTCAGGTACACGGGCAGTGAGCGACGGCCGGGCAGAGGAGCCGCGGAGTCGGGCTGGCCCAATCCGGGTACATGGCTAGGAGCGGCAGATGATCCACTGGTCTGTTGACTAGGTTTGACTCAGGTACACGGGCGGCGAGCGATTGCCGGGCTGAGGGAGCTGCGGGGTCGGGTCGGCCCAATCCGGGTACCCGGTGCGAAGACGGTGGACGCTTTGTCAGTTTCGGCGCAAAACTGACAATCTATCGTTAATTCAATTTTAGGATATTAATATTTAGTTTTTAAGTTTAGAATATTTTTATTCGAGTCAGTTAATTTTTCTAAGAATATTTTAGTAATTTTCGGAATTTATTTTAGAGTCAGTTTATTTTACCCGAGGGTAAAGTAGTCTTTTCATGTATTAGGATTTGCCTATAAATAGGCCCCTATCCCCTTGGGGATAGATGACTGTTTTTGAGTTTTTTAGATCAATCTACAATATTCAGTCCATCCGGTTGTTTTTCTCTGCAATCCTTCTCTCCCGTCAGTGGAAATCCTCTCAGGTCGCCGAAATTTTCTTCAACCGATGCCGCTGTTCAGTTTATTCTTCACGCCGCCACGCTTTCTCCCGCCTGTTTCTTTGCGCATCATCACGCGCCGTGAGACGGCGTCGCGAAACCTACACTGCGGCTTAGTGCATCACGTGATCGAGCTAGCTCCCAGGCCCTAGCTCCCAGGCCCTTTTTTATTTCTTGACTTCGGCGGCTGACGCCATGAGTTTTCACATGCACGCAAACCGAGACGCATATGTAAGTGTTTCAATCTCCTATTTTAAGTAGATCAATGTTTAGAGATAACCATCCATTAATTAATTAGCCAAATAATTTCTATTTCGAAATCTTGTTTTCTTATATTTAATCTGTTAAATTTTATTAGTTATCTCGTATTATCTTTTATCTGTATAATTTGCTCATATAAAAAGAAAATAAAAATTTATTAGTCGCAGTTATATTTTATACTAGTTTTTACATGCAATATTTTAGGTTCAGTTCTGAATTAATTTTTAATGATCCTAGATTTATTCATTTGATTAGGATTTTATTTCTAGACTGAGATATTATTATTTCAAGCCTTTATTTAGGTATTCTGCGGACGTTATTAAATATTTCTAGTGCCAATTTTATTTATTGCAGTATTTCTGTCTAGACAACTTTAATTCCAGTACTTCCTAATATTATTTGTCTGATTAAGTTTATGTTGGTGTTGGGATTAAAATATAGTTTAGCAAGAATTTTTTAGGCGCCCATTCACCCCCACTCTGGTCACTACTTTCAGTCCTACAAGTGGTATCAGAGCGAGGTTAGGTTTTTCTATTATCTTAACCGATTCTAAACCTAGTAGTGACCATGATGTCTCCTAGCAAGCACGATAGCTCCTCCTTCACCAAAGGCAAGCCAAAGACCAGATTCTTCAGAAAGGCTCTGAAGGATTACAGGCGTGAGAATAAGAAGCGAGACGAGACCTTCTTCGCCGAGATGGAGAAAAGATACTCCAAGAGATCCTCGTCTTCCTCATCGTCTTCAAGTTCAAGTGATGAAGATATCATGATCAGGAAGGGGAAGGACAGGGACAATCTGGCGGGCCTCTGTTTCATGGGCTTCGGGGACAAGCCGAAGAGTCGCTCACGTCACAACCAAAGACCCCACAAGAGCTTCTGCTCAATGGCTCTTAGGGAGAAGAAAGAGAAGGACTCCTCCGACGACTCCGACGACGACGACGACGAGAATGCATCTTCCTATGAACAAGAAGTTGTTAATTTACTAGAACAGAATAGTCAGGAGTTGAAATATAGGGAGAAACTGCTTAGAGGGGCTAAGAAGAGGATAGATGAGCTTGAGAGTGAGCTTGCCACAGCAAATGGCAAAATTGAGAGTCTGTCTTTTTCCCCTCGCTTGGGTGATAGTGGTGAGTGTCCTAACTGTGAGGTGCTGTTGTGTGACCTGACGACTCTTAAGTCCAGGTACACAGAGAGAGTAGATGAGAGAGACGCATTGGCCACTGAGCTTGAGAGCGCTCAGCAGGAGCTAAAAGATGCTCATGCCACTGTCGTCGCACCTTGTGTAGACTGCCCATCTCATTTAGCTAGTATAGCTGAGCTGAGAGCCAAGAGTGATGAGCAGTTGAGCGAGTTAGCTGGAGTGAGAGGTGAGTTGGAGCAGACTAAGCTAGAGCTTGAGACCTTGTCAGTTCCATCCACTGTTTGTGAGAACTGCCTGTCCATTAGAATGGAGTTGATCAAGCTAAAAACTGAGAAGTATGTCGAAGCTGATAAAGAGTGTGAGATCTGCTTGTCTCAGGTGAAGGTGTTAGCTTCTTTGAGAGAGGAGCTAGCTGATGTTCAGAATGAGAACTTTTACCTCCGTCAGATCCTGAGTTGGATTAGTGCTAGAGAGCCACAGCTCAGCATGATGATCTAGCAGTTCAAGAGACAGGATGGTTTTGGAGTAGGTTACACATATACCAAGGCTGATTTTGAGAGCGCCATTAACCGTGCAGTGGAGTGGAGTAAGATGACTCCCGAACAGAGATATCCCAAGACTCACTCCACTGAGTCTTTCCAGGCTAGTCAGCCCAAGGATGGTTTGTTCCAAGAACAGCCCAAGGCTCCACCTAAGAAGCAGATCTGGGTCCCAAAGCCTAAAACTCTCCACACTTCTCTTGATTCTTTACCTGGACCCTCTCACACCAAAGATGATAGACCAAACACCACCAATCCTAAGAATCCCAAGCCTCAACCACGTACCAAGAAGCCTACCTATCACTGTGAGTTTTGTCAGAGAGACGGGCATCTTGAGGAGTATTGCTTTAGGAGGAAACGGGTTGAGCAAGCAGAGAGAGCTCGGGGTTGGCAGGAGCAGTTCTACCAGCAGGGTGGTAGACAAAGAGTTCCTCGACGTAGAGAGAGGCTAGAGGCCAGGCCACGTCGTGTAGGTGGTGGTAGAGGAGACGGTTTTCATGACCGTGCTCCGGAGGGTGGTTTCCGTTCCGGCAGAGTTCCAGATCGTTATGGATACGGTTTTGGACCTCGTGACCGTGATTTTAGGAAGAACCGAGGACCGCGCTTTGATTCGCGTTTCAGTCCAAACTCATATGATTCCTTTTGCTTTCCTACATACGCGCAGATGGCTCGACACTGGTTCAACACTTTTACTAAACCTGACATTGGACCGTTTGATCCCACTCATGATTATTGATCGTGTTTTGGGAGCTGTGTATTTTTTTTAGGATATTTTGAGTCAGCTTTTCATTAGTATCAGTTTTTCTTTCTTCTTTATTTTTATTGAGTCTTTTTGTGTGTGTTCATATCATGCATAATCATTAGTCACATTTTGAGCTTGCTTCTATTATATGATGAATCTGCTTTACTTTCTCTAGCTAGTATATGTTTTTGATTACTTGTCGATGATCATGTTTTGTTTCAGTTCACATGATATATCTGATATTTGTCATATGCATTGCTTTTGTACTTTAAAATTGAAAAATGATCACCATTGCTTCTGGTAACTAGCATGTGTAGGCTGAATGCTTTCGCTATCTTTTACATGCCTTGTAGCTAGATCCTTACTTAGATGCAGATATGCAACTTGGACATCCATATGCTTTAAAAATGCAAAATGTGCTATAAAAATGATAAAAATTCTGAAAAATGAAAAATTTATGCATTTTTATGTTTATCAGAAAAGATCCAGGTGGGTTTGCTTTGTTGCATTGCATTGTTCTGGACTGCTTACCACAGCACTTTGGTATGAACTAGGACGGTGTAATGTATGCCAAGACCAATGTCTTAAGCTTCTGATGGTTCAGTTATGACCTAGGCTTGACTTGGTCGGTTAGCATAAGGTTTGACATGCAAATAACCCCTGGCAGAAATGAAAATATAAAGAAAAAGTCTGAAAATTTTAAAAAGATGACGAGTTTGCTGAAGCACTTTGTTTTGGACAATGCTTATCTTGGTAGATATCAGTTAGCTTTTGCATCTCATGCTTTACTTTGCTTGTCAACTAGAAAATGTGGTGATGCTTTTGTTTGCGAAAATCGAAAAATGCGTGCTAATGACCTTCTTAAGATATCATCTATTGCACTGATCATGTCATGTATCTTAGACAGTGTATCTTTTGCTATACCAGTTAGATGTTGTAATTGCAGTTAGTCATATCTAAGAAGCATGCTTTTCACACTCCACCTGCACCCCATCTGCATTCATAGCTTATTTTGAGGGGGAGCTGCATTTCAGGGGGAGTTTGTGTTTATGTCTCTTTAAAGTGCATTTAGTCTCACTTGATGAGTCCAATTGTCAACAAGGGGGAGAAATTTTGGATATATTTTTGGCTTTCTCTGGGATTTATTTCAGGGGGAGTTTCTTGTTGGTAATTCTGAGATTTGCACTTGTTTTTGAGACTTTATTTTTGGTTAACTATAATGACCGTTTTCGTGCTTTTGTTTGGCTTGTGGTCATTAGGGTTGAACTTTTATTTTCCTTCTTCTATTTTCTTTTGTCTTTGTTTTTCTGTTTCCACATGTTTTGCAGGTTTTGGAGATGAGCTGAAAAGGGTGTTGACAATGCACTCATCAAGGGGGAGATTGAGAAACCATGTTGAAGAATATGGTTTTGATATTCCAGATGTGATGAGTGATTGTCAACGGAAGTCAAAGGAAGGGAGAGATGAAGATCTGCCGGGTCTGAGGCGCATGTGACTCAGGTACACGGGCAGTGAGCGACGGCCGGGCAGAGGAGCCGCGGAGTCGGGCTGGCCCAATCCGGGTACATGGCTAGGAGCGACAGATGATCCACTGGTCTGTTGACTGGGTTTGACTCAGGTACACGGGCGGCGAGCGATTGCCGGGCTGAGGGAGCTGCGGGGTCGGGTCAGCCCAATCCGGGTACCCGGTGCGAAGACGGTGGACGCTTTGTCAGTTTCGGCGCAAAACTGACAATCTATCGTTAATTCGATTTTAGGATATTAATATTTAGTTTTCAAGTTTAGAATATTTTTATTCGAGTCAGTTAATTTTTCTAAGAATATTTTAGTAATTTTCGGAATTTATTTTAGAGTCAGTTTATTTTACCCGAGGGTAAAGTAGTCTTTTCATGTATTAGGATTTGCCTATAAATAGGCCTCTATCCCCTTGGTGATAGATGACTGTTTTTGAGTTTTTTAGATCAATCTACAATATTCAGTCCATCCGGTTGTTTTTCTCTGAAATCCTTCTCTCCCGTCAGTGGAAATCCTCTCAGGTCGCCGAAATTTTCTTCAACCGACGCCGCTGTTCAGTTTATTCTTCACGCCGCCACGCTTTCTCCCGCCTGTTTCTTTGCGCATCATCACGCGCCGTGAGACGGCGTCGCGAAACCTGCACTGCGGCTTAGTGCATCACGTGATCGAGCTAGCTCCCAGGCCCTAGCTCCCAGGCCCTTTTTTATTTCTTGACTTCGGCGGCTGACGCCATGATGTGAGGGCCCCACGGCAGAAGAACAAGCCGAAGCATCATTTGCTTTCCACGGCTGGGCAGGAAGAAAGGCACCAACAGGAGTTTTCACATGCACGCAAACCAAGACGCATATGTAAGTATTTCAATCTCCTATTTTTTAGTAGATCAATGTTTAGAGATAACCATCCATTAATTAATTAGCCAAATAATTTCTATTTCGAAATCTTGTTTTCTTATATTTAATCTGTTAAATTTTATTAGTTATCTCGTATTATCTTTTATCTGTATAATTTGCTCATATAAAAAGAAAAGAAAAATTTATTAGTCGCAGTTATATTTTATACTAGTTTTTACATGCAATATTTTAGGTTCAGTTCTGAATTATTTTTTAATGATCCTAGATTTATTCATTTGATTAGGATTTTATTTCTAGACTGAGATATTATTATTTCAAGCCTTTATTTAGGTATTCTGCGAACGTTATTAAATATTTCTAGTGCCAATTTTATTTATTGCAGTATTTCTGTCTAGACAACTTTAATTCCAGTACTTCCTAATATTATTTGTCTGATTAAGTTTATGTTGGGTGTTGGGATTAAAATATAGTTTAGCAAGAATTTTTTAGGCGCCCATTCACCCCCCCCCTCTGGTCGCTACTTTCGGTCCTACAGAGGGGACCATATGGAAGGTTTTGGCACGAGTTCCCATGAAATGGGTCATCTCGTTACACTTTGGTGTAAGTGATGAGTGCGTGCCTTGTGGGTACAGTGGTACATCTCTGATCAGAGTAAATTAATCTTTTCGAAAAGCCGAGCCCACGGTCAAGGGCGGGTTGTGTGACTACTCGCAGTTAGTTTACTAATGTTTGAATGGTTGAGTTATTCATGGCATGTAAGGACTGTTGTGCGAGGAGGTAAAACGTACTCCTCGAGTTAGAAGATGATGATGCATACACATGTTTATAGTCAGTACTAATAACGTGCTCACATTTAATTGCTTTACAATTATGCTTATCCGCAAAATTAGCCACTATCCCCCTTGTTATTATCTTGCATGATATTTGCATTCAGTGGCTTGCTGAGTACATCTGTACTCACCCCGTTGACTTACACCATCAGAGCCCGTCTACTACGAGGAGGATGAAGGTCTGGAGTAGCGACCCAGTCAAGACGAGACTAGAAGGAGGCGTTCATCTAGGACCCTTGATTTTATTAGTTTCTCTTCACTTTCATTCACTTTTGTAATAATGCGGTCTACGAACCGTGGATGATTGCCCGTATTGTACGTGGTCGCCTGATGAACGTCTTGGTTTATTGATTTTCCTTGGAATTTCAATAAAATTCCTGATTTATTAAATCGGGGCGTGACAAGATGGTATCAGAGCCGACTTGACTGTAGAAAGCCAAACAGACCTGACCCTAGGACTTATATTAACCCTAATTTCTTACAAAAATTACTTAACTTCTAATCTTCCGAGATTTTCACAAAAAGTTTCTCTTTTGTAGATGCCGGTACATACCATGAGTGGGACTCTTCGCGACGAAGCCAGATTCATCCGCGAGCTTCGCGTGCTCGTCGACTTCTTGGGATTCTCCCATGAGCCCGCGTTCCACGGGATTTTTCCCGATGCGAGCGAGAGCTACTGTGAGGTCACGGTTGTCATTCGCTCCTCCCCCACGCAGCCTCCTTTCTACACCCATGGAGTCGGAGGACCCTCATTCGTGGTGGCCAGCCAGCACGCTACACTTCAGGCCCTCGCCGAGCTTCGACTAGTCTACGACTGCCACCTCCGCGATACCATCTACCGCTTCATGCCCATGCGCACACCAGGGAGTCACCGCAGCATCTACATCAGCCCCCTCACACAGAGCAATTCCGCCATCGCCCGCACCATGAGGCTTTTGGAGGCCATGGACAACCTCCACACAGAGGCCGTTCTCGACGCAGACAACCAGCACGACACCATCGACTTCTACCGCCATACCTCGGAGAACTTGAACCGCGAGAATGCTGAGCTTCGTCGACAGGTCCAGTAGAACCCCCAGTTGACCCTCGAGGTAGAGGAGTTGAGGCGTTAGAATGAGGTTCTACGTCAAGGCGCCATGGTCAACGCCCAGCTATGTCACCAGCTCAAGGAGTTGAAGAAGGACATCGATGAGATCGCACCCCTTCCATCCCGCAAGAAGAAATTGCTTCGGATTCCCACCGCGAGACCCAAGAGGATTTCACGCAGTGCACCACCTGCCGGACCCTCCAGTTCCACGACCCCGACTGTTTCCATCGAGCCCGTGATCGAGCAGTCCCCTGAGCTGCCATAGATGTAGAATTTTCGATTGATTGTTTCCTTTTATTGTTTTGGATTGTATTATCACTCATGTCAAATATAATGCATGAGTGAAGAATTAAATGAAAGACAATAAATGTAATCACAAGAACGATCCCTTTTGAAATAAAGCTTAGAATTTGTTTCCCCTAAACAGATGTTGTTTATTTTGGAAACTTCAGGATGACTAACACTCAAGGCTCTAACGCTCCCCAGAACGGAGGGGAAAACGGTAACTTACCACAGTGGGGAGCAACTGGGCAGAGGCAAGCCCCAGTCGCCAACCACCCCACATTGGCTGAGATGATGGCCACTCAGAACCAGTTGGTCGCTGCACTGTTAAACCAAATGCAACAACAGCAGTAGCAGATGCAAGAGCAACAGGCTCACTTCCTCCGCCTTCACCAACAGCCCGAGCGGCCTCGCCCCGCCACTCCAGCTCCCGCTTCCGCCTCCAACTCTTGGAGTTCCTCCGAGTCCGCCCACCAATCTTTTCAAGCACAACCAACCCCATGGAGGCTGGGGACTGGTTGAGAACTATCGCGAAGAAGCTAGATCTGCTGACCTGCACTAAGCAGGAAAAGGTAGCCTTCGCCGCCCACCAGCTCTAGGGTCCCGCCGCAGAATGGTGGGACAACCTGCGTGAGACCCTGCCCGAGGGACACAACCATACTTGGGCAGAGTTCTCTGATGCCTTCCGTGCCGCTCATATCCCAGACGGTATCATTGCACAGAAGCAGCAGGAGTTCTGGGACCTGCAGCAGGGGAGCAGGTCCGTAACGGAATATTTACACGAGTTCAACTAACTGGCCCGGTACGCACCTGAAGAAGTCTGTACTGACGCGGCCAGGCAGTCCAAGTTCCTTCGGGGACTGGAGGATGAGTTGTCCCTTCAACTCATCTCTGGAGATTATACCAGCTTTCAAAAGCTGGTGAACAAAGCTATCATTCAGGAGACCCAGCAAAATAAGGTTGACCTAAAGAAGAAGAGAATGATTGCCTTCCGGCAGAACTAGGGCATGGCCCAAAGGCCTCGCTTCACCCCTCCTCCACCGGCGCCACAATCCACCCCCGCCCAGTGTATCATCCGGCACCACCGCCGCCAACGCCAGAACCGGACAGCCTCACCCCCGCTCCCACCGCACCTGCCGCACCACCCGCCCCGGCAAAGAAGACAGAGGTCTGCGTGACAAGCACGACAAGCCTGTGGTATGTTTTAACTGCCGCCAGGAGGGGCATTACTCTAATTCGTGCCCCCATCCCAAGCGTGCTCAAGGAGTTGCAGCAAACCCCGCCATCCGCGCCCGAGTCAACCACGTCACCGCCGATGAAGCACAGGCCGCACCCGAGATAGTGATGGGTAAGTTCATAGTACATTCAGCACTAGCAGTGGTTTTATTTGACACTGGAGTAACGCACTCCTTCATATCAACGGCTTTTGTGGAAAAGAACAACCTAAACATAAAGGAACTACCAAGAGCCGTGCAAATAGTCACCCCTGGAAAAGAAACCCTAGCCCTAACTTATAGCCCAAGGGTATGGATAGATATCCACGGCACCATATTTTGGGCCGACCCCATCCTATAGAATGCCAGGGCTTGGATCTCATTCTAGGAATGGATTGGCTAAATAACACCAAGGAGTGATAAGTTGTGCCCTAAGACAAGTGACTGTGACCAGTGAAGAAGGGACCGCCGTCACATTCAGATGCCGAGCCTGGAGTTCGGAAGACCAAGGCTGCACCAAATTACTTTGGAAGAGATACCAGTGGTCTGTGAGTACCCGGACGTTTTCCAGAGGATTTACTAGGAATGCCACCCAAGAGGGATATTGAGTTCCGCATTGATTTGGTAACAGGACCAACCCCCATTTACAAGCGACCATACTGGATGCCGCCAATGAGTTAGCTGAGATGAAGCAGCGGTTGGAGGATCTTGAGAAGAAAGGTTATATCAGACCTAGCACATCTCCGTGGGGTGCCCCCGTCATCTTCGTTGAGAAGAAAGAAGACAAGGCTAAGCGTATGTGTGGATTATCGCGCTTTGAATGAAGTAACCATCAAGAACAAGTACCCATTACCCAGGATCGATGATCTTTTTGACCAGCTGAAAGAGCTACGGTATTTCTAAGATCGACCTGCGGTCCGGTTATCATCAGCTAAGGATTGAGAAGAGGATATACCCAAGACGGCTTTTACCACCCGTTATGGATTATATGAATGTACTGTTATGTCCTTTGGATTGACCAACACCCCTGCTTTCTTTATTGAATATGATGAACAAGGTATTCATGGAATATTTGGACAAATTCATCGTGGGCTTTATAGACGACATCCTAATTTATTCCAAGGATCAGAAGAGCACGAGACTCACCTCCAGTTAACCTTAGGTAAGTTAAGGAACACCAGTGTATGCCAGTACAGCAAGTGTAAATTTGGATGACAGAAGTAAAGTTCCTTGACACATCATCTCTGCGCAAGGTATCGTAGTAGACCCTGCCACCATAGAAGCAGTACGGATTGGCTGCCACCCCACAAATGTATCGGAGATACGAAGCTTTCTGGTTTGGCCGGTAGTATCGGAGGTTTATACGGAATTTGTCCAAGATAGCCAATCCTATGACCAAGTTATTACGGAATGGAGAGAAGTTTGAATGGACTCCTGAATGCGAGGAAAGTTTCCGCAACCCTCCAAGACCCGTCTGGTGTCTGCACCCATACTGACCCTACCAGTATCAGGAAGATTTCCATGTTTATTGTGACGCATCTCGCCAAGGATTGGGATGTGTTCTCATGCAAGACGGAAAAGTATTTCATACGCCTCTCGTCAGTTGAGACCCATGAGTTGACTACCCAACACATGACTTGGAATTGGCCGCATTGTGCACGCCCTCAAAATTTGGATGCATGATTTGGTCGGAAACCGCTGCGAAATCTTTACGGATGCACAAGAGTTTGAAGTACATCTTCACCGCAGCACGGACCATCAATCTGAGGCAAAGGCGATGGTTGTAATTAATAAAGGACTACGACTTAGGTATTCACTACCCACCGCCGAAAGGGACCAATGTGGTAGCTGATGCATTAGTGGTAAGGATATTGCACCGCCGTCATAATTCAGGATCACGCGCCTTTGCTATAGTAAGGAGATGGAAAAGTTAACCTTGGATTAACCACAGGAGCATATCTAGCCACCCTAGAAACCCGCCTATCCTGTTCGAGCAATCCAGAATCTCAATTAGAAGATCGGATATAGCCACCATTAAGAAGAACATGAGACAAGGAAAAGCCCCAGGATTTTCAGAAGACGAGAATGGCACCATATGGTTTGGGAACCCGATATGTGTGCCGGATAAACCGGAGATAAAGAGCCCTATCCTAAGAGAACCCATGATACCTTATACGCCATCCATCCCGGGAGTACTAAGATGTACCAAGACCTGAAGGAACGCTATTGGTGGGTTAGTATGAAGAGAGAGATTGCTCAGTTCGTCGCAGAATGTGACACCTGCAGAAAAGTAAAGGCAGAACATCAGAGGCCTGCAGGACTGTTACAGCCACTTAAAGTGCCTGAATGGAAATGGGAAGAGATCGGAATGGACTTCATCACCGACTCCCAAAGACCCAGCTTGGGTATGATTCTATTTGGGTAATCATCGACCGGCTCACGAAGGTAGCACACTTCATAGCCGTTAAGACAACCTTCAGTGGCCCTAAGTTAGCAGAGTTGTACATGGCCCGCATTGTGTGTCTTCATGGAGTGCCTAAAAAGATAGTATCCGACAGAGGAAGTCAGTTTACCTCTCGTTTTTGGAAAAACCTTCAGGAAGAAATGGGAACGAGACTGAACTTCAGTACTGCTTACCACCCTCAGACAGATGGACAAACTGAAAGAGTGAATCAGATATTAGAGGATATGCTTCGGGCATGTCTGGATTTTGGAGCAACTTGGGACAAGAGTTTACCGTACGCGAGTTCTCATACAACAACAGTTATCAAGCCAGCCTACAGATGTCTCCGTTTGAAGCCTTATATGGACGAAAGTGCAGGACGCCTCTACTTTGGGATCAAACTGGTGAATCCCAAGTATTTGGAACAGACATCCTTCGGGAAGCAGAAGAGAAGGTACGGATCATCAGAGACCGGCTCAAGACCGCCCAATCTCGCCAAAAGAGCTATGCAGACAATCGTCGTCGAGACTTAGCTTTTGAAGAGGGAGAACATGTCTACCTCCGGGTCACACCCCTCCGCGGCACCCAAAGGTTTAACATGAGAGGAAAGTTGGCCCCCCGGTATGTTGGACCATTTCCCATTATTCGGCGCCAAGGCGAGTTGCTTATCAGTTGGAACTGCCACCCTCATTACTGGAGTACATTGACGTGTTTCATGTTCCCAACTAAAGAAGTGTCTCCGAGTCCCTACAGAGCAAGTGGACCTTCAGCAGTTGGATGTTCAAGAGGATCTGACCTATGTGGAAAAGCCCGTCAAATATTGGAAGTCAAAGAGAGGACCACCAGAAGTCGAGTCATCCGCTTCTGCAAGGTGCAGTGGAGCAATCATCCCGTAGAGGAAGCTACATGGGAAAAGAAGATGAACACAAGGCACAGCATCCTGAGCTATTCAGGATTGCCCGAATCTCGAGGACGAGATTCTCTGTAAGGGGATAGGATTGTAACACCCCAAGATTTGGAAGATAGTTATTCCCAAGCATTTCTGAAAATTATTATTAAGAAAATCCTAAAAGAGCCCTATTAAATCCAACAGGGAGGAGTATTAAGATTTGGACTTGGAAAATTTATGATGGACTAGAACCATTCAAGTTAGATGACTATGGATAAGTCATTACAAAGACCTCATATTTCCTACCTTGATTGTTGATATATTCACAATATACGTAAGTAATGGAAACAAAATATCACACTCATAAAAGAATGTAATTTCAGGCAGATTGAACCTTTTGGATGAATTCTTGTTCGATCATACCCCTTTAACTTCAACTAAAATCTATGCTGAAATAAATGATTATCAAGTAGACCTATTTTTTAGGGAAAAAGTGGAAAGAAAACTCTTGTGATTACTATATTTTCTCTACCATTCATAGGGTACATTTTGTGGTACTAGACTAGGCGAGGCAGTCCAGACCTCAACTAGGGGCTGAATCAGAGATGCACCATAACTCAAAAAAAAAAGATGGTGGAAAAATCTTGGTCAGAAGGCACAATGTAATTGCTCACAAACTCATGTTGCACTCTCATTAATCAGGCCAAAATCCTTATAATAGAAATAGAAGCAAGATTCTGTAAAAGGATGTGACAATCATGGAATTTTAGGCTAACTATTTTATTTTATCAACATTTAATGAGTTATGAATGTTAGCTACATATCCATATATCTGGATATTTAGCACCTTTCAGCACTTCACAAAACAATTTCTTTTCATTAGACATCATGGTGTAACATTCAGTAGGCAAATAAAATTGATCACCTACAGAAACAAGATGAAGATCCTTCCTAATACCCAATTCTTGGAGGTACAAACGAAGTTAGATTGTCTTTATATTTCTTATCAATATGCAGAACAATGTTTATTATTTATTGCATACATTTTTCATATATGGATCATCAAGATTATATATGATGCAATAAATATCCTTCCAATATGGCAATTGCATCCATATCAATCGTTTCTTCCAAAAACTTGCAATCATTCCTATATTCATGGTCACGATGTAGAAATCAGCGATGCCCGATGTAACCCTGTTTACGTCCACTATGTTTTGAGATAAAAAGAGAAAGTCTGTGAGTGGGCAACACCACATCCAATCTTACCTGATGTCACATGACTTGACGCATATCTAATCATAGGTAATAAGTTATAGTCCAAACATGATTGAACATATGGAACCAGTCAATACTAGCCCAAGACCCAGACCCCACACGTCGAGTTTGTGGTGGGACCCCACAAACCTGACTGCAGGTGTCGGCTTGAGTAGATGGTGCATCGGGTAATGTCCTACGGCCACCCAAGGGACCATGGGAGGTGTCGGCTGGCCTAGCCATGGGTGGGAAGCTAGTAGGAGATGGCCCAAGGCAGCACTGGTCAGAGGCTGTTGGAGATGCTTGAGGCAACACTAGCCAAAGATGATGGGGGATGGCACAGACATGTGCGGTAACTAGTGGGAAGATGGCCTAGGGTGGCGCTGGCTATAGGTAGTATAGGGGGGAGGCAGTACTACTGTGGGAGGCTGTTGAGCACTAAGGGGATCAAGGGCATCCAGCGGCGTTTGCGCACTATGGAATCGGGGAGCGTCACTAAATGAGGACTCGGGAGTGGCCTAACTTGCTAGGGTTTTATTTGTAAATGAGCCATTTTTTTAATGATCCATGGTGTGCCGAGGTGATGGAAATCCCAAGAGAATTTTGAGGGTAACCGGAAGTTTGGGCTGAGGGCCAAAGTTTCTCATTCTGGAGCTTTCAAAAGTTGTATTTCGACTAGAAGTTTCGGGCCAGTCCTAACATTTCCTATACGAATCAGAAGTTTAGGGTTTTGACCCAAAAAGTTTGTGTTCTAGATGAACCAGATGTTTGAATGTGACCCGAAAGTTTTGGGTCAAATTAATTCGATACAGAAGGTATTTTTAGAAGTTCTGGATGTGATTGGGAATTACAGACAAATAATTTTTCATAAAGGTTGTTTCTAGAAGTTCTGGGCCTACTAGCTGAAAGTTTCAGTCCAAGCGAATAGATTAGGTTTATGGGCTTTAATACAGATTAAAGACACATGTGTGGGCATATATAAGGAGAGGGAGGGTTTACCATGAAAAGGCTACGATGCTCCTGGTTTTGGACCCTAGATCACTCCATCTCTCTCTCTCTCCTCCGTGTGATCGCAATTGTTGTGATCGTGATCCCTAGATCTCCCGAGCGTTGCTAGCACACCAGTGAGAGGTGATCCGATCCCTAGACGTGTGATACCATAAAGGTATTGCTCAATAGCGGTGCTCATCATCTTCCTCGTGTGGAGACGCTGGATTGAGTTGACTTTATCAACGAGAATGGGTAGAGCTGAGCAGAATCTAGCAAGGACGCACTTCTCCAACATTTCTCCCACTGCACTAGCACATCTCGTGTTGGAAGGTAACGATTCATGATCCTATCACGCGCATGGTTCCTAGGCTAACGGGGTAAATTTTTGAAATTAGCGTTAGCGTAGCCTCCCATGTACCAACAAGTGACCCATGGAGCCCTGCGGATTAATAGTGGACCCAACCCATCCCCAATTTCCCCACTCGATGGACCCACATGTCAAAAATTTGACGTGGATCTAGCCCTATAGAGGTGGGTCTCCAATGGGTCCATGGCCCCACACTACCACAGAAACGTAGATTAGTGACGGGTCATAACATACATTAGTGATGGGTATGTCCCCCGTCACCCTTATCGCGTCAGTAAAGTCCTATCATTAATACGGGTAAATATCTGTCACTAAAAGGTCTCTACAGGTCCCCTCCACATCAGGCATGCCCCTTTTAGTGACCGGGTAACAATTGTTCCCATCACTAAAGGTCATCCTTAGTGACGGGGGATGCTTTCACCCATCACTATTGTGACCTTTAGTGACGAGTAACCAATACACCGTCACTAACATTATGGTCATATTTTAAAAATAATTATTGTTTATGTTGCATCCTGATAGGTCATAATAAGTTACGGGGAGTGCTTCACCCCTCACTATGTGACCTTTAGGGACAGGTGCACAATGTCACCCGTCAGTATTGTTATGGTCATATTAAAAAATATTTATTTGTAGGGTGCATCCTGAATCAAAGTCAGAATTTGGCAGCCACCTTTTTAATTTGCAAACAACAAGAATTCATCCAGAAATACAAGACATAATTCATCACGGAATACCACCATCATAGATTGCATGCTCAACAAAGTATGTATAAAAAATGTATTAAAATAAATCACATCAGTTTGCTATGATTGTGCTAGCTATACAAGAACAAGCTATATGTTTTGTAGAAAACAATATGTACCACATGAACACGCATCCATAGATGATCATTTTAATTTAATTAGGGTGTACTTTGGATCATATGCCGATACCTAAAATAAATATGACATAAATCATTT
>JAAALK010000288.1:8681553-8809782 GCA_019279435.1 Zizania palustris | reverse complement strand
GGTTTAACATGAGAGGAAAGTTGGCCCCTCGATATGTTGGACCATTCCCCATTATCCGACGCCAAGGCGAGGTAGCTTATCAATTGGAACTACCACCCTCATTGGCAGGAATACACGACGTGTTTCATGTTTCCCAACTAAAGAAGTGTCTCCGCGTTCCCACAGAGCAAGTGGATCTTCAGCAGTTGGATGTTCAAGAGGATCTGACCTATGTGGAAAAGCCGGTCAAATATTGGAAGTCAAAGAAAGGACCACCAGGAGTCGAGTCATCCATTTCTGCAAAGTGCAGTGGAGCAATCATCCGGTAGAGGAAGCTACATGGGAAAAAGAAGAGGAACTCAAGGCACAGCATCCTGAGCTATTCAAGGATTGATCCGAATCTCGAGGACGAGATTCTCTGTAAGGGGGATAGGATTGTAACATCCCAAGAAATAAAAACAAATAAAATAAAAGAAAATCATTATTTAAATCATTTCTGGATTTATTATTAAAGAAAAATCACAAAAGAACCCAAATAAAGCCAAACAGGGAGAAATACTCAAAATCTGGACATGAAAATTTTATGAGATGAACTAGAGGCCAAGATATAATTTTAGGAATTTTTACAAATTTTTATCAACAGTGATTCATCCCTTAATCAAATAAATGAATTACTGGAATTAATTTAAATCAGAAAAGAATTAAAATGCTTAATGGGCCTCAACCCCGAATTAGCCTCCAGCCCAGCCCAACCCAGCTCTGTGTCGCTGACCAGTGGGGCCCGCCTGTCGGCGCATTCCCCCTCTCTCCTCCCCGCACCCGCGCTCCGCCGGCCCACCGTCAGCCTCCGCCAATCCCCTTTCTCCCTCTGACAGCCGTGGCCCGCCTGTCTGGGTTTCCATTTCCGTTCACCCGCCGACAGGTGGGGGCCACCTGTCGGGAGCTTCTTCCCCGATGGAAGGGATCCCCCTTTCCATCGCCGGCGAGACCCCCTGCCGAAATCGCCCATGCCAGCCGTCGATCGCCGATCTGGGCCCACGCCATGACTTGCCAAATCCCGGCGATCGCTTTCCTCCTTATCTCCACGCGTTTTCACCTTGGATGGCAGGTACCCCGCGCTCATGGAAGCTCGCCGGAGAGAAAAGGAAACCCTCGGGTTCCCTTCCATTTAACCGACGCCGGCGACCCTATAAGTACCCCCTCGGCTCACCGCACTCTGCCCACACCGCCGGTCGCCGCTCTCCCGCCACCTCGGACCTCCCCCGTCCTAGCCGTCGCCGCCGTTGTGATCACCGGAGTTCACCCGTCCTCGGCCACCCCTCGGTTGGTCGTAGGATCCGCCGGAACGCCGTCGCCGTCGAGCTCCCGAGGAAGCACCGCCGTCTACCCTCACCGCCGGCCGCCATCCTCGTCCATCCTCGCCGCCACAGGTATGGTTTGAACCGCCGTACTCCCCTCATTCCATTTCCGCCGGTAGCTAGGCACCTAGGCGCTCGCCGTCACCCGCCGCCACCGTACCCGAGGCCACCATCGCCGGAGACGAAGGGGGGTACTCGACCCCTTAGCGCGTGCAGTGCCAGATCGAGCCACGACCGTCCGATCGCGATCGGAGGGCTAGGATTAAATCCCTCCAGGATTTGATCTGGGCCCTCGGATCTGGTCAAAGCGGTATCGTGCGCTCTCGGCCGTCGATCGAACTTAAACCCCCGAAGCGATCTGGTGCGTCCACGCGTACCCGTTCGCCACGTTTAATCTGAACCTCCAATCTCATTTAAACCTCCCGCCTTGCGCCTGGCCGCCGGATCTGGATCCAACGGATCTGGTTGATCCGGTCCACGCGCATAGTGCCGCGGTCCACCGTGGGCCTGGCTCACCGTGGACCAGAACCCTTTTTCGGTTTAAATAAAATTCCAAAAATAGTTTAAACTTCAAAAATTCATATCTTGCTCAATTTAACTCCAAATTTCACCATTCAAATTTGTTAGAACCAGAATAATATTCTCTACACATTATGCCATAAAAACAGTATGTTACTGTTACCCAAAATATTTGTAACAAATAAAAGATAAAAACCCCTTAGGGATAAATTATTAATTCAGGAAATAAATTAGAAAAGCCTTGAGAAAAATAAGTTTGTTGTTATTCACCAAACATCAGAATAATGAAGCTTTATTTCAACATAATAAAACCCACAAATATGTATGTTTATTATTTGGTGGATTTATCTGTTTATTGAATGTATGTTTATTTTCCGTATCAAGAAGACTACGAGTTTGTCGAGGAGCAGGAGTTCTACCCCGAGGTTCCTCCATCCCCCTTTGCTGATCAAGGAAAGTCATCGACCACCTCTGTGGAAATAGTTGATCATGTTGAGCCCATGTTTTAATAAATTATCGCTATAACACATAGGTTAATATTGCATTAGTCAAAGATCAAGCCCTACACTTATATTTATTAGATCCCCGTCCTTGTGTGCAAACCCAAGCCATGCTTATTGAGCCTTAACTCCTTGTCACTCTACAAATATTATATTAGCTAGTGCCCAATGTACCGGCACAACTGCTATAGGATATAAAGAATGAGTCGTAGATTAGATGGATTCTGGTATATGAAATACCATGTTATTCTTGTCTCTGGACTCTGTTGGAGTTAGGTATGTCATAAGTATGGTGGGTTCCGGGTGCAAGCTCGGGTTTTGGTATGTCGCACCCGGGGCACTATAAGGACTGGTCTGCGGGAGCTGTTGCAAAGCACTTCCGTACCAACCACAAGTCTAATGGGTAAGTCCTAACTGGAAGTGTGGAACACTCCGTCTCATGGCACCATAGTGGAGGGGGCAAGGGGCTAGCCCTCAGGGCGCCTTGTACCGACGATGGCTCAAGGGGGGGTATTGTGGAAACTCGACATGGCGAGACACGGTACGAAACCTATAAGAGGGTGCTGTTGAGTCGGGGAAGACCATATGGAAGGTTTTGGCACGAGTTCCCATGAAATGGGTCATCTCGTTACACTTTGGTGTAAGTGATGAGTGCGTGCCTTGTGGGTACAGTGGTACATCTCTGATCAGAGTAAAATCAATCTTTTCGAAAAGCCGAGCCCACGGTCAAGGGCGGGTTGTGTGACTACTCGTAGTTAGTTTACCATTGGTTGAAAGATTGAGTTATTCATGGCATGTAAGGACTGTTGTGCGAGGAGGTAAAACGTACTCCTCGAGTTAGAAGATGATGATGCATTCACATGTTTACTTTTCCGTACTAATAAACTGCTCACATATAATGCTTTACAAATATGCTGCTTCCGCAAAACTAGCCACTATCTCTCTTGTTATTGTCTTGCATTATATTTGCATTCGGTGGCTTGCTGAGTACATCTGTACTCACCCCGTTGACTTACACCATCAGAGCCCGTCTACTACGAGGAGGATGAAGGTTTGGAGTAGCGACCCAGTCAAGGCGAGACTGGAAGAAGGCGTTCATCTAGGACCCTTGATTTTATTATTTTCTCTTCACTTTCATTCACTTTTGTATTAATGCGGTCTACGAACCGTGAATGATTGCTCGTCTTGTACGCGGTCGTGTGATGAACGTCTTGTTTTATTGATTTTCTATGGAATTTCAATAAAGTCCTGATTTATTAAATCAGGGCGCGACAAAAACTTCTAACAATAGAAATCCATTACTTTGAGCATATATGCCTTCATCATAAGGTCATGTATGGAATTTATACCCATTTTTTGTGTAGTCGTTTTACTTTGTAGCAACAAATAAAGGCTCATTTGCTACTATCCGGAGTTCTTATGGCACATCTTCCTTGTTTTCTACTGAGCGGTGTTTCATCACCTAGTAACGTTAATACATTGCTACATGAGGATGCTGAGAAATAGCTTTTATCATTGTTAAGTAACTAAATTATTAGCAACTTACATGCAATCTAAACCATTCATGAAATGTTGCATGGTGTGCAAGCTCTCTATCATGAATGCTTTGATAACTAGTAGAGGAAAGATACTCCAAATGTTTTCTGCATACATAATAAATAAAATGTATAATGATTTCAAGATATAAACCATGCTATAAATAAAAGCAACTATCAATCAGATAACACATGCCGAATATAGCTCCATATGATCATAGTTAAATAAGACATATCTATTAGCTTGAAACCATGTTCGGTAGTCTAATGTAACAAAACACTTCCCAACCAATCCTCAGCCAACAATCTTCAAGTTAGATGAACTATTGGATAAGTCATTACAAAGACAATCATAGTTCCTACCTTGATTGTTGAATCTAGTCTCACAATATAATGTAAGTAATGGAAACAAAATATCACACTCATCAAAAATGTAATTTTCAGGAATTGAACCTTTTGGATGACTTCTTGTTCGAACATACCCCTTTAACTTCAACTAAAATCTATGCTGAAATAAATATTATCAAATAGACCATTTTTTAGGAAAAAGGAAAAGAAAACTCTTGTGATACTATCTTTTCTCTACCATTCTATAGGGTACATTTTGTGGTACTACACTAGGCGAGCATGTCCCTCAACTAGGGCTGATCAGAGATGCACCATAACATCAAAAAAAAGATGGTGGAAAAATCTTGTCAAGAAGGCACAATGTAATTGCTCACAAACTCAATGTTGCACTCTCATTATCAGGCATAATCCTTCTAATAGGAAATAGAAGCAAGTTCTGTAAAAGAATGTGGCAATCATGGAATTTTAGGTAACTATTTTATTTTATAAACATTTACATGAGTATGAATGTCAGCTACATATCCATCTGGATATTTAGCACCTTTCAGCACTTCACAAAACAATTTCTTTTCATTAGACATCACGGTGTAACATGCAGTAGGCAAATAAAATTGATCACCTACAGAAACAAGATGAAGATCCTTCCTAATACCCAATGCTTGGAGGTGCAAACGAAAGTTAGATTATTGTCCTTATATTTCTTATCAATATGCAGAAGAATGTTTATTATATTATTGCATATATTTTCATTATATGGATCACATCAAGATTATGATGCAATAAAATAGCCTTCCAATATGGCAATTGCATCCATATCAGTCGTTTCTTCCAAATAACTTGCAATCATTCCTATATTCATGATCAGGATGTAGAAATCAGCGACGCCCGATGTAACCCTGTTTACGTCCACTATGTTTTGAGATAAAAAGAGAAAGTACGTGAGTGGCAAGGAACACACAACCCATCTTACCTGATGTCACATGATTTGACACATATCATAATCATAGGTAATCAGTGGGCCCAAACCCGTCCCCAATTTCCCCACTCGATGGACCGCATGTCAAAAATTTGACCTGGATCTAGCCCTGTAGAGGTGGGTGTCGAATGGGTCCATGGCCCCACACTACCACAGAAACGTACATTAGTGACGGGTCATAACGTACATTAGTGACGGACGTGTCCCCCATCACCCTTATTGCGTCAGTAAAGCCCTATCATTAATGACGAGTAAATACCCGTCACTAAAGGGTCTCTACAGGTCCCCTCCACATCTGGCATGCCCTCTTTTAGTGACGGGTAACAATTGTTACCCGTCACTAAAGGTCATCCTTAGTGACGGGGGTGCTTTACACCCGTCACTATTGTGACCTTTAGTGATGGGTAACCAATGACACCTGTCACTAATATTATGGTCATATTTTAAAAAATAATTATTTTTTATGCTGCATCCTGAATAGGTCATAATAAGTGACGGGGAGTGCTTTACACCCGTCACTATTGTGATCTTTAGGGACGGGTGCACAATGTCACCCATCACTATTGTTATGGTCATATTAAAAAATATTTATTTGTAGGCTGCATCCTGAATCAAAGCCAGGATTTGGCAGCCACCTTTTTAATTTGCAAACAACAGAGAATTCATCACAAAAAATACAAGACATAATTCATCACAGAATACCACCATCATAGATTGCATTGCTCAAACAAAGCATGCATAAAAAATGTATTTCATATGTGTTTCACCAAATGTTTGCATGCTGTTTCACCAAAATGTTTGCATTCCACATGACAAATTGAAACATTAATCTAGGGGCCCTTATAATGGAAAGCGCCATTCTTTGCGTATACTTGTTCCACGATGAATTCCGCTAGTTGTGTACGGATCCACGACATTTCATCATGGCTAATAGTGCCTTCAGGTAGGTTGAATTCCTGTAAAATGAGTTTTTGACATCAGTCCATGTTTGCATAAGTGAAAAGTAAATGAAACAGAATAACAAAGATCACTATTATATCTTACATCGGGTGATTTCAGATCCGCTATCTTCATGGCCAGCTCCATATGGTGTGCAGCATAAAACCCACATTGGTTGCCAAGAGGTTGACTATAGCACTATTATGGAAATACACGATTAGTTTGAAGGACACATTAAATTTGAAAGGGTAAAATATTTATTAAATTTGAAAGGGAAAACATTTAGAGGCTTACAAGCACTGCAGTTTTATGAACCAAAATTCCCCGTTGCGGTCCTTTTATTTGGTTCGTTTCGACATCGGTGTCGAAAGCTCTATAATGAGGTAGAACAAGATTGAGTTAAACAAGAATAGGTTGAAGGTTGAACTTGTAATGACGAAGTGAAAAAAACCTTACTCGTCTATTAATTTTTTGAGTAGCGAGTAGTCCCTCTCGTTGCTCTTGCCATCCGGTCCCTTTGGTCTTGCCGAGTCAATGTACCATACGGTCTTCCACTTGGGGACGATGAGTACTAGGACATAATGATCACCACCAATGTGGTGTATGCCCATTATATGTCGCTTGGATGGGATGCTTGCAGTGATTACACTATATATGTAGTTGAAACACACCATTTTCTTATCGGCCAAAATTGTAGGTGTTGCAATCATCTGTGGATCCAAAAATTTGAAAGGTAGTGGAGGATTTTTCTCACAATATTTTTGATACATCATCCTGTACATATGAAAGAGTAGTCAATACCACATAATAACGGGTCGAATTTAATTTAAAATATAGGTTAAGTAATTTACAATGTCCAGCACCGTAGCAAGCTGATGTCGAGAGCGTCCAAGTTAAAAATATCGTATAGATCAGGGAAGCATATCAAGAAATAGTCGTCAACGTTATAGAAATGTTTTGACTTGTATGTTGTAATGATCAAATATTTGCTACCGTTGCAACAGTTGAGGTATATTTGATGGAGGGTCATTAAGGCTTGCCCTCCCCTTCTTAGCTCATCTTGATGCAACAAGTTCTTGCCTCTTTCATACTTAGCATGTGGTTGAGTCCAGGCTGAGCCGACCTTAGACTTCTACTCTTTTTAATTTTTTGGCCTTATTTGGTTTTCTGCGTTGAATCGTTGGTTTTTCTTTATGGCGACACAGTGACAACATTTTCACCTTGCTCGATAGGTGCAATTGCAACATGCGCAACAACAGTAGGTGGTTGAGCAGGTGCAACAATAGTAGGTGGCTGAGCTGCCTGAGCAGTTGGAGGTTCGGTAGAAGGTTCAACGGTAGCTTGGGTGTGCAGCTGGAGGTTCTCGGCATCGACCAAAATATTCATTCGTTTCCACTGTACCCTTGTGAAAATGGCAGCGTGAAGGGTGGTGATTTCACCAGTGGGAGGAATAGACAATGGGATGTCTTCGGCGTTGGGGTGCACAAAATCAATAGACACCACTACAAATCCCTCATTTATTGGCAAGTTGTGTATCTCCTATTGATATGGATAGACAACTCCCCTTGCCACCTCAATCTGAAACCCCACGATATTTATGACAAGCTTGCACGTGGTTGGTTCAGTTAGTTGGTCGATGGTGTCATCCAAACCACTGCACATTAATCGCTGCTCAACCTCTCTTGATGCACAACTGCTCTTTCTGATGTGAGGGCTATCAACTGTAGCTTGGTCTAGAAGGATAATACCCTATCAAGCTAAGATACTCGCGATATCTGTGTATAGATCCGTCTTGATCTTCACAGAGAGCGCCTCCACATCGATTCCTGCGGACCTTCTTCGCTTCTTGTACATGTTAGCATTGTCCGAGAAACCATGCTTTCAGCCTTGCAAACTAGAGACGCCCTGCACATGACCTGGGTGCTCTGGGTTGCCAAGAGCAGCTGTTAGCTCATCGTGCTCTCGCACGACATTGAATGATCCTTCCGATGACTACGCTGCTAGATCCTAGACCTTCTCAGCCACTGCCGGTGCCTTGCTTGAGGTCCACGTCACATCACCAATCTCAGTCAGTCTCCCCCGGGCCCTTATATAAGATTGAGCTCTACCGAGAAACTATTGCCACAAATTTTCTTTACCCTCACTAGCCATCTTGGCATCTTCAGTTGGCCACGTATCTTTCATCCCCACGTAACTAGTTGAACCAAGGTTGTGGGGTAGCTTATTCCTAGCTCAGAGCTCTTTTTTGGCAGAGCTTTCTGCCTTGAAATCATCTGAGCTCTTCGTTCTAATAAATTGGTCCCAATCCTCCTTTTTCAAGAATGGGTACTTTTTGGAAGGGCTCGACATCTTTGACAACAAATTCCCTCACAAGGTTGCTTTTGTAAGTCCTACATAGCTTGAATATCATCTTCATGGCAGTCTTTACTGCTGCCGCCATTGAGGTCTCAGAAAACTCGAGGTAGTTGTTGATCCCATCATTGTAGAGTGCAGCCTTCTGCTCTCGACCGAGATCATTGAAGTTCCTCAGGTTCAACGGGACCCTCTCCTGTGCAATCAATCCTACAAGCTTCCTCAGGCGCTGCAAGACCACTTTCTCTTTTGGCAGGCCATTACTGTCAACCTCCTTGACGGTTATCTTGTTCGTTGGCCACTTTGCTTGCGTCTTAGGCTTCTTGATTGTTAACTCGACCTCGTCGGTGGAGCTAGAAGACCCGACAGAGGAATGGGTAGAGTGGGTAGACATCTAAATATTAAGAGAACAAAGACATTATTGTTTCATTAAAAAAATTAAACGAACATACGATAATAATAGGCAAGGATAGATCCTAAATCCCATCCAAGGATGTGCGGCCCGTGTAGATGGACCATGTGGTCCCATACGGTTCTAGAGAGAATTTCAGTGGAACAGACGGTGGAGCGAAAGCCATGTGGACACCCACGATGGAACGGACGACCGGGATGGAATGGTAAGGAGCACGAAGACGATGAAGACGACAATAGAGCGCTAGGGTTAGGGTTGCAACTTGCAAGAATTGAAAGCGTACCTATTCACTTCGGGGCCTACCTATTTATAAGCGGGAGTCATCAATGATGGGTAATAACTACCACCCATCACTGCGGGAAGTCATCAGTGATGGGTGATAACTACCACCTGTCACTGATGATGAAAGACACAACACTTGTGTGGTCACATATAAAAGTGACCGCACAAGTGTTTGTGCTTCTGATAAACACCAATGGAATAGTTTTTGTCGAATGAAGCCTGGTCCGACACTTCCATATGCATGTGGATTAATCAAGCCAGGAAACATCCACCATAAACACCCATGGCAAGAAAAGAAGCAAGAAGAGTAAGAGCAAAAAACTGATGTCCTGAAGTCGAAATGCAAGCAACCAGTGTATTTAAAGGATGCTAAAAGCAATTAATGCACCAGCTACTTTCCTCCACTAACTGCCAGCAGTAATGGAATCAAAGTAGTATTTTTGCAAAACACTCTTTAGTGATGGGCAGTATGGGTTCCCCGTCACTAATGAGGTCAGATTTTCCAGATTTCAAGTTATGTCACAGATTGCAGATATATTTCAAGTTATGGCACAACTGATTGCACATATATTTCAAGTTATGACACATCAGCTTGCACATATATATATATATATTACATAACCAAATCAGTAGTACTTCCAGATTTCAAGTTATGACACAACTTGCACATATATATATATATATATATATTACATAACCCAAATCAATACAAATTGTACAATAGTTGCATGTATACATACATTTCAAACTTTACACTTTTCAACACATGGACGTGTCTGTTTTCTCACTTTCTTAACGTATAATCCTTTAGAATGGTTGGAGCGCAGGTATGGGGTTTCCTCGTTCGGTTTAACTTGTGACATAATTGAGGTCGCAAAAGGTGGTGTCTCATCAAACTAATTGTACTCGTCCTCATCAACCACATTTTCAACACCAACAATCTGTCTCTTTCTAGCTAGGACAACATAAAGTTTCTTATTTGTCGTATCAGGCACGTAGAACACTTGAGCAACTTGTTTAGCGAGCATGAAAGGTTCGTCTTTATAGCCGATCTGAGTTAGATTTACACTTGTGAATCCGTACTGGTCGACCATAATGCCTTTTGCTCCATTGACCCAGCGGCATCGAAACAGAGGTATCTTGAACCTAGGTAGTCAAGTTCCCAAATTTCCTTGTTTGGCAGGAGCAACACAGCAAGCAACTCAATCAAGGTGAAAGCATTCAGCAGAAGTGAAATTCAATACATGAGTTCTGAACATTAAGACTTGATCCTAAGTACTTGCTGAACCAAATGGCTTTGCCTAAAAAAATATTCAGTAAGAACAACACTAGATGCTAGCATATAGTAGAGATCAGAAATCAATTCTGGATCAATCAAGTCATAAAGTTCTAGAAACTGTATTCAGACATCAGAAAATTAAACCTTGCTGAACAGGTGCAAGGTTGTTGCTTGACAAGAAACAATATTGATGGAGATAAATCTGAAATCTACTCAATCAAGCAAGGCAATAAAAGTACTCCTGAAGCTATTCAAATAAATGAATTTGAACTCATAGCACCAACCTGGAAATTGTTGAGCAACAGTGCTCCTCTGGTGCATAGCAGTGCTTGATCAATATGATAGTGTGAACCAGAGATTTCTAGAATCAATAAAACCAGATGATCAAACAGGAGTAATCAGCACAAAACATCTTGGATGATGAACAACGCCAAGATCAAATAATATGCTGTAGCAAATCTGGTATTCCGGCGATGGCTTGGCACGAATTGGTTCTGATTGTGCTCGGTAAATACTAGCCAATTAAAATGCAGAGTGATTAGGCTAAAGAAAGAGGAAGCTAGAGAGAGAAATTTGTCGAAAGAATAGCTATTCCTCTCAAATGAGCATCCCTCAAAAGATTCGGCCGTAATATTGAAAGTAAAATTCAGAAATCATCTCCAAAATGATTTAGAACAAGAGCAATACAAATCTTGCAGAAACAAGTTAAAAGGCAGTTAGAGTTCTTCTTGTTCTACTGCACTGTTCTGGAATTAATATTGTTGAGCATCAAGAACAAGTGCTAGGCAATGGAGAAGAACTGAGGAAATTCCTGAATCATAATTGTAAAGAATTATTTGGCTGAAAATCAAATCAAACCAGTATGAATAATGAACATCATACGGTAGCAGCAATGCATTGATTCAGCAAAGTTCAGAAAAGAAAATCTGATGGAGGCATAACCACAAAAACATCGATCAATGCAATCACACAAAGAATAATCCAAACAGGAATTCCCTCAAAAGAACCGAGTATTTGATGCCTGTATTTGAGGCTTTTTGGCACTTGGCTCCTGTAGTCAGTCCGGTGAAAATCTTCTCAAGCAGGCCAATGAAGAAACTCACAGCAAAAATCAAGGCAGGATAGCGGCAGGAACCAGAGATCAATTAAATCGAAAAACAGAACAAGTGGTGGCTCCGACAAACAGTGCATGTAGATTTTCACGGCGCACCTGGCATCTTCGGTTCAGGTGGCACTCTATGATGCTTCTAGGCTCTAGCGGTGCTGCTGTGTAGAGCTGGAGTACTGGTGCAGATCCGGCAAGATGGCCCTTCGCTGTAGCCTTTCTGGGACAGAGGCAGTAATGGACAGAAGGAACAACCGACGGAAAGGAGAGAAAAAGATGCAATACAATTTGTAAAAGTGTTTCTCTCTCACAAATGTTCAGCCAAATGACAGCCACCTCATCATTAAAACCTAGGTCTTTAGGTCCTTTATATCGGCAAGCCAATCAAGGAATTCCCAAAAATGCCATTAAGGTTAAATGAAAAGTATTTACCTAATTGCCCTTATGTATTTTCAGAATAAATAATTCTGAAAAATACACAAAAGTATACTCCTAATTTATTACAACTTTAACCCTATTCTTTTAATATTTTTTCAGAATTAAGAATTCCGAAAAATACTAAAAGATTACATTTTAATCTAGATGACTAAAATAGAAAAATAAACTCCTATTTATTGAAATTAAAAAACATTTTCTGATGTGACGGTTTTTAGCCGAAACCAATAAAGCCTCCTCGATCGCCGACATGTGACGCCAATCGTGAACTCGACCGCCAGCAAGTTTCTCCAGCTCTTGATCCCCTCGAGCTACCTGGTCACTTGCACTGGCCTCCCTTTCGTTGACTTGACCGTCACGCTTGTCTCGACCATCCATCCATGCATGTTTTACTCTATCTCCTCGTGTACTCCTGAGATCATCTCCAACTTCACCCGACATCCTTGATCCTCTAGCATCGAGCTCTCCGCTTGACCCTTGATCACCCGCCGTTGACGGTTGGTTAGCATCTCCAGCCTGCACACATGAGACAAGCCAAAACATGAAACGCGACGCACACCAATACCCTCGACATCCACTCTCCATATCCACACATCGATCCCATCGATGCAATCAAACCATAACTCACTCATCACTCTAGCTCATCACTCAACCTTGTCAATCACTCATCACAAAGAAAAAAACCACAGTACGACCTCACTTGGTTCACAATCTCCCCCTTGATGAGTGCATCGACAACCCCCAAAAAGGAACATGATGAAAGTTTCAAGTTAAGTGCACAAGTGACCATAAAAACTCAAAAAAGAGCCAAAATGTGTCACTTGGTAAAAGATCTCCCCCTTTGGCAAAAACTCATGTAAAACACATTCTCCACATCTTTGGCAAAAGCAACAATGTATCATGAAAGCCATTACTCCCCCTTAACCATGAAAACACATCATGTAGACCATTTCCCCCCCTTTGGCAATGCAAGCATCAAGATGATAAAAATGATACAAAGAGGGGTGTGAGGGTAAAGTATAGATGCAAGCTTCTGAAACATGAGTAACTCCAATTATAGTACAAAACAAGCATTTGTATTGAATATTGTCTAAAAGTATTGTATGAAACACTCAGATGAATACTATCTCAACAAAAGAATGATCAAGCATTTTCAGATTTTAGCAAATAAAAGCATCATCACTCAGACTAGTATACTAGACATGACAAGACATGATATGAAAAAGCTAACCAAATACTAACCAGATAATCATATCTCACTACAAGGAGCTTCAGCAAACTTGATATGCAATCGATTCAAGCTTTTTTATTTTTTTATTTTTCATTTTAGTGTCAGGGGTTGTTTGCATGTCAACTTTATGCTAACCGACCAAGCTAAGCCTAGGTTGAAACCATCATAAGCTTAAAGAGATGGTCTCGGCATACACTTCAATGTCCCAGTTCATACCAAAGTGCTATGGTAAGCAGTCCAGAACAAAGTAGTGTGACAAAGCAAACCCACTTGGATCTTTTCAATTTCAGCACAAAATAGAATGAATATCAATCATTTTCATTTCATTTTCATTCATTTTTCATTTTCATTTTTTAATTTTCAGCGCAATATTTTTGAAATGATCAAGTTGTGTATTAGCATCCAAGTGACAAGGTTAAAGACAATCCTTCAAGTGCATAATAAAGCATGTACTTGTAAAAGCAATCAATCATATGATAGAAGCTTATGCAGTAAAACACAACTCCCCCTCAAAATATGCTAGAAGATCTTGAATGCTCAGTGTTAGGGTGAGTGAAAAACTGTTTAGGAATCCAACATTGTAAAACTCGAGAACCAGGTAAAACAGTAGATTGATTATGCACAGGGTATGAATCATTATAAAAAGTGTGTTCTACCTCCAAAGTGCGAGCCTGGAAACCGACGAGGTCTCCTAAACTGTCGAGAATCAAAGCCTCTTACACGCGGTCTAGCACCATATGAAGCATGGTGTACACCACGATGGGCATAATCTCTCATTGGACCATGGGGAGCATCAAAATCAGAATAAGAGTGAAAAACAGACTCATGCATACCAAAAGATGGGTAATGCATGTCCTGAAATCTCATCGCAAAAGCACGTCGTTCATCCTTGATACAACGAAAGAAAAACCCAACCAAATGACCCACCCAATGACAATAGGAGCAGTGGTACACTCTCTTGGGTGTGTGAGCATGGGTCTCAGGAACAAATCTCACAATTTTCTTGGGTTTTTGCTGAGGAGTTTTCTTTTGTGAATGAAGGGCTTTCTTAATAGGTTGAGTAGGATTCTCGGCTTTTTGTGTGGTGTCTAACTGGGCTCTTTCTTTCTCAACGGTAGTGGGTGGAGTGAACACAATTTTGCTCGGAGTGTTTGGAGTGGTTCTCTCATAGCCCAACCCTAGATCTAACCCTGCCCTTTCAGCACACAATTTTGTTTTAGCCAAAAGCAAACCCATCCTATCCTTTGCTTCGGTGCATTTTTCACCCACATAGAGAAGATAATCATTTTCACATTTTAGTTTTTCGACTTGCTCTCTAGCAAAGCTGAGTTGGTCCTTAAGGGTGATGCAGATGGGACAAACTGGCTGCACATCCTTAGAACACTCAACACTCTCCAATCTAGCCTTAAGTTCATCAACACGTCTATCTCTCAAATTAATGCTTTCAACAAGTAAAGGACAGTTCATGCATTCGTTGATGACAACAGGACTAGACTCCACCTCCAAAAGCTGCTTTTTAGTAATTTCAAGTTTTTCAACAGTTTGAGCATGTGTAAAATGCATCTGAGCAAGTTCACTCATAACAATAAGACAGAACTCACATTTAGCATCATCAGACTTAGATTTTAAGATTGCAAGTTTAGTGGATATAGATTCAAGTATGAGTTTTAGTTCTTTTCATTCTTTAACAGCAAGTTTAAGTAATCTATCCTAAGAACAGGCAACATCATGTAATTCATCATTCTGAACAAGAAGCTGGTCATGGGATAGATATATCTCAGATGTGTCGATCTCGTCGCTACTATAGATGCTGTCGGCCATGAAGGAAAGGCTAGTGAAGTCCATTCTCTTCTTCTTCTTTTATTCTTTCTTGGATGGCTCTTATTTATTGGAGCTTGGCTCCTCACTTGATGTACTATCGATATCACTGAGGGTGGCCATAAATGCTCTGGATACTCTCTTAGCCACTTTGTTGTGCTTCCCTTTAAAGAAAGGTTTCTTGTTTCACTTCTGGTGCTTGTGCTCATTCTCATTTTCATTTTTTCCATTTTTAGTTTAGGGCAATTAGATTTTATGTGAGATGGATCTCCACACTCAAAACAACCCCGAGACCCTCCTTTCCTCTGATCTCGTTTATCATTATAGAAGCATGTGAACTTCTTGACAATGAGAGCTAGCTCCTCATTATCTAGAGTGTCCACCTGTTCTTTTGTGACAGAGACCAGGGAGGACAAGTCAAAACCACAAGAATAAGCACAAAATCCAAAACCACCAGAAAGACTCCCTCTAGATGAGGTACCACTGCCAGGATTGGAAACTAAAGCAATAGAATGCAACAAAGAGTTTCCAAATCATGGACGAGATGCCTTGACAATCTCAGTGGAATTAAGCTTACTAAAGAGTTCATCGCAAGTCAAGGTGTCAAAGCTCGCCGACTTTTTAATACTAGAGATCTTCACCTCCCATATGCTACGATCAAGAGCATAGAAAAGTTTGATCGCTCTATGATGGTATGAATAAGCTAAAGTCCCAGTGGAACGCAAATTGCTCATAATCCCATCAAATCGAGCAAACACGGCATCTACAGATTCGACTGGGCCTTGCACAAACATTTGATATTCTTAATTATATGTGCTTTGACTCCTAGCCTTCATCTGAGTAGTGCCCTCATGAAAGGTTTTCAATGTAGTCGAAATCTCTCGTGCAGTTCGAAGGTGTTGGACCCTATCGAACTCATTGCGACTCAGACTGATGAACAATATGTTTCTTGCTTTGCTATTACAATCGTACTGTTTCTTCTCAGTATCTGAGGTGCGAGTTTTAGGTATCACACATTGGGAATCAATAATGTCTCATATAGCACTTCCATGGCTTAGTAGATAAGCCTCCATGCGCACCTTCCAATAAGCAAAGTCTCGACCATCAAACACTGGAATCTTCATGTTCTTGTCCATGTTGCCAAAAGGATCACAAACCGGTTAAGGTCAACTGGTGATCTAACCGGCTCTGATACCAATTGAAGGATCGAAATGGGCGACTAGAGGGAGGGTCAATAGGCGCCTCGACAAATTCTGGCGAATTGATGGCCTTTTCAAATCACCCAACACACCTCTAAAAGAAAAAAATCCACTCAAAAATAATTCAAAATTTTTCCTTTCTATTCGTACTTTGAATTTCCGAAATCCTTTTCTCAGTCGGCACTTGATACACCGACTTTCCAAGTCAGACACTAGAACTCCGACTTCCCTCTGGTCAGTTGGTGTTTGAAATATCAATTTACTTCAGTCGGCCACTGAAATACCGACCGAATGCAGAGAAACAGAAAAGATACTAATCAACCTTCAGTACAGAATCAAAATTCTAAGCAAGAAAAGGTGTTCTCCGATTAATCCTTGTTTAGCAGGAGCAACACAGCAAGCAACTCAATCAAGGTGAAAGCATTCAACAGAAGTAAAATTCAAGACATGAGTTCATTAAAACTTGATCCTAAGTACTTGCTGAACCAAATGGCTTTGACTAAAAAATATTCAGTAAGAATAACACTTGATGCTAGCATATAGTAGAGATCAGAAATCAATTCTGGATCAATCAAGTCATAAAGTTCTAGAAACTGTATTCAGACATTAGAAAATTAAACCTTGCTGAACAGGTCCAAGGTTGTTGCTTGACGAGAAACAGTACGGATGGAGATAAATCTGAATTCTACTCAATCAATCAAGGCAATAAAAGTTCTCCTGAAGCTATTCAAATAAATGAATTTGAACTCATAGCACCAACGAATGTGCACTTTGTTAATGATGATACTTCTGAGGCTGACACGTAGGATCACTTGAGTCAATGAAAGTAGGTCCAGATGTCAAAAATGCAAAAGTTACTTTTTTAAAGTGTCAAAATAGCAAACCTCTCAGCACCAACCTGGCATTTGTTGAGCAACAGTGCTCCTCTGGTGCATAGCAGTGCTTGATCAATATCACCGTGTGAACGAGAGATTTCTAGAATCAATAAAACCAGATGATCAAACAGGACTAATCAGCACAAAGCATCTTGGATGATGAACAGCGCTAAGATCAAACAATATGCTGTAGCAAATCTAGTATTCCGGCGATGGCTTGGCATGAATTGGTAAATACCAGCGGATTAAAATGCAGAGTGATTAGGCTGAAGAAAGAGGAAGCTAGAGAGAGAGAGATTTGTGGAAAGAATAGCTATTCCTCTCAAATGAGCAACCCTCAAAAGATTCAGTCGTAATATTGAAAGTAAACTTCAGAAATCATCTCTGAAATGATTTAGAACAAGAGCAATACAAATCTTGCAGAAACAAGTTAAAAGGCAGTTAGAGTTCTTCTTGTTCTACTGCACTGTTCTGGAATTAATATTGTTGAGCATCAAGAACAAGTGCTAGGCAATGGAGAAGAACTGAGGAAATTCCTGAATCATAATTGTAAAGAATTATTTGGCTGAAAATCAAATCAAACCAGTATGAATAATGAACATCATACGGTAGCAGCAATGCATTGATTCAGCAAAGTTCAGAAAAGAAAATCTGATGGAGGCATAACCACAAAAACATCGATCAATGCAATCACACAGAGAATAATCCAAACAGGAATTCCCTCAAAAGAACCGAGTATTTGATGCCTGTATTTGAGGCTTTTTGGCACTTGGCTCCTGTAGTCAGTCCGGTGAAAATCTTCTCAAGCAGGCCAATGAAGAAAACTCACAGCAAAAATCAAGGCAGGATAGCGGCAGGAACCAGAGATCAATTAAATCGAAAAACAGAACAAGTGGTGGCTCCGACAAACAGTGCATGTAGATTTTCACCGGCAAGCAGGTGGCACTCTGTGATGCTTCTAGCAGCGCTGCTGTGTAGAGCTAGAGTACTGGTGCTGATCCAGCAAGATGGCCCTTCGCTGTAGCCTTTCTGGGACAGAGGCAATAATGGACAGAAGGAACAACCAACGGAAAGGAGAGAAAAAGATGCAATACAATTTGTAAACGTGTTTCTCTCTCACAAATGTTCAGCCAAATGACAGCCACCTCATCATTAAAACCTAGACCTTTAGGTCCTTTATATCGACAAGCCAATCAAGGAATTCCCAAAAATGCCATTAAGGTTAAATGAAAAGTATTTACCTAATTGCCCTTATGTATTTTCAGAATTAATAATTCTGAAAAATACACAAAAGTATGCTCCTAATTTTTTACAACTTTAACCTTATTCTTTTAATATTTTTTCAAATATAAGAATTCCGAAAAATACTAAAAAATTATATTTTAATCTAGACGACTAAAACAGAAAAATAAACTCCTATTTATTGGAATTAAGAAAAACATTTTCTGATGTGATGGTTTTCAGCCGAAACTGACAAAGCCTCTTCGATCGCCGACATGTGACGCCAATCCGTAAACTCGACCACCAGCAATCATTTGAGTCAGCATGACATGACAATCGTGAGTCTTTATTCCACCGACCATCTTACGCTCCTTCATGTTGACAAGTTTGCTGATATTCTATGAGTAACCTGATAGAACTTTAATGCTATGCAAAAATTCACAAAACTCCTTCCTCTCCTTCCTAGGAAGGTTGATGCAAGATGGAGGCAAGAACTTTCCTCTATCTGTTTGTTGTGAATGTAGCTTCAGTCGTAAACCCATCTCCTCAAGATCCGCTCTAGCATTCTCGTGATCTTTCGTTTTGCCTGGCATATTTAGCATTGTTGCAAGGAGACTGTCACACACGTTTTTCTCCACATGCATTGTATCGATGGAATGGCGAACATTGAGATATTTCCAATATTCAAGTTCCCACAAAATTGATTGCTTGTTCCACATTCCATCACACCTTGCGGAAGACCATTTTCGCATACCGAGTATAACATTTATGTCCTTTACCTGGTCATATACCTATGTGCCTCTAAAATGCCTAGGAGGTCCTCCTTTCTCTATAGAGACATCAAACTATAGATTCATTCTTTTATATGGGTGTTTCATTGGAAGAAAACATCGATGTCGCATGTACACTGTTTTCTTAGAATGGTTCAACCATGTGCTTAATGTTTCCTCCAAGCACTATGAGCATGATTCACCTTTTCTTTTGCTTTGACCAGATAAGTTACGATGAGCAGACATACCATTTATTGTTACAAACAACATGGCATGTAGCTAGAAGTACTCTCGGATGTACTCGTCCCAAATGATCTTTTTAGCACCATACACGATGGTAGGAATCTTATTCTCTTCTGGCACTAGGTCCTACAGAAAATTTAGTAATGCTTTGAAACTCACATAGGACCATCCATATGTCGCCTTCATTTGTAGTATTGTCAAGACAGTGTATAAGACCGTGTACTTTTCTTTGCAGCTAGGATATATCGGTGTTTATGAGTCTTGTACAAGTTTTTGGAATTGGGCATACTCCCCTTTAGAATATGCAACTTGTTCCTCTACATCATGCACTATCTGATCAACATTATCCACAATATCTATATAGTTATCTTTTGGAATTCCTAAAATGTTATTGTCGCTCATGAAATCTGTATCAACAACCTAACCTTCATCTTTACTACCAATCTGATGATCTACTTCACCATCATTTTCTCCTTCTTCACCATGCTTGTTCCATATATGATATCCCTTCTAGAATCCACGTCTCCGCAAATGGTCGTATACATTTTCTGAATTTGTAAACTTCTTTTTATTCCTACAATCATAACATGGACACCATATTGCAGTCTTTCCACTAGATTCCATGTCATCTTTAGCATTATTCATGAAAAATTTCACCCTACTCAAATACTCATTGCAAGTACGGAAATCAAGATACATCTAGGTCCGTGTTGTTGCAATCTATAATAAATAATAAAACAATCAATTAAGATACAACGGCTCTAATTATTTCATGTATTGTGTCACATAGAAAAATTAATATGATTTATAATTTTTTATTAAAATATATTGGAGAATTAAAAATATATACCTTGGGTCGGACGACATTGATGCTACATGCGGTGTGGGCCGGTCCATCGGAGCACGTAATAGTGTGGGTAGCCATCGGCAAGTCCAGCAATTGCACTACCGGTCGGTAGTTATGGTGAGGACGGCGGCGGTTGGGACTTGGGAGCAATAAGTGCGGAGCTCTATGGGTGAGTGAGGCACTTATATACATGTCATCAGTGACAGTTCTCTATTTAAGTACGTCACTAAAGGTGGCCTTAGGGTTTCGAACGAATACTCTTTAGTGACGGGTAGTACTACCAACCGCCACTAATGTGGTGCCCCATATTTAGTGACACGGTCACAACATAGACCGTCACTATAGGGGCAACCTTTAGTGACGGGTAACTGTTGTTGACACGAAAATGTGCCCCCGCACTTGGGTCAGTTCGACGATCCAAAAGTGTGCGGATACTTAGGGACGAGCCTAAGCGTAACACAGCACCGACGTTGCGTTCCGACTACCCTTAGCTGTGGTAAGGGGGGTCGAGTCTCTAGGTAATCAGATCACACAGAAATAATCCAATTAGTTGAAAGAAATATATTAAACAGAATAAATCAGCAAACCGGTCGGAGTCTGTCTGCTTCGAAGTATGGTGCGAAGGGGGTCGCCAAAGTATACCTTCGGCGTCTGGTGCAAAGTGTCCCGCCGAAGGGTACCTTCGGCGTTCGGACCGATGTGGCCGAAGATGAACTCTGAACGGATCTAGACGCGATAATCACCTCCGAACAACGGGGTTCAGTGCGAAGTCTCTGACTCAATAAGATACAGAATAAGGACTCAGGCGCAACGCGTGAGCGTGACTTCGTCCGGAGCGGAGTACGAGCGTGGAGAAGCCTATCGTGACGAAGTCTATTGGCGAAGCATGCGGTCAAAGTGGCAGTCTCGCCGAAGAGTGTTCTGGTAACCTCTGAAACCGATCTCTCAGCTCTGGATGCCTCCGACGAAGTAGCTCCGAACGTGGAAACTTGCAACAGAGAAGATTCGAAGTACTAATTCGGCCTAAGAACCGAATTTTGCTAAGTGTTGCACTAGTGGCGAAGGTAGCAATCTGTTACGCAGATTAGCGGATACATCACAAGTGAAGTAACAAGGCGATATCAATCTATTACGTATATTAACGGATACTTCACAAGCGAAGTAACAAGGATTACCACTATTCCAAAGTGGCCGTCGGAGGGCTTCCAAGCAAACCCACGAAAAGGTACATAAAAGTAAAGGTAAATAAATGCGATCAAAGCTAGGGCTTTGTGTTTAATTTGTGTTGGGGGGGCCTCTGAACTGGCTTAGCCTCTCTATTTATAGGGGCTAAGCTTCTGATCTAATCTGCTATACTTCGGGTGGATAGGGACAAAGACTTAGCCGGAATTGTATCCAACTCTATCTATGCCGAAGTGTGCTTCGTCCAGGCCCGTCGAAGCCTGCTCCTCGGGCCGAAGCTTCGGTGGCATGGGCCTCCGAAGGCTTCCTGGCCAAAAACCGTGGGCTGGCTGAAACCTTTCGGAGCCCATAGCCTGATGGACCTTCGGCCCTATAGGGCTTCGGCCTGACCCGGGACATGCGTATTTTCGACCCAAATTACCAAAATTGATATTTTGACAATCTTAGCCATTGATGCCATTTTTTGCTATCAACACATGCCCCCTGCCTTTTAGTGAACTAAGTGAACTAAAAACATAACTAGCTGAAGACGATACCGTCCATATCGGCCTTTCGACACCTTTTACGTTGTTTGCCATATGCTTGGGAAATACCTTTTCAAGTATCTACCATTCAAAGCTCTTCGAAACCGCTCTCCTTGCAGAGATTCCAACACATATGCATTGCCAGGAGCGATTTCAGCTATTTTGAAAGGACCTTCCCAACTAGGTGATCATTTACCAAACTTGGGACTCTTAGTGCCTAAGGGTAAAATCGTCTTTCAAACCAAGTCTCCTACTTGAAACGATTTTGGTTTAACCTTCTTATTGTAGGCTTTAGCTACTCTCCTCTTGTCTACTTCTATGGCTTCTAAAGCCTTTAGTCTCTTATCGGTCACTTCTTCTAGGTTATCCTTCAAAAGAGTTTCATACTCGTTGACCGATAAGCCATCTTGCTTTAACACTCTTGAGGAGCCAAGATCTACTTCTACAGGTAGAACGACTTCTTGTCCATATACCAACTCATATGGACTGACTTTGGTAGCACCGTGCTTTGCAATTCTATAAGCCCATAGCGCTTCGGAAAGCATTCATGCCACCTTTTGGGAAATTCTTCAATTTTCTTCTTAACGAGCTTAATCACGGTTTTATTACTAGACTCAGCCTGACCATTGGCCTGAGCATAGTAGGGTGAAGAGTTTACCAACTTAATACCATAATATTCGGCGAAGTCCCTCACTTCTCTAGAAACAAACGAACTACCTTGATCTGTAGTGAGAGTTTGAGGAATGCCAAATCTATGTATGATGTGCTTTAAGATAAAGTCAAGTACCTCATTGTGGGTCATGTTCTTGAGAGGCACGACCTCATTCCACTTGGTGAAGTAGTCCTTCGCCATCAACACAAACCGATGCCCTTTTGATGAAGGATGGTGAATTTGGCCGATGAAGTCTAAACCCCAACCTCGGAATGGCCATGGCTTGACAATAGGGTTTAGTAACGAAGCAGGAGCTAACTGAATATTGCCAAACTTTTGACACGCCTCACACCCTCTATAGTACTTAAAACAATCCTCAGTCATGGTCGGCCAGTTACATTTATTCGCAGTGATACCCATTAGACGACCTTGGTGTTGGAGAGATGTATATTCTTGTCACCACAGTAACACATTGGAATTTTTATTCATATCTCTCTCTGTGTTTCTCTGATATGATCATCACACATGAGTTTGCTAAGAAATATGCATGAAGAGTTCAAACCATCCAACATATTGCCCCATTTTTTCTCTCAGTTTGCTGAAATTTAATTTATTAATAAAATTTCCGTAAAGATCATGTTTTTATATTCTCTAAATATATTTGTTCTAAGAGGTCAATTTGTCTCTCTTGTTAGTACCATAAAATTCCAACTTCAAAATATACTAGAGCATAAATTCTCAAATCAAATAATCCTGCTAGCTCCTCAATCCAATCCTATAATTATCCCAAATTTTGGAATATTGTTCCAAGTAAAATATGAGTAAATTAAACCAAATGCTATTTTTCAACCTGAAATATCTTATGAGGTCCATCCATCCAAAAATAGCTCTTAAATTCTATTTCTCAAAACCCATTCAAATTCTTGATTTCAAATATTCAATTCCAATTCCAAAACCTTTATGAGTCCCTAAAATTCTATTCACCATTGACTCCAAATAGAATCCCTTAAACTTTCCCTCAAATTCCACGGTAGTAAGAGCTACTGCTATTCCTTTGGCAGATATGACATGTCCTAGAAACTTCACCTCAGACGACCAAAACTCACACTTGTTGTACTTAGCATATAACTGCTGCTCCCTTAACTTTCCCAAAGTCAGATGGAGATGGGCTTCATGTTCTTCTGGTGTCTTGGAGTATATGCGTATATCATCATTGAATACTACAATGAACTTGTCCAAAAACTCCATGAAGACATTGTTCATCATATTCATGAAGAATGTTGGGGCATTCGTGAGTCTAAATGACATCATAGTATACTCGTATAATCCATATAGAGATGTGAATCCAATCTTTGTGATATATTCTTCTCTAATCCTTAACTAATGGTAACCCGATCGAAGATTCATCTTGGAGAAAATTTAGGATCCTTTTAGCTGGTCAAACAGATCGTCAATCTGAGGTAGTGGGTACTTGTTCTTGATGGTCACCTCATTCAAAGCTCTGTAATCTACACACATCCTCTTTGTCTTGTCCTTCTTCATTGCAAATATGACCAGTGCTCCCCAAGGCGAGGTACTCGGTCTGATGTATCCCTTTTGTTTAAGCTCTTCAATATTATTCTTCACTTCAGCTAACTCATTAGTGGCCATCCTGTACGGTCGCTTCGAGATGGGTGAAGTTCTGGGTACAAGCTCAATCCTAAACTCAATGTCCCTCTTGGGTGGCATCCCTGGCAGATCTTCAAGAAATACGTCCATGTATTCTCAGGCCACGGGCACTTCTTCTAATGCCACTTGATGAAGTAATGTTCCTTCCGGTCCTCGGATGGCCATCTTGAATGTGATAGAGGTTCCTTCATTGCTGGTTACAGTGATGAACTCGCTGGCACATTCTATCATTCCCTTGTGCTTCATCAACCAATCCATCCCTAGGATGAGGTCTAGGCCCTTGCAATCTATGAGGACTGGGTCGACCCAAAATAATATCCCTTGGATCTCTATCCTTATCCTTTGTCTGAATGAATTGGCTAGCGTTTGTTTGTCGGGGGTGGCGATTATCATAGGTTTGGGCAAGTGAAGTACTTCTAACCCATTATTTTTCACAAAATTCTCGGATATGAATGAATTTGTTGCTCTTGAGTCAAATAATATTACTACAGGTATGAAGTTGGCAGTGAACATACCGAGAACAACTTTCGGGGCCTCCTGAGCTTCTTCGGTGGTGATGTGGTTGACGCGAGCATGAACTGTCTGGTTTGGTGCAGCTCCTTGGGGACGCCTGGGATGAGGGCACTGATGAGAGTAGTGTCCTTCTTTGCGGTAGTTGAAGCAGACCACTAGCTTGCTATTCTTGTCTCTCAAGACCTCGGCCTTCATGGCAGGTGCTGGTGGAGCGGATGGAGCTGGTGGAGCTTGGCGAGGATTCCTGATGCCTGAACCGCCGATAGTGTATTACGGCCTGAAGATGGGGCGGGGATGGTAGCTGGGTGCATGGGGTGGAGGTATGAAGCGAGGTCTCTGTGCATTTCCCTAGTGATGCTTAAAAGCAATTATCTTTCTCTTCTTGAGATCCAACTTGTTTTGTTCGGTCTCTTGAAGAATAGCCTTGTTCACCAACTTCTGGAAGTCGGCATAATCCACAATAATGATCTGGATGGAGAGCTCATCTTTTAGTCCTCTATGGAACTTGGCTTGACGATTGACGTCGGTGCGAACGTCTTCTAGCTCATACCGGGCCAGTCAGTTGAACTCATGGAGATACTCCATGATAGTCTTGCTCCCTTGCTGCAAGTCACGTAACTCATGCTGCTTCAATGCTATAATTCCAGCAGGGACGTGGGCGGCCCGGAAGGTGATGGTGAATTCTGCCAAGGTAACCTCGTGACCCTCTATCTGAGACTCACGATAATTATCCCACCATTCTTTGGCAGGTCCCTGAAGCTGGTGAGTGGCGAACACCACTCGCTCCCTATCTGTGAAAGTTAGAAGATCCAACTTCTTTCCAATGGTCCTCAACCAATCACCCGCCTCCATTGGGTTGGTTGTGCTCGAGAATGTGGGAGGCCTCACGCGCAGGAACTCAGAGAGCTGAGGTGCGGGGGCAGGTGTAGGGGCGTGTTGACGAGGGAATGGCTCCATGTTCTGCTGCTGCAGATTGTTTAGTTGAGTCTACTACTCGTGCATCTGTGCCTGCTGTTGCTGCATCGGGGCTAGCAATGTTGTAATTAGTTGATTTTGATTAGCCATTATTTCGTCTAAGGTGTGGTGATTGGCAGCAGGTAATCCAGACTAACGCTGCCCTATTGCACCCCATTTGGGTACAACACTTCCTAGTAGATCGTTAGTATCACCCTATCCATTGTTGTTGGAACCCGAGTTCTGATTGTTGGCCATTTTGAAGGTGGTAACATCCCAAGTATAAAAAGAACTTAGAATATTTAATCAAAATTTGTTCTAACCTATTTATTAAACGTGGTATAAAATGGTTTATCACATTACAACTCTTATTTTCATTCCATCTATAGCACAATCTGCGATAGATGGCACCACAATCATAAAGAAAATGAAACAATCAATGAGAACTAGCGTCTATGGTGGTCTACTCATCATCAGAGGCAGTCTCGACGCTCTCAGATCCACGAATGGTTCGGGGAAGGCTGGGCTCAACGAAGTTCTTGATCATAGGCTTCGAGACATCGACTGGTCCTAGAGCGGCGACGCCGGAGCTAGAGGGACCCACAGGTACTCTCGGCAAAGTAGTCCTCTTTAGCCGAGGAGCAAGCTCTCTGAGGGGCTTCTTCTGCCTAGGGACGAGGGAAACATCTTCGCGATCTCCTTCTATAGCTCAATGATCTTGTGCTGCAGCTCACCATTATGCTGGATCAAGCTCTTCGTTTCATGATGAAAGAACTCGATGACTTCGTGGTGCTTGTTGGTGTTAAGTAAGGCCTCGGTATGGAGGTGGTCCATGGCTTGTAGAAGCCGAGTGTGCTGGGACATGATGGGGTCAGGGTCAGAGAGGAAGTCGACGTATATGTTGCGGTGGGCTCCCGGAGTGCGCATAGGCAGATGATGAAAGGAGGAGTCCCAAAGACGATCATCGTAGATCATCCTCAACTCCGTGAGAGCGTGAAGAGCGGCGCGCTAGCTGGCTACAACAAAAGTCGAGCCCACGACTACTGCAGTGAAGAAAGAAAGCTAATCGCTGGTGGCATGAATTGTGACTGAGATGTCACATGGGCCTCCTAACTCCTCCGTATAGACTCCATGGAACTCAAGTTCAAAGAAAACCCAAGAAAAGCCACCAGCATCCGGAGCTCCTAGATGAATCCATCATACTCTCGGTAATAGCTATGGATATGGTGAACCTGCATCTATAAAAAAATTAAAGAGTCAGGGAGAGGAAAAAATATGAAGTAGTTTTCATGAAATAAGTTTTGCAAAACTAAGTGCTAGGCAAATAAGTTTGGCTTCCTACAGTCAAGTCGGCTCTGATACCATCTTGTAGCATCCAGAATTTAATAATTATAGACTTTATTGAATTTCCAAAGAAAAACAATAATAACAATATGTTCATCACACGACATTGTACATACGTAAATCATTGGTGGTTCGCAAACCACATTATTACACAAGTGGTAAAAATAAAAGAAACTAATAAAAGGAAACTCCTAGATGAACATCTTCATTAGTCTCGCGCCTTGATTGGGTTGCTACTCCAGACCATCCTCTTCATAATACATCGCCTCTGAAGTGGTTTTCAGAGGGTATGAGTACAAAAGTACTCAACAAGCCACCAAGAATGCAATAATAATGCAAGGTAATAACAAGGGAGATAGTGGCTCAAAGTGCAGAAAAGTACATTTTATGGTTAAGCATTTAATGTAATCAGGTTATTTGTACAAAAATTAAATCATGAACAATACAACATCTTATAACTTGAGGAGTTCAGTAAGCCCACCCTCACTCAACATTCCTTACATGTCATTCCATCATTCAACAAACATAAAAGTAAACTAACTGCGGAACATCGCTCAACCTGCCCTTGACCGTGGGCTCGACTTTTTGAAAAGATTATACTCTGATCAGAGGTGTACTACTATACACACAAGGCAAGAACCCGGCGTCAACTAGGATATCACCACGATACCCTAACCAAGTCCCTACCAAAACCTTTAGCATGGAACGAACCAACCCAAGAACACCCACTATAGGTTTCGCCGGCGCGCCAACGCATTGGACCAACGTTGTGCCCCCTTTTGTGCATCATCGGTACAAGCCACCCACAGGTGCCACTTGCCCTCTCCAAATGGTGCATCAAGTTGGAATGTCCCATACCTCCAGTAAGGCCTTACCCATTAGACTTGTGGTTAGTACGGAAGTGCTTCGCAACATATCCCGCAGACCGGTCCATATAGTGCCCCGTGTTCGACTAACCAATGCTCTCGCTTGCGCCTAGAACCCACCATGCTAACATACTTAACCAAAACTCCATGTCTATCAAAATACCAATGATAAGAGAAATATCAGGGAATCATATAATAGAATCCAAGTGACTAATCTACGACTCATTTTTAACTTATAGCAGTTGTGTCATTACGTTGGACACTATGTAATAATATTAAATATAAAGGTGACAAGGAGTTGAGGCTCAATAGCATGGCTTTGGTTTGCACATCAGGTTCGAGGATATATTAAATATAATGTAAGGCATTTAATCAGAATAATGCATTTATAACCTATGGATTTTAGCAATATTTAAATAAAATTGGGCTCAATATGTTCAAAAATGTGGTGGTGCCTTGCCTTAGTCTGCAAATGGTGAAGGGGGAACTTTGGGAAAATATTATGGCTCTTCGACGACGTCGTAATCTTCTCTGCACACAAAACGAGAAAAATAAACAATTGAAACAATGAAAAAGCACAGTACAAACATATATATATTTTATTTGATAAACATGTATAGAATAAAAAGATAAATTTTCAGAAATTGAAATGGTAAAATTTGGAGTTAATTTGAAGAAGTTATGAATTTTCAAAGTTTAAATCAATTTCTAGAATTTATTTTAAACGTAAAACAACCTCTAGTCTACGGTAAACCAAGTTCACCGTGAACTCAAATACTGTGCTATACACCGAATGAATGACAACGCTTGGATCTAGATCAAACGGCTCAGAACGATGCGGGGTTTCTGACCGCATTTGAGCGCTTGATCCCTAGATCTAATCCTGGCCACACGGGTCAAAATCAACGACCCTGATTTGATCTGGCATGACACGGGTAAAATAGATGTCAACTGTATTCTCCGACGACGGCAGGGGGTGGCAGTGAGCCTAGCGGTGGTGACGGTGGCCCAGTGCCTGATCTAAAAGCAAAAATGGAATCAGAATAGCATGGGGGTAATTGTTATACTAGAGTTGAGGGCTGGCAGTGACGGGGTGTGACCGGTGACGTGCGGGGGCAACAGAGTGGCTTCGGGTGATCGACGACGACGACGCTCCGGTGGTCGGTGGTACCAATGAAGGTGAGGCTGTGGAAGAGTATGCATTGGTGATCACGGTGGTGCAGTCGACAGCATCGGGGATGGGCTCCAGCGACGGCGAGTAGTGGCTGGAGGTAATGTGGGGTGCCCGGATTTAATAAAATCCAGACATCATTGAATTTCCACAGAAAAACAATAACAACAAGATGTCCATCATGCGACAACGTACTTACGATCAATCATCCGTGGTTCGTAGACCACATTATGACATAAGTATAAAATTAAAAGAAACTATGAAAATAAAACTATGTGATGGACATCTCTGCCAGTCTCGCGTCCTTGGCTAGGTCGCTACTCTAGAACATCCTCCTCATAGTACGCTGTCTCTGAAGTGTTTTCTAACGGGTATGAGTACAAAAGTACTCAACAAGCCACCGAGAATGCAATACATTTTCAAGTTGTAGCATTTAATGTAGTCAAGTTTAATTGTACTGAATAATAAACATGAACAATGCAACATCTTCTAATTCGAGGAGTACAGTTAGCCCTCCTTGCTAACAGTCCTTACATGTCAATTAATCATGCAACACTCATAAATATAAACTAACTGCAAGATGTCACGCAACCCGCCCTTGACCGTGGGCTCGACTTTTCGAAAAGATTTAAACTCTGATCAGAGGTGTATTACTATACCCACAAGGCACACACTCATCCCCGCACACCACAGTGTAACGAGATGACCCTTACCATGGGAACTCGTGCCAAAACCTTTAGCATGAGATGCTCCAATTCGATAACACCCGCTCTAGGTTTCGCCGGCGCGCCAGCGCACTGGACAACGTCGCACCCCTTTTGCGCCTCGTCGGTACAAGTCACCCGCAGGTGCTACTTGACCCATCTCCAAGTGGTGCCTCGAGTTGGAACGCCCCATACCTCTGGTTAGGACTTACCCTTTAGGCTTGTGCTTAGTATGGAAGTGCTTTGCAACGGATCCCACAGATCGGTCCTTATAGTGCCCCGGGTGCGACTAACCAGTGCCCTCGCTTGCACACGGAACCCACCATGCTAACATACTAAACCAAAACTCCATATCCAATAGAATTCTAGGGGTGAGAGAAATCATGGGGATCATATAATAGAATCGAAATCTCTATGACTTGTTTTTATCCTATAGCGGTTGTGTCGATACATTGGACACTATCTAATAATAATACTATCATGGTGACAAGGAGTTTCAAGCTCAATAGCATGGCTTGGGTTTGCTCTTCAAGGTCAGGATCTAAATAAATATAATGTAAGGCTTTTAATTTCACTAATGCATTCATAACCTATGGGTTTTAGCGATATTTTAAGAAAACTAGGTTCAATATGCTCAAAATTTGTAGTGGTGACTACCTTGTTCAACTTAAGGAAAAGGGTGAGCCCTGGGAAAGTATTCCGGCTCTTCAGCGGTGTCGTAATCTTCTCGGTACGCAAATTGAGAAATAATAATCAATCAAAACAATATAAAATCACAACACAAGCATATAAATTTGGTGAGTCAAGTTGAAGGGGATAAAATATAAAGCCTTTGAAATTAAGATAGGGATTTTTAGAGTTAATTTAAGGGAGTTATGAATTTTTTTGAAAGTATAAAATGATTTCTTAAATTCTATCTTAATCTCCAATTAAACAATGTAAAACGTTGAGTATGAACATGCAAATTTTATTGGATCAATATGAAGATAACAAAAAGACAAGTTTTCTGGTGTTGGAATGGAAATTTTTATTGTTAATTCTTAGGAGTTATGAATTTTTGAAGTTTGAAATGATTATTCTTAAATTTTATTTAAATTCCAATTAAAACAATATAAAAGTTTATTATAAACATATAAATTTTATTAGATGAATGGGAAGAGAATAAAAGATAAACTTTCTAAAATTTGAATGGTGTAATTTGGAGTTGATTTGAAGAAGATATGAATTTTTGAAGTTTAAAACAATTTCTAAATTTATTTTAAACCAGAAACAGTCTCTGGTCCACGGTGAACCGAGCTCACGGTGAACCAGAGGACTGTGCGCGTGGACATGATCAATCGCAGCCGTTGGATCACGATCGGATGCGCGCGAGCGAGGCAGGGGCATTAAGTGAAATTAGACAGTTGCGATTAGATCTGAGCGAAGGGGTACGTGCGAGCGACTGAGATCAAGGCATGCGATTAAGTGGGAACCAACAGTTGAGATGGACGGGTACCGGTTCGATTGGAGCGAATGGATCAGATTAAACCCGATGGGGATTTAATCCTGACTACCCGTATCTGATCAAACGACAAAGATCGAGTCCAACATGGCATGGGTAATTACCCGTGCCGGTTGTCTTCTCTGACGATGACAGAGGGTGGCAGCAATGACGGTGATGACTGCGGTGGCTTATGGCCAGAGTTAGATACAGAAATGGAACAAGAACATTACGGGGGTGAGTTTGGTACCTGATTTGAGGGTTGGGGACGGCGGGGTGAGGCCGACGGCGAGCAAGGGCGGCGAGGTGGCTTCGAGTTGACGACGACAATGGTCCTCCGGCAGTCGGTAGTATGAACAACGAGGATGGTGAGGGCGTCCGGCGATGGCGAATAGCAGTTGGAGCGCTGGCAGAGGGGGTGGTGAAAATTGGCACTGCAGAGCTCAGGATTGCGAGCTGAGGGATTTCTAGATGCGGGGTACAATAGAGGAGGGGAGGGGCCTTTATAGGGCTCACCGGAGGGATAAATTGAGGCGCCATCGGAGGAAACCGAGAGCAATTGCTCATTAACACCGGCGATGTGGCCATGCATGGCGATACACTGAACCAGGACGGGATCGGATGCAATTTATTACGGGAAACAGTCACTGAATCATGGGGAATTGAATGGCAGGGCCACTTGAGCAGAAGGGGATCAACAGCAATGGGATTAGAGGCTAGGGTTCTCGACCAGCGAGGGGGGGGGGGAGAAATTTGGTGGCGATCCCGACGGGGAAGATGAATCTGACGAGTGGGCCACGACGGTCAGTGGACGCGTGCGAGGGAAGCATTCAACGCCGATAGGTCGGGGCCATCGGGCAGTGCGCGAAGGCGGGCGCGAGAGGGATGGCGCTGACAGGTGGGATCGGAGTGGTGGTGAGGGGAGAGAGAGAGGGAGTGCGGGCACGCGTGAGAGGGAGAGGCTGGCAGGTGGGGCCTGTGTGTTAGTGAGCGCATGTGTGGGTTGGGCCGGGCTGGAGAGAGAAAGGAGGGGAGCGGCCCAATAAGATTTAAAATTATTTTTCAATAAAAATAATTCCATAAATTCACTTATAAAATATGAGTCTTCAACAAATGTTATAAAATTTGTAAGAAATCTCAAAAATACATTTTGGCCTTATGAATCTAACAAAATTTTCTCAGCTCAAAATTTGGATTATTTCTTCATGTTTTTGTTTATTTGAACATTCTTAGTTTATTCAAAAATAAAAAATAATCCTTTTCCTTGTAAAAATAAATTTTCTCAAAATTTTTATTGGGATGCCTCTTTTGGTCCGAACCTAGTCAATTTTCTTTAGTCAAGCAAAGCTTTTATTTTGCTTTACTTACTCCCTCTTAAGGTTTTCTAGTTAATTCAACCATTTTATTATCCAAACTCAATTTATTCATTTAAAAAATTTTATTTTCTCCAATTTATTTAATTTAGAAAATTCAAGGTGTTACAGGTAAGGCAGAGTAGTGGCGCGGAAGTGCACAACGAAGCGCTTTGAATGTGAGGGCTTTAGAAATTCTCGTGTGGCTGGGAAGCAGAGGGTTGCAGGCTTTAAATAGAGGCGTTAGGCAGTAAAGAAGGAAGGTCGTATACATGGTAAGCCGAGGGGGAGGTTTCTGTCTTCCGGTGAGCTCATTCCATGTATAGCCACGATGATTGCGCGATTCAAACAGGTTAAAATCCGAGGGAAATGGTCACCGGATTACGGGGAGTAAATGCATGACGCAAATTTAAAGGAAAGAGGGTGGCAACGAAGAGATTGCAGAGCTAGGGTTTTGACCGGGGGGAATTTGGGGGCAGTTTCCATCGGGGAAGACGGATCTAACAAGGCGGTACCACGGGTCAGAGGGCGTTGGTGCGGGCGGGGTACGACAGACAGTGCCGATAGGTGGGCCAGGGGCTCAAGCGCGCTAAATTTGTTCTCCAAATGCATAAAATAACTAAGGAGCATATAGAGCGTATGCATGCAAAATACCAACTGTCCAGTAGCCAGGGTAAAACAAGGTTATTTTGAACCAGACGATTTTGTATGGTTGCATTTACGAAAGAAAAGATTTCCTGAATTGCGCAAATCTAAGTTGATGCCTCGAGCTACAAGACCTTTTAAAATAATTGCAAAGATCAATGATAATGCATACAAGATTGACTTACCTGCAGATTACGGTGTCAGCAACATTTTTAACGTCGCCTATTTGAAGCGCTACTTGGGAGACAAACTTGATGATGAGTCGAGGACAACTCCAATTCATGAAGGGGAGGATGATGAGGACATTCCCATGCACGATACATCTGCACCTGAGTACCAAGGACCGATGACTCGAGCCCGTATCCAAAGACTCAATGATCAGGTGAATTCGCTCCTTGTTATTGAGACCAACTATCCTATGAGTGCATTACTTAGTTCTGGTTATGAATGTATTATACTTAGGAACATGGGAGAAGACATGCTGGATTGGGCCAATTGCCGATTGCAACCTCCATCGGCATCGGCCACCATTCGAACCACTATCGGCATCGGCCATCAATCAGATCTCCATCAGCCATCAGCCAACTACCAACGACTTCACTCAAGCTCCACTCGGCAGCCGACTATGACACTATATCGGCATTGACCCCCACTTGGACCTCTACCAGAATTAACCCTTGGCCGATTGCCATCACCATTGGATGAGGGCCTCCTCCGATCATCGGACCAACCAGTATATGACACCACCTGACTTAGCTAAGTCTAGATTCTCATTATAAATAGAGTCCTTCTAGGGCACGGGCCCATATTCCTAGGGCACAACCCATAACTCTGTTCTGTAAACCCTATAAATAGTTGGCAGCAGCCATAAGTTAGGGTTGGGTTTGGCTTAGATTATTCTTCCATTGCAGTTTCACCGTATACCGATTTGTAAAACCTAAAACCTTGAATCTTCAGATTATCATCCGCAATTTCAGATTGTGTTACTTTGTTCTTGCAAAGTTCTACGATTGATTTGCAGGATCAAAACCTTCGTGGTGAGGTCAACTAAGTGAAAACGTGGTTGATAATGACTAGACGAGAGGGTGTAGTGATTGCAAGGTTTCGTTCCCTGATCGGAAGCCTTAAAGCGTCAACGTTCACTCATCGCCTCAATCGTACCTATTGGAAGATTGGGCCAACCATTTGCATGTCCCCGTGCTCACCAAATTGGCACTCATAGTCGGCTATCAATGTTGGTTCCAGAGATGAATCGACACTGAAAGCGGAGTGCCACTGATAGTTCAGTTTTAGAACCAACACTAATACTCACATATCAGTGTCGGTTCGGGGCTGGAATTGGCACTGATAGCCATCAACTATCAATTATGACTAATGAATGGTGGTTCATAACCCGCCGCTTATAGTCATTTTGACCCAGCACTGATGTATGTTCCTACAGCAGTGCTTTATGCTTCTTCTAGAAAGTTTTAGTTTGTTGGTCAATGACTCTCTAATTCTTCCCTATAATCATGAAAATCATGATGCTCAATGTTTAGGACATATATACTAAATATTTCTATAGTTCTATTGGAGTTCAATTTTGTAAGATTACTTACAATCAAATTTGCAGTTTCATCTTGTTCACTTCCATCCTTCTGAGTATTTGTTGTAATACCTTTTCCTCTACAACTCAAGCGTAGCTCTTGCTTCCTGTTATCAATGAGTTTAGTACCTCATTAATTATTTCTATCAATATTTGCTTGCCTTAGCGCTTCATAATGATTTTGTTGAGGACAATTATTTATTCCTTACATGCTTCACGTACTTTCTCCTACATATATTATTTGTCAACAAATGGTTTGCTAATAACTTAATGAACCCAAAATGAATACATATTGTAGTATTAAACACAATGACACTGATAACATCTTACTTTATTGTGTTACCATGTGATTCATCAATAGTAATACCATCTATGTATCCTCTAATAATGATATCATTTCCATCATGGACACTTCTATCCACATCAATATTTAAATCCAAAATTTCATAATTGTAATCCATTTCAGCCATAGTTTTGGTCTCATGTTGCATAGATAACATGTCATAGATATCTCTCATCCTTGATTTAATGACCACAGCCCATTCTTTATTGATAGTGTTGACACTAAAACCTAACAGTCAAAGCGCCAAATGCACTGACGCCGATCCAACGATCCCAAAGCGTGTGGATACTTAGAGGCAAACCCCTAAGCATAACATGACGCTGACATTGCATTCCGATAACCCTAGATAGTGACAAGGGAAAGATGAGTCGCCAGTCAATTAAACAATATAAAAATATTATCTAATTAACTGAGTTGCAGATGAAAATATTTAACCGACCAATCTAGGGCTGGTTGGACTGAAGCCTAGCTAGAGGTCAGACCAGCTAAGGTAAGCCGATCAAACCGACTTTATAACGCCGGTCAGACCGGTCGTGCGAAGCATTTGGCCGAAGGGGGCCCTTCGGTGCAATCTGCGAAGTCTGGCCGAAGGGGTCTCCGGCCCTCAGCCTTCGGTCGGTCAGACCGAAGGGTAGCATTCGGTTGGACCGGGCAATAGCCGAAGGGGCTCTGAAGGGTACTCCGGCGCTTGTGCGTGGTGTTCCTGAAGCCTACTGTGAAGCACGGTCAGACCGATATTATGCCGCCGGTCAGACCAATGTGTGATGTCGCGTTAGATGACGGCGCAGCACGGGCCGGTCAGACTAGGGTGTAGCCTCCGTTCAGACCGATGGCCTTTGGAATTTGGTCTCTGTGGTTTCGGTGACCGTCTTTCCGTGGATAATTTGCAACCAAGGTTCTTGGTCAAGAAGATGAGATGGATACACTACAAGAACTCCAAAATATGAAAGGCAATTCTGTCAAGAGACTGAAACACCCGTAAAAACCGATAAAAGATAGAAATCCGTTACGTGGATGAAACAGACGATTCACAAGTGAACCAACAAGGACTTACCATGATTACGATGCGGCGGACGGGTGGTTTGTAGCACAAACCAACAAAGATGTATGTGCTAAACTAAACCTAGGGCAAGGAAAGTAGATTGAATGTAAATGCGATTCAAGGTAAATAATAGATTGGATCTATTATGGTTTTTCAGAGGAGAGAGAGCCCTTGAATCGGCCTTGCCTCTATTTATAGAGGTTGGACATGATGTTCCTAGGGTCTAATCTAAGTTAGATTTGAGTCTGACCGAGCCTACATGGTCGGTTGGACCGGCCTGTGCGAGATCTTGCCATATTTTTGGTCCAATTTACCAAAATTGATATTTGACAAATTTAACCATTAATGCCATTTTTTGCTATCAACATATGCCCCCTGTGTTTTGGCAAACTTTAGTGAGCCAAAAACACAACGAGCTAAGGGTGATATGCTTCATATCAACCTTTTGACGCTTCAAGCGTTTTGCACACACTTGGGAAGTACTTTTTCAAATACCTATCATTCAAAGCACTACGAAATTGCTCTCCTTGCAGAGACTGTAGCAAATATGCATTACTTGGAGCGATTTCAAAAACTCTAAAAGGACCTTCCCAACTAGGCGACCATTTACCAAACTTTGGGCTTTTAGTGCCTAAAGGCAAAATCAAATTCCAAACCAAGTCATAATTTGAAACGATTTTGCTCTCACTTTTTTGTTGTAAGCTCTAGCTACTCTTCTTTTGTCTCTTTCTATCGCCTCTAGAGCTCTTAATCTCTTATTGGTCACCTCTTCCAAATTATCCTTCAAAGAGTTTCATATTTATCGACCGATAACCATCTTGCTTAAGCAACCTCAAAGAGCCAAGATTCACCTCTACAGACAAAACGACTTCTTGTCCTTACACCAACTCATATGGACTTACCTTGGTGGCACCATGCTTTGAAACTCTACATGCCCATAATGCCTAAGAAGGCACTTCATGCCACCTTCTAGGAAACTCTTCAATCTTTTTGTTAATGAGCTTAATCACATTTTTATTACTAGTCTCGGTCTGACCATTGGCCAAAGCATAGTATGGTAAAGAGTTTATTAGCTTTATACCATAAGATTTGGCAAAATCACATACTTATTTAGAAACAAATGAAGCACCTTGATCTGAAGTAAGAGTTTGAGGAATACCGAATCTATGTATAATATGCTTCAAGATGAAATCAATTACCTCATTCTGTGTCATGTTCTTGAGAGGCATGACCTCGGTCCACTTGGTGAAGTAATCTGTAGCCATCAACACGAACCAGTGCCCTTTTGAAGAGAAAGGATAAATTTGGCCGATGAAGTCCAAGGCCCAACCTCAGAATGACCATGGTTTGATAATAGGATTAAGTAAAGATGCAGGAGAAAGCTGAATATTACCAAACCTTTGACAAGCTTCACATCCTCTATAGTACTTAAAGCAGTCCTCAGTAGTAGTCGGCCAATAAAAACCCGCTCTTTTGAGCATCCAACTCATTTTCTGGGCCGACTGATGGGTACCACAAAGACCTTCATGTAGTTCACCCACATCAAGTCTAGACTAATTGACATTCAGACTTTTCAAAAGTACTGCATCAATTGTTCGGTGATACAACTCATCGTCGAGTAACACAAATTTAAACGCTTGCCGCTGAACTTTTCGATCAACTCGCTTGCTAGGATCTTTTAAATATTGAATAATTAGAGTTCTCCAATCATCCTTGTGATTTCCTGAAGTACTCGCCAAATCCTCGCTCAAATTGGCATTCATACCATTAATTTCAACCTGCCGCCCGTGCCCTGAAACCTCCTGACACAAGGCGGTCAGACCGACCATTGTCGGACAACTGACACGGAGTGGTCAAACCGGCCTAGCATGGCCGGTTAGACCGACTGGATACCTGTGGTCGGACCGGCCATGTCATGCCGGTCAGACCGATTCTCCCACTCATAATCGACTTTTGTAACATGTATTTTATAACATCAGTTTGGCAAGTGACAATACATGTGCCAGATAGAAGATAGTGACGGAGTTTGGTGCATGCATAATAAAGTGATAAACACAAACACTCTAAAAACATGTACCTTTCTTGGCATCTAATAGGCGGTGACTCAAGAACGTGATGATGTACTCTTTTCCCCCCACTTCCTGAGTCTACACAGCTCCAATCACGCTATCTTTTGCAGAACGTATAGCTGAAATGGAATCCTGGCTTTCGGTGCTCTCACCACACGCGGTGATGACAAGCACTCTTTAATTTTATAGAACATGTGTTGCTGACTTTCCCCCCAAGTGAATTTGGTTTCGTTGTTAAGTCGAAGTATGGGTACAAAAGCATCAATCTTGCCAGACAGGTTAGATATAAAGTATGGGTACAAAAACTTCTACACATCTCTCTTGCACGTCAGGCCTTCAAAGTTCCTAATCTTCTCAAGCCTCTTAGGATCAATCTCATTACCTCATTCATGAATCATGAATCCTAAGAACTTACCCACCGACACACCAAAAGCACACTTGAACGGGTTCATTTTAAGCCATAATGATGCATCCTATGAAAAGAAACACTCAAATCAGCTAAATGGTTTCCCATAGCATCCGATTTGACTACAACATCATCTATATAGACCTCTAGCATAACTCCTAGCAAGTCATGAAAGATCAAGTTCATAGCATGTTTATATGTAGCACCAACATTCTTTAAATGAAATGTCATCACAACCCACTCGAACAAGCCGACAAAACCAGGGCATCGAAAGGCTGTCTTGTAGACATCCTCCTCAGCCATCGTTGATCAGCATGTCGGCTATTGGCATGGGGTACTCCTCCTTCGGAGTGGACTTGTTCAAATCCCTGAAATGAATGCATGCGTACATCTTGCCACTCCCTTTCTTCTCTACAAGCATAATGTTAGCAAACCCATTCAGCGTACCTGCATGGCCTAATAAACTCAGCCTTGAGTAATTGTTCTATCTCCTCTTTAACTCAGTCATACACAACCGAATTAAAGAGACGAGGGGCTGTTTATAAGGCCTAAACCCGGGTTTGATAGGCAGACAATGGTCCACGAGCTCATGGCTAAGTCCGGGCATCTCACTATACTCCCATGCAAAACAATCGACATACGACCAAAGCAACTTTATTACTTCGGCCTTTCATCAACCTACAAATTTTTATTTACAAAAGTCGGCCTTGGAATACTACCATTGCCTATATCGACCTCTTCTAGAGGGTTAGCCGACGCAAAACCTTGACCTAAATTTTCTACTTCGCTAAAATCTTCAATGGCTTTGGCAATACTGTCTTAGGAGACCAATATTGATCTACACGAGACTTTAGCCAATCAATATTACTTTTACTAGTCATGACTACTAATTTAGAGACAGCCGAGCTACACTATCCTACTTTACAGACACTGGAACAAAACATCCCTTAGACACGCTAATGAAGTCATAGTCTGAGAGATCTCTACCTGACAAGCATTCTACCTTATCATGGACGGTGTCGATAGACACATTGGCCAAAGCAACCTAGGTTGAAGTATCAGCTGGTACAACCTCTACATCATCGCTATCCCACTAAATCAGGCACATGTGCAAAGTAGACGGAATACAAAAATTGGCGTGAATCCAATCATGACCAAGTAGTACACTGTAGTTACCTTGCACATCGACGATGAAGAATGCCGTCGGCAACATCTTGTTGCCCACCATCAGCTCCAAAGAAAGAACGCCCTTGGCCTCGGGATTCTCATCGTTAAATCCGTTTAGCGTCATGTTGGTCCTCATCAAATCATCTTCATTGTTGCCGAGCTTCTTCAATAGAGAGTATGGCATCAATTTGATGGTGGTGCCTCCATCCATAAGCATCCTCGAAATCGGCTTCCCATTTATGTGCCCCTTGATGTAGAGAGGCTTCAAGTGGCGAGCCATATCCTCGGGCTTCTTGAAAATGGCCTCCCGCGGGCTAAGGCTCAACTAAGAGACCTCGGACTCATCCTGTGGAAGAGAAAACTCAGTGGGTAACATGACAACGTTTATGTCCATCGCCTGAGGAGAGGGACCCTCAGAGACCGGTGTGTAGTCATCGTCCATCATGTCATCCTCGTCGTCGCTCGGAGTAGGAGCCGGGTTGTTTATAGCAACTGCCTTGGGCTTCCAAACCTTCTTCGCCACTGGTCGGGGACGGATCTCCTCGAAAACGGTGTCCCGCTCGCCTTCGGCCTTCTTCTTGCGCATCTCCTGAGCTCGAAGACACTGTAGCCACCTCTTCTGGGACTTGGTCATACTTGGAGGTGCCCATGAAGGCTGTGGCTTAGTGTCGGAGCCACAAACTTGCTTCTTACAAAAATTACTTAACTTCTAATCTTCCGAGATTTTCACAAAAAGTTTCTCTCTTTGTAGATGCCGGTCCATACCATGAGTGGGACTCTTCGCGACGAAGCCAGATTCATCCGCGAGCTTCGCGTGCTCGTCGACTTCTTGGGATTCTCCCATGAGCCCGCGTTCCACGGGATTTTTCCCGATGCGAGCGAGAGCTACTGCGAGGTCACGGTTGTCATCCGCTCCTCCCCCATGCAGCCTCCTTTCTACACCCATGGAGTCGGAGGACCCTCATTCGTGGTGGCCAGCCAGCGCGCTGCACTTCAGTCCCTCGCCGAGCTTCGACTAGTCTACGACTGCCACCTCCGTGACACCATCTACCGCTTCATGCCCATGCGCACACCAGGGAGTCACCGCAGCATCTACATCAGCCCCCTCACACAGAGCAATTCCGCCATCGCCCGCACCATGAGGCTTTTGGAGGCCATGGACAACCTCCACACAGAGGCCGTTCTCGACGCAGACAACCAGCACGACACCATCGACTTCTACCGCCATACCTCGGAGAACTTGAACCGCGAGAATGCTGAGCTTTATCGACAGGTCCAGTAGAACCCCCAGTTGACCCTCGAGGTAGAGGAGTTGAGGCGTCAGAATGAGCTTCTACGTCAAGGCGCCATGGTCAACGCCCAACTACGTCACCAGCTCAAGGAGTTGAAGAAGGACATCGATGAGATCGCACCCCTTCCACCCCGCAAGAAGAAATTGCTTCGGATTCCCACCGCGAGACCCAAGAGGATTTCACGCAGTGCACCACCCGCCGGACCCTCCAGTTCCACGACCCCGACTGTTTCCGTCGAGCCCGTGATCGAGCAGTCCCCTGAGCTGCCATAGATGTAGAATTTTAGATTGATTGTTTCCTTTTATTGTTTTGGATTGTATTATCACTCATGTCAATATAAGGCATGAGTGAAGAATTAAATGAAAGACAATAAATGTAATCGCAAGAACGATCCCTTTTGAAATAAAGCTTAGCATTTGTTTCCCCTAAAGAGATGTTGTTTATTTTGGAAACTTCAGGATGACCAACACTCAAGGCTCTAACGCTCCCCAGAACAGAGGGGGAAATGGTAACTTACCACAGTGGGGAGAAAACTGGGCAGAGGCAAGCCCCAGTCGCCAACCACCCCACATTGGCTGAGATGATGGCCACTCAGAACCAGTTGGTCGCTGCACTGTTAAACCAAATGCAACAACAGCAGCAGCAGATGCAAGAGCAACAGGCTCACTTCCTCCGCCTTCACCAACAGCCCGAGCTGCCTCGCCCCGCCACTCCAGCTCCCGCTTCCGCCTCCCAACTCTCGGAGTTCCTCCGAGTCCGCCCCACCAATCTTTTCAAGCACAACCAACCCCATGGAGGCTGGGGACTGGTTGAGAACTATCGCGAAGAAGCTAGATCTGCTGACCTGCACTGAGCAAGAAAGGTAGCCTTCGCCGCCCACCAGCTCTAGGGTCCCACCGCAGAATGGTGGGACAACCTGCGCGAGACCCTGCCCGAGGGACACAACCATACTTGGGCAGAGTTCTCTGATGCCTTCCGTGCCGCTCATATCCCAGACGGCATCATTGCACAGAAGCAGCAGGAGTTCCGGGACCTGCAGCAGGGGAGCAGGTCCGTAACGGAATATTACACGAGTTCAACCGACTGGCCCGGTACGCGCCTGAAGAAGTCCGTACTGACGCGGCCAGGCAGTCTAAGTTCCTTCGGGGACTGAAGGATGAGTTGTCCCTTCAACTCATCTCTGGAGATTATACCAGCTTTCAAAATCTGGTGAACAAAGCTATCATTCAGGAGACCCAGCAGAATAAGGTTGACCTGAAGAAGAAGAGAATGATTGCCTTCCGGCAGAACCAGGGCATGGCCCAAAGGCCTCGCTTCACCCCTCCTCCACCGGCGCCACAATACCACCCCCGCCCAGTGTATCGTCTAGCACCACCCGCCGCCACCGCCGGAACCGGACAGCCTCGCCCCGCTCCCACCGCACCTGCCGGACCACCCGCCCTAGCAAAGAAGACAGAGGTTCTGCGTGACAAGCACGACAAGCCTGTGGTATGTTTTAACTGCCACCAGGAGGGGCATTACTCTAATTCGTGCCCCCATCCCAAGCGTGCTCAAGGAGTTGCAGCAAACCCCGCCATCCGCGCCCGAGTCAACCACGTCACCGCCGATGAAGCACAGGCCACACCCGAGATCGTGATGGGTAAGTTCATAGTACATTCAGCACTAGCAGTGGTTTTATTTGACACTGGAGCAACGCACTCCTTCATATCAACTGCTTTTGTGGAAAAGAACAACCTAAACATAAAGGAACTACCAAGAGCCGTGCAAATAGTCACCCCTGGAAAACAAACCCTAGCCCTAACTTATAGCCCAAGGGTATGGATAGATATCCACGGCACCATATTTTGGGCCGACCCCATCCTAATAGAATGCCAGGGCTTGGATCTCATTCTAGGAATGGATTGGCTAAATAAACACCAAGGAGTGATAAGATGTGCCCTAAGACAAGTGACTGTGACCAGTGAAGAAGGGACCGCCGTCACATTTCAGATGCCGAGCCTGGAGTTCGGAAGACCAAGGCTGCACCAAATTACTTTGGAAGAGATACCAGTGGTCTGCGAGTAGCCGGACGTTTTTTCCAGAGGATTTACTAGGAATGCCACCCAAGAGGGATATTGAGTTCTGCATTGATTTGGTGCCAGGGACCACCCCCATTTACAAGCGACCATACTGGATGGCCGCCAATGAGTTAGCTGAGATGAAGCAGCGGTTGGAGGATCTTGAGAAGAAAGGTTATATCAGACCTAGCACATCTCCGTGGGGTGCCCCCGTCATCTTCGTTGAGAAGAAAGAAGACAAGGATAAGCGTATGTGTGTGGATTATCGCGCTTTGAATGAAGTAACCATCAAGAACAAGTACCCATTACCCAGGATCGATGATCTTTTTGACCAGCTGAAAGGAGCTACGGTATTTCTAAGATCGACCTGCGGTCCCGGTTATCATCAGCTAAGGATTCGAGAAGAGGATATACCCAAGACGGCTTTTACCACCCGTTATGGATTATATGAATGTACTGTTATGTCCTTTGGATTGACCAACGCCCCTTCTTTCTTTATGAATATGATGAATAAGGTATTCATGGAATATTTGGACAAATTCATCGTGGTCTTTATAGACGACATCCTAATTTATTCCAAGGATCAGAAGGAGCACGAGACTCACCACCGGTTAACCTTAGGCAAGTTAAGGGAACACCAGTTGCATGCCAAGTACAGCAAGTGTAATTTGGACGGCAGAAGTAAAGTTCCTTGGACACATCATCTCTGCGCAAGGTATCGTAGTAGACCCTGCCACCATAGAAGCAGTTATGGATTGGCTGCCACCCACAAATGTATCGGAGATACGAAGCTTTCTGGGTTTGGCCGGGTATTATCGGAGGTTTATCGGGAATTTTTCCAAGATAGCCAAGCCTATGACCAAGTTATTACGGAAGGGAGAGAAGTTTGAATGGACTCCCGAATGCGAGGAAAGTTTCCGCACCCTCAAGACCCGGCTGGTGTCTGCACCCATACTGACCCTACCAGATATCAGGAAGGATTTCCATGTTTATTGTGACGCATCTCGCCAAGGATTGGGATGTGTTCTCATGCAAGACGGAAAAGTTATTTCATACGCCTCTCGTTAGTTGAGACCCCATGAGTTGAACTACCCAACACATGACTTGGAATTGGCCGCAGTTGTGCACACCCTCAAAATTTGGAGGCATTATTTGGTCGGAAACCGCTGCGAAATCTTTACGGATCACAAGAGTTTGAAGTACATCTTCATGCAGCCGGACCTCAATCTGAGGCAAAGGCGATGGTTGGAATTAATAAAGGACTACGACTTAGGTATTCACTACCACCCCGGAAAGGCCAATGTGGTAGCTGATGCATTAAGTGGTAAAGGATATTGCACCGCCGTCATAATTCAGGATCACGCGCCTTTGCTATATAAGGAGATGGAAAAGTTAAACCTTGGATTAACCACGGGAGCATATCTAGCCACCCTAGAAACCCGGCCTATCCTGTTCGAGCAGATCCGAGAAGCTCAATTAGAAGATCTGGATATAGCCACAATTAAGAAGAACATGAGACAAGGAAAAGCCCCAGGATTTTCAGAAGACGAGAATGGCACCATATGGTTTGGAACCCGGATATGTGTGCCGGATAAACCGGAGATAAAGACCCTTATCCTAAGAGAAGCCCATGATACCTTATACTCCATCCATCCTGGGAGTACTAAGATGTACCAAGACCTGAAGGAACACTATTGGTGGGTTAGTATGAAGAGAGAGATTGCTCAGTTCGTCGCAGAATGTGACACCTGCAGAAAAGTAAAGGCAGAACATCAGAGGCCTGCAGGACTGTTACATCCACTTAAAGTGCCTGAATGGAAATGGGAAGAAATTGGAATGGACTTCATCACCGGACTCCCAAAGACCCAGCTTGGGTATGATTCTATTTGGGTAATCATCGATCGGCTCACGAAGGTAGCACACTTCATAGCCGTTAAGACAACCTTTAGTGGCCCTAAGTTAGCGGAGTTGTACATGGCCCGCATTGTGTGTCTTCATGGAGTGCCTAAAAAGATAGTATCCGATAGAGGAAGTCAGTTTACCTCTCGTTTTTGTAAAAACCTTCAGAAAGAAATGGGAACGAGACTGAACTTCAGTACTGCTTACCACCCTCAGATAGATGGACAAACTGAAAGAGTGAATCGATATTAGAGGATATGCTTCGGGCATGCGTCGTGGATTTTGGAGCAACTTGGGACAAGAGTTACCGTACGCCGAGTTCTCATACAACAACAGTTATCAAGTCAGCCTACAGATGTCTCCGTTTGAAGCCTTATATGGACGAAAGTGCAGGACGCCTCTTCTTGGGATCAAACTGGCGAATCCCAAGTATTTGGAACAGACAATCCTTCGGGAAGCAGAAGAGAAGGTACGGATCATTAGAGACCGGCTCAAGACCGCCCAAGCTCACCAAAAGAGCTATGCAGACAATCGTCGTCGAGACTTAGCTTTTGAAGAGGGAGAACATGTCTACCTCCGGGTCACACCCCTCCGCGGCACCCAAAGGTTAACATGAGAGGAAAGTTTCCCCCACCGGTATGTTGGACCATTTCCCATTATTCGGCGCCAAGGCGAGGTTGCTTATCAGTTGGAACTGCCACCCTCATTAGCTGGAGTACATGACGTGTTTCACGTTTCCCAACTAAAGAACTGTCTCCGAGTCCCTACAGAGCAAGTGGACCTTCAGCAGTTGGATGTTCAAGAGGATCTGACCTATGTGGAAAAGCCCGTCAAAATATTGGAAGTCAAAGAGAGGACCACCAGAAGTCGAGTCATCCGCTTCTACAAGGTGCAGTGGAGCAATCATCCCGTAGAGGAAGCTACATGGAAAAAGAAGATGAACTCAAGGCACAGCATCCTGAGCTATTCGAGGATTGATCCGAATCTCGAGGACGAGATTCTCTGTAAGGAGGATAGGATTGTAACACCCCAATATTTATAAAGAAATAAAATAAAGGAAATTATTATTCCAAGCATTTTCTAAAATTTATTATTAAAGAAAATCCTAAAAGAGCCCTATTAAAGCCAAACAGGGAGGAGTATTCAAGATTTGGACTTGGAAATTTATGATGGAATCTAGAAGCCATTCAAGTTAGATGAACTATTGGATAAGTCATTACAAAGACAATCATAGTTCCTACCTTGATTGTTGAATCTAGTCTCACAATATAATGTAAGTAATGGAAACAAATATCACACTCATAAAAAATGTAATTTTCAGGAATTGAACCTTTTGGATGACTTCTTATTCGATCATACCCCTTTAACTTCAACTAAAATCTATGCTTAAATAATATTATCAAATAGACCATTTTTTAGGAAAAAGGGAAAGAAAACTCTTGTGATACTATATTTTCTCTACCATTCTATAGTGTACATTTGTGGTACTAGACTAGGCGAGCAATCCAGACCTCAACTAGGGGCTGAATCAGAGATGCACCATAACATCAAAAAAAAATATGGTGGAAAAATCTTGTCAAGAAGGCACAATGTAATTGCTCACAAACTCAATGTTGCACTCTCATTATCAGGCAAATCCTTATAATAGGAAATAGAAGCAGTTCTGTAAAAGGATGTGACAATCATGGAATTTTAGGCTAACTATTTTATTTTATCAACATTTACATGAGTATGAATGTTAGCTACATATCCATATATCTGGATATTTAGCACCTTTCAGCACTTCACAAAACAATTTCTTTTCATTAGACATCATGGTGTAACATTCAGTAGGCAAATAAAATTGATCACCTACAGAAACAAGATGAAGATCCTTCCTAATACCCAATTCTTGGAGGTACAAACGAAAGTTAGATTGTCTTTATATTTCTTATCAATATGCAGAACAATGTTTATTATATTATTGCATACATTTTTCATTATATGGATCACATCAAGATTATATATGATGCAATAAAATATCCTTCCAATATGGCAATTGCATCCATATCAATCGTTTCTTCCAAATAACTTGCAATCATTCCTATATTCATGGTCACGATGTAGAAATCAGCGATGCCCGATGTAACCCTGTTTACGTCCACTATGTTTTGAGATAAAAAGAGAAAGTCTGTGAGTGGCAAGGAACACACATCCAATCTTACCTGATGTCACATGACTTGACGCATATCATAATCATAGGTAATAAGTTATAGTCCAAAACATGATTGAACACATATGGAACCAGTCAATACTAGCCCAAGACCCAGACCCGCACACGTCGAGTTTGTGGGGGACCCCACAAACCTGACTGCAGGTGTCGGCTTGAGTAGATGGTGCATCGGGCAATGTCCTACGGCCACCCAAGGGACCATGGGAGGTGTCGGCTGGCCTAGCCATGGGTGGCAGCTAGTAGGAGATGGCCCAAGGCAGCACTGGTCAGAGGCTGTTGGAGATGCTTGAGGCAACACTAGCCAAAGATGATGGGGGATGGCACAGACATGTGCGGTAACTAGTGGGAGATGGCCTAGGGTGGCGCTGGCTAGAGGTAGCAGTAGGGGAGGCAGTACTACTGTGGGAGGCTGCTGAGCACTAAGGGGATCAAGGCATCCAGCGGTGTTTGCGCACTTATGGAATCGGGAGCGTCACTAGAATGAGGACTCGGGGAGTGGCCTAACTTGCTATGGTTTTATTTGTAAATGAGCCATTTTTTTAATGATCCATGGTGTGCCGAGGTGATGGAAATATGCCCAAGAGAATTTTGAGGTAACCGGAAGTTTGGGCTGAGGGCCAAAAGATTCTCATTCTGGAGCTTTCAAAAGTTGTATTTCGACTAGAAGTTTCGGGCCAGTCCTAACAGTTTCCTATACGAATCAGAAGTTTAGGGTTTGACCCAAAAGTTTTGGGTTCTAGATGAACCAGATGTTTTGAATGTGACCCGAAGTTTCGGGTCAAAATTAATTCGATACAAAAGGTTATTTTTAGAAGTTCCGGATGTGATTGGGAAGTTACAGACAAATAATTTTTGCATAGAAGGTTGTTTCTAGAAGTTCTGGGCCTACTAGCTGAAAGTTTCAGTCCAAGCGAATAGATTAGGTCTTATGGGCTTTAATACAGATTAAAGACACATGTGTGGGCACTATATGAAGAGAGGAGGGTTTACCATGAAAAGGCTACGAATGTTCCTGGTTTTGGACCCTAGATCCACCTCATCTCCTCTCTCTCTCTCCGTGATCACAATTGTTGTGATCGTTATCCCTAGATCTCCCGAGCGTTGCTAGCACACCAGTGAGAGGTGATCCTATCCATAGACGTGTGATACCATAAAGGTATTGCTCAAAAAGCGGTGCTCATCATCTTCCTCGTGTGGAGATCGCTGGATTGAGTTGACTTTATCAACGGAGAATGGGTAGAGCTAAGCAGAATCTAGCAAGGACGCACTTCTCCAACATTTCTCCCGCTGCACTAGCACATCTCGTGTTGGAAGGTAACGATTCATGATCCTATCACGCGCATGGTTCCTAGGCTAACGGGGTAAATTTTTGAAATTAGCGTTAGCGTAGCCTCCCCATGTACCAACAAGTGGACCCATGGATCCCTGCGGATTAAATAGTGGACCCAAACCCATCCCCAATTTCCCCACTCGGTGGACCCACATGTCAAAAATTTGACGTGGATCTAGCCCTATAGAGGTGGGTCTCCAATGGGTCCATGGCCCCACACTACCACAGAAACGTAGATTAGTGATGGGTCATAACATACATTAGTGACGGGTATGTCCCCCGTCACCCTTATCGCGTCAGTAAAGTCCTATCATTAATGACGGGTAAATATCTGTCACTAAAAGGTCTCTACAGGTCCCCTCCACATCCGGCATGCCCCTTTTAGTGACGGGTAACAATTATTACCCATCACTAAAGGTCATCCTTAGTGACGGGGGATGCTTTACACCCATCACTATTGTGACCTTTAGTGACGAGTAACCAATGACAACCGTCACTAACATTATGGTCATATTTTAAAAAATAATTATTGTTTATGTTGCATCCTGAATAGATCATAATAAGTTACGGGGAGTGCTTCACACCCATCACTATTGTGACCTTTAGGGACAGGTGCACAATGTCACCCGTCAGTATTGTTATGGTCATATTAAAAAATATTTATTTGTAGGGTGCATCCTGAATCAAAGTCAGAATTTGGCAGCCACCTTTTTAATTTGCAAACAACAAAGAATTCATCACAGAAAATACAAGACATAATTCATCACGGAATACCACCATCATAGATTGCATTGCTCAAACAAAGTATGTATAAAAAATGTATTAAAATAAATCACATCAGTTTGCTATGATTGTGCTAGCTATACATAGAACAAGCAATATATGTTTTTGTAGAAAACAATATGTACCACATGACACACATCCATAGATGATCAATTTTAATTTAATTAGGGTGTACTTTGGATCATATGCCGATACCTAAAATAAATATGACATAAATAATTTGCATTGCAATTGTGCACATGTATTAGCTCTATATGACTAATTTGTATTTCATTTTCATTTGCAATTGTCAAACTAATTTTAATTGTGTATGCATTAGCATTTGTAAAACTATGGCTACCACATCTGTAAAACTAATATTGGAGCATTTGCATTGCGGTGGTCAACTAGAGTAAAGATAGAAACATTGAGTAATGTTAAGATTGACTATTACTTCTGTACATTTGCATTGCAGTGGTCGATATCACCCAAAAATAACATTTCCATTGCAGTGGTCGATCAATCCAAAAACAAATAAAGAAAAAAGAGGAAAATGGCATACCATGTGGGTTGTGGGATGTTGCTAGATTAGACATATCCGGTGGAACTGCCCTATTGATCTCTCGGTCGATCTAGTAGCGACCGTGATCGATGATGGTGCCAATGGGCTAAGCGGAGGAATCAAATTGGTGGCTAGTGTTTTGATCTCACGGACGGCTACACAAGAGATTTTGGTGTTAATCGGTTACATTAAAAATAACTTTTAGTACCAGTTGACCTTATTTACTGGTACTAAAGGGTTCAGATGCGAGGTTTTAGGAACATTCTAGTATCTAGTCGAAAGACCATCTGGTACTAAACTTATTAGGGGCTGTTTGGATTGCACTGACTAAACTTTAGCCCCCACCACATCAGATGTTTGGATGCTAATTATAAGTAGTAAACATGAGTTAATTATAAAACTAATTGTAGAACCCCTAGGCTAATTTATGAGACGGATCTATAAAAGCTAATTAATTCATGATTTTACAATATGGTGCTACAGTAAAAATGTACTAATGATGGATTAATTAGGCTTAATAAATTCATCTCGCGAATTAACCTAGGGGTTCTATAATTAGTTTTATAATTATTTCGTATTTAAGCTTTCTAATTAGCATCCAAACATCCGATGTGACAAGGACTAAATTTTAGCCTATGTCACTCAAACGCCACCTTAGTATTGGTTGGTCTTCCTACATACAGTATTAATAAATAAGCTTTTAGTACTGGTTGGAAATCTGATCGGTACTAATATGTTTTATCAGGCAGCCTCTTGCTTGGTACTAAAACTCTTTATAATTAGTATTGTCTGCTGCACAATTTTTAGTGGTAGCTCGAATTGAAATGGGTACTAAAAAGGGGTGGTCACCAAAGTCCACTTTGTGAGAATATTCACAAAAAAGGTTAACGCATGGCACCACCTATATATGAGATTATTCCTAGTTCCGCTTGGCAATTTAAAGCTTTATCATAAGATCACCAGTGCGAACTAAAATGTAGCACCCAATTATGCCAAGACAACTCAATCACATTAGTAAATCACAAATATAATTGTGTATTTGCATCCTATTGAGTATTGACACTGCAGGCGTAATGGTGCCATTTATTACTGCTTCTTGTACAACCGTAGACGTACGGCATCCTGTTTACTAACTATTTCGAGCTGACTAATTGAACTATATATATAGAGAGAGAGACAAAAAATTTTAAATTCATTTTACACATTTAAGAGATATTAAAAATTTTCATTTTATTTGGTCAATAAATTAAGCGGATCTGTTTTTCAAACCATCACAAGATTTTTGGATTTGTAATAGAGTAGAAAAAATAAAACAAACACTAATAAGAACAAGTTTACATCCAAAAAAATTTAGTCTCTCACAAGATCATATATCTGGTAGGGTGTGATATATTGTAGAAAAATGGCATACATACCTCTCTTAGAAGACCAACCATTAATTAATTACAGACTTGAACGTACCATTAAGACAACATTAGCAACATATATATTATTTGATACTCCAATTAGAACATCGAACACCCTGTACATGCAGAAGCTTGCATTCTCTAATGGAGGCCATGCATCTGTTCTGTCATCATGCCCCCATCATTCATGGCCAAGCATGCATCTTTATCAACTCCTAACGCCGCACAAAAAGCATGCACCCTTCTCTTCTGGCTCCTCGTAAAGATCCAGGGGGACACCACTGCGGCTTCTCTGGTGTGGTACTCCCATCGGCCGTTTAGCCGATTTCTTCGTAGTCGACGAGGCTAAGCCTTTCAAGAACTGAATACCCTTGGTGGCGACAATCTTTGGTGAACAGCTTCTCGGTGATGCGGCCTTAGTTTAATGTTGTGTGACCGATATCGTCTTGCGTCTTGCTTTTGGCACTACATCCCGGGCAGTCATCCATGGATTGTAGGCGCAACCCCTTGTTTCAACAAAGCCTGCAGAATTCACAATTATAGTGGGGGTTGAAATCACGACTAGCCACGGCCGTCTTTGCTGTTTTCCCTCACTTTTGACCTCCTCTGGTACTTGTTGATGAGGCCTGACGAGGTGATGTTACTGCCGGTCCATCTACCTTCCCTCGTACGCCGATCACCAACGTAATGCGCATGGACCATGTTGACTGAGAACGGGTGACCGTCGATGTTCATTGGCTTCTTCCCCTCATCGAACTTGATTTGGCCTTGATCCACGACCAATTGTATCTGCTGCAGGAACACTTTGCACTCATTGGTATGATGCGATGGGGAGTTGTGCCACTTGCATTTTTTTCTTTTCTTCAACTCATTGGCAGGTGGTATCACGTGGCTAGGTGACAGGTAAATCTGTTTTTCTATAAGCAACAGGACAAATATAATCTTGGCCTTGTTGACGTCGAATTCATACTTTTCTTCTTTTTCGGTCGGCTTTACCCAAGGGCATGTTACCTATTTCTTGTTCTTGGACCACTCGATCATACCAACCTCTGCGTTTGAGTCGCTGCTCTCATTAGAGTCCGAGCGGTATACCTAGGCATATGCCACTTTCTTCTGTTACTTATCTCTCTTGGATTCTTGGAATCGGCTCTCGTGTGCCGATACCCTTTGCACCAGTTGGGAGAGGCTCTCAAACTCATGTGATAAAAATCTCTCCTTGATCGGGTTCAGGAGTCCCTGAAACGCTAGCTCCACCAACTTTGTATCACTAAGCCTCAGACTATAGCATCTGCTTTGTACATCTCGGAACCTCTGGATATAATCTTGCAACGACTCGTCCATTCTCTGCTTCATGGTCGTCAAGTTGATGAGTTTCATCTCTTGAATGCTGGCGAAGAAATATTGGTGGAATTTCTTCTCTAGATCCGACAATCCTCTGATGGAATCTGCTGGCAGTGAAGCGAACCATGCGAAGGCTAATCCCAATAATGAGAGTGGGAAAAACTAGACCCTTAGTGCTTCGTCAGCCGATGCCTCTCTGCACTAGGCGAGGAAACGACTGATATGCTCGATCGTGGAGATCGAGTCTTGTCCTGAAAACTTAGTGAAGTTGGGTACATTGTATGTCTATTTCTTGGGATTCAACACAAATTGATCTCTCATAACCTCTGTGATCCGATTCACCTAGTCATCTTCTTGTTGTCTTGGGGTTGGGTACTGTCTAGGCATTGGGGCCTGCTGATATTGATCTTGCTGGGGAGCGTTGTATCTGTATTGCCCCTCGTCACCATAGGGTTGTGCTCTGAAGTCCATGGTCCTATGGCACCCTTAAGGGATACCATCGGGTGACCCGCTAGTTGGCATGATATCTGGCAGTATGTTCCTTGCAATCCCATATGTGACTTGCAGGGCCTCCTATCCCATAGGCCTAGTGCCGGCCATTGAGAACGACACCGATGCACCTTTTTCGAGGTTATATAGTGAGCTCGACGGCACGCCCCGGGCGGGGACCGGTTGTTGGGTCGCCCTATTTCCTTCATGGCCGACTGAGAAGGTTGGCTTCTCTAGCCTCGTAGGCCCTTGCGATTGTGGAGTCGGCCGAGTGTGTTGCGGATTATGTAGCGGTCTGGTCTGAGTATCGAGGATATACGTTGGACCTTGTAGTGGTTTGTAGGCTATAGTACCATCAACAGTCTTCTTGATCAACCCATGAAGGGTGTTGACCAGTGTTCCAGATTGGTTTATGAGAGCGTGGTGAAGCGCGTTGTCAACGATCTCCTAGAAATTGACATGAGGGCTTTCTGTCAGCAGACTGGTCTCCATTGGTTTGTTTTTTGGTCACACCTTGACACATGTGTGACCTGGGAGATCTTCTTAACTCCTAGGAGACTTGTCGTTTAAGCACTCTATCTTAACTAATTCTGAATTTATCTTTATCTTCTTTTATCTTTAGCATCATCGGCTCTTCTACATCTAGTCATCTCATAACAACATGGACGGGCTTCCTTGACCATCTTTGACCGGATCCTCTTTGACTTCTATTGACCGTGTGGCATACTTAGTGGGCCTGGGCTTCACCAAATTTTGGCGTCAACAGGGAGCTAGTGGTTGGTTGTCTTGTTTCCTTCATGGCCAAACGAGGCATCCGGCTGCTCTAGCCTCATCGGCCCTTGTAGTTGTGGTGTCGGCCGAGTATGGTATGGATTCTGCAGTAACCTTGTTTGGCTGTCTGGAGGTATGTTGGACCTTGTGGTGGCTCGTGGGCTACATTGCCATCAATAGTCTTCTTGATAAACCCGTGGAAGGTGTTGACCAATGTTCCGTATTGATTACCAGTACGCGATGAATTGCCTCTTCAATGATCTCTTGGAGACTGGTCTAAGGGCTTTCTATCAGTTGACTATCTTCTATAGCCAATGTCGGTCTAGGTAATGGATCCCTTTGGATGGGACCCGATCGAGTCATGTCGTAGGCTTGCAGACATAACTTCTAGAAATCATCTATGTGCCTTTGCACTTCCACCCTCTGCTCTTCACTCAGTGTTTTGAGAGTGATCATGATGATATTGTCATTGTCAATCTCGCCCGTCATGTCTGAGTTGCTGAAGAGATCCCAAGCCAACTACATGAACACATACTTTCTTCTTCTTTCCACATACATAGGACACATTGGGAAGATATCCTCCGTTCACTACCATATAACCACTTAAAAATAGCGCCATATTATTGTCGGTTATCTCTAAGCCAACACTAAAGTTGTATCATTATCAGTTTAAAAAGGAAGCCGTTAAATTTTTTGAACTTGAACGGAACCAGCATTGTTGTGCTTCTTTTAGTGCCGATTCTGTTTACGAACCGACACTAATTTCATTCCATTAACTAGCACTAAAAGTGGCGCAACTATGCCATTTCATGACATGAACCGACAAGTATCAGTGTCGATTTGTAAATGGAATTGGCATTGTTGCGACACTATAAATCTTTCCCGCGCTACAACAATATGTATTTCATTTAATCAACGGTTTAGGGGTTTACATTTTTAATAACAAATAGTAAATGTTAAAAATATAAAGGTAGACTTTTTCATAGTAAATAATAATGTTAAAATACACAGGTTTGTCTTTTTAATGATAAATTCTAAAAAGTTAGTAGGGTTTACAGTTTACGATTTAATGTTTTGATTATAGGGTTTACAGTTTAGGGTATAGGGTTTATGGTTTAGGGTTTACGATTTCAGTTTAGGGTTTACAATTTATGGTTTATAGTTTATGTTTATAGTTTATGATTTATTTTTTATGGTTTATGGTTTAGGGTTTAGGGTTTATGGTTATAGTTTGCGGTTTAGGGTTACAATTTACGGTGTACAGTTTAGAGTTTATGATTTACAATTTATTGTTTCCTATTTAGGGTTATGGTTTATGGTTTACGATTTAGGGTTACGGTTTATGGTTTATGGTTAAGTTTATGATTTAGGGTTACAATTTATGGTTATGGTTTACGGTTATGGTTTAGGGTTTATGGTTTATAATTTACAGTTTAGGGTTTACCAATTTATGGTTTAGGGTTTACGGTTTATGGTTATGTTTATCGGTTTATGATTTAGGGTTTACAATTTATGGTTATAGTGTATGATTTATGATTTACGGTTATGGTTTATGGTTTAGGTTTTACAATTACGATTTATGGATTAGGGTTTATGGTTTAGCGTTACGGCTTAGGGTAAGGTTTAGGGTTATGGTTTAGGGTTGAGGGTTTAGGTTTTATGGTTTAGGGTTACAGTTAAGGGTTATGGTTTGGGGTATACGATGTAGGGTTTACGGTTTAGGGTTACGGTTTATGGTTTATGGTTTAGGTTTATGTTTAGTGTTTAGGGTTTCTCGGTTACGGTTAGGGTTTGTGGTTTAGGTTTACGGTTAGGGGTAGCCTTTTTGAATAATAATAATAAATGTTTAAATACAAAGGTAACCTTTTAATAACAAATAATAAATTTTTAACACTACATTAGGTCGCATTTTAATACATAATTAATGTTAAAATACATTACGTAGCCTTTTTAGTAATAAATAATATATTTATTTTTAAACAAATTGTAGTAGTTTAATGAAGATAAGTTTGATATTGAAGGTATGCTGGTGAGATAGGCTCTAAGAGACTTGGAGGACAATGTTGAGGACCTTCGTACTATGGAAAAGGCAGAGGTTAGAGGTTAGGTTATACTTTTGAAGATGAAATCGATGAATCATCTAATGATAACTCGGAGACGGAGCATTAGAATTAGCCACATCTCCAGGATTTCTACCTACACCTCCTAGGGAGGCCCATCGTACATCTCCACCCGAAAGGATCACAACTCTAGCTCTCGAGCTTAATGCTACATCAAAGGAGCCTACTCCACCTGCACGTCAAAGTGATCCAACTCCACCTCTAGAGCTAGTGCTACCTCCAAAGGAGCCTACTCCAAATATATTTCAAAGGGATCCAACTCCACCTCCACCACAAGACAGTCTAAATCAAAATCTGCATGTACATTAAAGACAAAGTCAACCTCCCGCCAACAAGAAAGGGCAGCTAAGAAAATGAAGATAGCATCAAGGTTGCCCTATGATATAAATGATATGGATACAAATGTCGTGGTGGCTATTGCCATGATGGAGCACTTTAAAAAGATGGCTGCTAACAAGCCAATATCAATTCCTGAAGCAACAAAGAAGTTTTTGTGACCATGACTAAAAGAGTTTCAACCAAGCGCAAATTAGATTACAAGCGCATCGATAAGAAAAACACCTTAAGAAGAAAACTAAAAACAAATATCAAAAGAGAAAAGAGGGCAATGGGATGGATTTTTTTAAAGAAGGTGGGCTGACCACAAAGCAACTCATGGATGAATCATTGGTAGAAAATTTTCCAACACGCTGGGTATTCAAGTTAGAAGAATTATTAGTTGAGCCAAAAGTGTGGCACAAGCTTAGCTGCCAATCTCGCAAATTCCACAGTTGGTATCTAAAACAATCTAGAGATTACAGAGAAATATTTGAGATCTATTTTGAGCATCGTGATTTCTTGCATGGTGACAACATTCTTCACATGATTTTTGAGGAGATGTATTAGTTGTACCAACAAGATACCCTCAACGTGACTATTCTTAGGAGCTACTCTTTAAGTGTTATATTTACATAATTCAAAGTTATTTTTAGTATTGTTGTATTGAAATTTTGTTGTGATAATAATTTTTGTATGATGAAGATATATAAATGTAGAATGGAATACATTCATCATGTGGGGTTCATCGACCTGCTACAAATAAATTCAATAACGATTCAAGCGAGTCCTAATGATGCCAAGACATATGCACTACAAGTTCTTCTAGATCTCTAGTTAAAATAATACATACTTCTACCGTACAACTTTAGGTAAGATTATATTCCTAAATATTTTCATATACGTACAATGCGTGAGAACCAAACATGTCTTAACCTATGATGATATGTATGTTGCTTTCACTAGGTTCTCCTCGTAATTCAACCAGATATTAGCAAGATTACCATCTTTATAGCGAAGAATATGCATCAACATGTTAACAAGTTGTCACTGACTTGTTACAAAGGTAGATAAATATGTCTGCCTTACTAATATTTATGTCTATTCCCTAATAAATTCAATCTAACATTAGATCACAAACATGTAGAGTATACAAAACATATATAAATAATAGCAATAGGTTCCACCCATATCAAAAAGATTGGATAGTCCGACATAACTTTCTGGGTGAGAAGCAAGGTCTAGGCAATAATCTCTATGGATTTATGTTATGTAATTCATGCACGGATTCACAAAAGATAAGGTGCTCAGGGTAAAATATGTTGAGGTACGAGGAATATTAATTACACTGAAATATTTTTATCTGAGGTGGTCTAGCTTATAATGATTAATTTCTTTTGTTTGTATGTACAACTTAACTTTTCAAACTATCCACGAGTCAGTTATTGCATATTGAAATCACTACACTTCAAGAACAACTTTGTGGATTCCTTAATGACCATGTTATTTGTGAACTAGGTGAGTACAATAGTCTAGCATCCTTGCACTCAAGTGCTAAGGATATGCATAGATCAGAACCTTCATGTAGCAATAAACTATAGACTACATACTTATCACCCAAGGTTGTTTGTCTTTGTAAATTTTTTGTCACATTTAAGGTTGTTTGTAAAAACAATTTATATAAATGAGTCTCTAATTTTAATTTAGTATGTCATATTATTTTAATTTGAAATTGTCTATGTAATATTCTTGATGTAGGCTATACAAATGGATTTAGCATATATGTGCATTTGTATATATAAGTAATACAATGTGGTTTATACAAACATATTGGGAAAAATACACATCAATGTCGTTTAGTATGGGTAACTGGCACTCATACTCGGCTATCAGTGTTGGTTCCACAGATGAATCGACACTTAAAGCAAAGTATCACTTCTAGTTCAGTTTTAGAACCAACACTAATACTCATGTAACAGTGTCGGTTCGGGGCTAGAACTGGCACTGATAGGCCTAAACAGTGGTGATTCTAGAACTACCATTGATAGTCATCGACTATCAGTTCTGACTAGTCAATAGTGGTTCATAACCCACCACTGATAGTCATTTTGACCCAACACTAATGTATGTTCCTATAGCAGTGCTTTATGCTTCTTCTAGAAAGTTTTGGTTTATTGGTCAATGTCTCTCTAATTCTTCCCTATAATCATGAAAATCATGATACTCAATGTTTAGGCCATATATACTAAATATTTCTACAGTTCTATTGGAGTTCAATTTTGTAAGATTACTTACAATCAAATTTGTAGTGTTATCTTGTTCACTTCCATCCTTCTGAGTATGTGCTGCAATATATAAATACTTCATGCCTAGCTAGCACATAACCATGTTCTTTGGTCTATAAAATCATGAGTAGCTAAAATAGTAATGATAGCCTAGTTGAAAATAAACTTAGATATTGTACAAATTTAAAGTAAGGGCTAAAATGGAAGGAGGACACTACAGGGATCACGAGGGTACCTTAGGCGAGGCGAGAGGTCGTCGGAGCGTGGTCGGCGATGAGGGTAGACGGTGGAGGGGTTCGGGTTCCTCGTCCGCGATGGTGTTCCGGCGGCGTTCGTCGTCGGTGGAGAGGTGGCCGAGGTCGATGAGGTCCTGGCGGTCACAGAAGTACGGTCACCTAGGGCGGAGGAGGTCTCCGGCGATGGCGAGCGGTGGATGGAGCGAAGGTGGCGGAGTGGAGTTTAAGGTAGCGTCTCGGGCGTTCTGTTCAGTCTAAGCGCAAATGGACGTGCAGGCTGAATGCGGCGGAGGTGAGGGGTTTAAATAGAGGCACTGGCGGGGCAAAGGGGGCGCAATCGGGGGAAGGCCGAGAGTAACGCTGGCGAGCTCTTACCATGCATGCAAGAGACAGGGCGATAGCGCGTGGGTTAATGAGGGGAAACGGTCGGCACGTCGCGGGGGTGTTAATGGCATCGGTGAATTAACGCGAGGGGACTGGCGGGGGCGGATCCGAGGCGGGATCGGGGGCCGGCGAAGTTAGGGGGGTTGGCGTGAGGTGGACGATGGGTCTGATAGGTGGGGTCCACCGGGCAACGGGCGCGGGCGCGACAGCGGGCAGGGCTGACGGGTGGGGTCGGGTTTCGGCTGAGAGCGGGGTGGCGCCGACAAGTGGGGCTGAGGTGGCGGGCGGGCGCGCGCGGAGGGAGAAGGCTACTGACGAGTAGGGCCCGGGTGTCAGTCCAAGGCGCGGGAAGGGAGCGGGCTGGGCTGGCCGGGGGTGAGAGAAGAGGGGGAAGGGGCCATTACTATTTCAATTCTTTTCTGAATAAAATAATTACAGAAATTTATTTAAAATATTTGGGCTACTTCCAAGGGTGATAAAAATTTGTAAAAATTCTCAAAAATATATTTTTGTCTTGGGAACTCATACAAAATTTTCCAGCCTCTGGTTTGGTCATCTCAACTAGGTTGTAGTTCAAATAGGCTAAGAAGGGCATTAAAGGCATTTCCAAATTAAATAATTCTAGAAAAATACATTAAATGATATTTTTATTTCTTTGAAAATTTGGGGTGTTACACCTCTTGCCTGTGCGCGTCTCTCATGCGGGGGTCTTCCTCATGCGCTAGCTCGGGATGTGTGACATGTTCGGGCCTATGAGTCTGCGTGGGAGCATGTAGCGTGGCCAATGCGGCAAAAACTGGCGCAGGCGTAGGTGGCATGCAATAAATAGGGTTAGCTTGGTAATGGCTTGTCTCGGCCGTATATGTCTTAGCTGGATACATGATGGTTTTGCCAGTACTACCATCGGTTCTGCTATAGATACGATTCACCGGGGGTACACTAGCGATTGGAGTTGGAGGAACGACCTCGGTAAAGCCGAACGTTCTAAGTGTCACCTCTACCTGAGAGCTAACTGCCGAATATAAACAGTTGGCTAGCGAGGCGCTAACAGCTTTATCTACTGATGTGGCTATTTTTTGCTCAATCTCTAAAGAAGATAAATGAGGCAATACTGGTGTTACCTGGGTCCGAGGGAGGTCGAGGACGTTGACGTCACGCTTGATGAAGCCCGCGCATGTATTGACGTAGCTCCCAAGAGTGACGTCTTGTAGTGCTTTCATATTTGCCTCGATCTTTGCCCGGTCTTCTTCGGGGATGTCTTCAAGGGTAGGCATCATGATGTTGTAGTTATCGATCTCTGCGCCCCCATTGGATCCATCGGTGTTGTAGACGTAGTAGTTATTGTACACGTACCTGCAGTCGAGGTAGATGTATTTATCATGTTGGCGTAGCCTTCCCCAGTGGAGTCGCCAAAAAGTGTGTTGACACTGGAAAACGTGCCCCTGCACTTAGTCAGTTCGACGATCCAAAAGTGTGCGGATACTTAGGACCAAGCCTAAGCGTAATACAACACTAACGTCGTGTTTCGACTACCCTTAACAGTGGCAAGGGGGTGGAGTCACGAGGTAATCAGATCACACAAGAAATAATCCAATTAGCTGAATTATATAGATAAAATAATCCAATCGGCCGAATGGAGCCTCATTGGTAAAGAGTTTACCGTGCGAAGGGTCGCCGAAGGCGGCCTTTGACATTTGGTGCGAAGGGTGCGCCGAAGGTATTCTTCGATGTTTGGATCGATCTAGTCGAAGATAGGCTCCGAACAGATCTCTGACACAAAATCACCTCCGAATGACGGGGTTCGTCGCGAAGTCCTTGACATGACAAAAAATACTCCAACACAACACGCTGGCATGACTTTGTCCGATGCGGAGTGCTGGCATGACGAAGCCTGACGCGGAGTACCGGTGCGACGAAGTCTTCTGTGGAGCGCTCTGGCATGGCCCCGACACGAAGCAGCCCCGATGAGGAGTGGCTTCCGATGGACGGGAACCTGACCAGACCGACAACAACGTGATGGGTCCGGCACGGGTAGTCGAAGCAGGGATCCCACCGAAGGGTGTTCTGGCAGCCTCCGAAACTAGCTTCCTGGCTCCAGACACCTTCGACAAAGGGGCTTCGAGTGTAAGGGGGTGTTTGGCACTGCTCCGCTCCTGGTTTTTTAGATCTGCTCTACAAAATGGTAGCCAAATAACAGGACCTGATCTCGTTTTTTGGATCCGTGAAAAATTAAGATCCGGAACTCTGCTCCTAGTTTTTTGGGGAGTACCTCCCAGGGTGCTCTGCAGATTCATGTTTTGAAAATAAACCATGGAGTTGAGGAGTATTTACCCACCTGCCATTTTTAATGAACATACCAAACCGTTATTCTCTCTCGGCGTTCTTTTTTTCTCCTTCAACTTCTCCATGCTGGTTTCTTTCTCCACACCGTGTCTTTTTGTCTTCAACCTACGATGGACGGCGTCACAGGCCACGGCGCACCGGCCGCTCCTCCCGTAGCCACTGGCCATGGCGCTGCTCCTCCCGCAGCCGCGTCTCGCGCAGGCCCTGGCCAGTCGGCGGCGGCGCATGGCCCTAGCCAGGCGGCGGCGGCGCATGCCCCTGGCCAGGCGGCGGCAGCACATGCCCCTGGCCAGGGAACGGCAGCGGCGGCAGCACTGGGCCTAGGACACAGTGGTGGCAGCACAGGGCCAGGGAGCAGCGGAAGAATTTCATGGCACAAAACGAGGAAGAATTTCTAAAAAGAAAGATGAACAGGTACTAGCCTTCCCGTTAATTTTTGGTACTGTTTTAATTGTAGCGTGTAATCTGTTCATAAATTAGTGCTATACCATGTTCATAAGTAATTAGCGGTACAGTTAGTGATATATCATGTTGATGATAATATGATGGTTAGGGTGATCAAATGGAATGGACTGATGCCTACATGACTCTTTTTTGTGAGTTGATGGTTGAACAAGTGAAAAAAGGAAATCGACCAAACACAAGTTTGAACACTGTTGGGTATAAGGAGGTGTCACATAGGTTTTTTCAAATGACTGGAATTGAATTGTCAAAGTTGCAAATAAAGAATAAATGGGACAAGCTAAAGATAGACTGGAATGTGTGGAACAAATTAATGAGGAGCCAAACTGGAACTGGTTGGAACAATGAAAAGCGTGTAATTGACATGCCAAATGAGTGGTGGAAGAAGGCAAAAAAAGTAAGTGCAAGATGTCAATTATGTAATAACAACTACTATTATTATAGGCTTATTAGATTGATGTATATGCTTAATTATGTTTTACAGGATATTCCCGGTTGTGGCAAGTTTAGGAAAAAGGCTATCCAAAATGAGGAGCTACTGAGAGAAATGTTTGTTGGCATCATAAATAATGAAGATGATCATTGGAATCCTATGAGTGACAACCCAATTATACCACCTCAACAGGTTGAAACAATTGATGTTGACAATGATGTTGTCGGGGGGGGGTAAAGATATCTATGATGATACCCCAATTTATGTTGACATTCCTAGTATGTCATCAACTCAATGTGAACATGAGGTGCATGAGATTTCTCCTTCAGTTGGAAATGCAAAAAAGAGAGCTCGTGTTGTTGATAAGGGCAAGAAAAACAAATCAAGCACTGCATTAGTTATTCAAGAACAAGTCACAAAGCTAGCTGAATCAGCCACATATTACACAACTAGGAAGAAAAATGAGATTACCGTGAAGGAAGTTATGGATCTTGTCTTAGATTGTGGTGTAGATTATGCTTCTAATGAGTATGACATTGCCACTCAGTTGTTCGTGAAGAAGGAACAAAGAGAAATGTTTACAATATTGCCTACTAAAGAGATTAGGTTTAATTGGCTTAGGAAGAGGTACAATGATAAGTACGATAATTGAACTTGCCGTGCAAGTTATGTGAGCTTGTCATTGTGGTACTTATGTGAGCTTGTCATTGTGCTACTTATGTGATCTTGTCATTATGGTAGTTATGTGAACTTGTCATTGTGCTACTTATGTGAACTTGTCATTGTGCTACTTATGTGAACTTGTCATTGTGCTACTTATGTGAACTATTTTATTTTGCGTGTTGCTTCAACTATTTTATTGTTGCCATGTGACCTTGCAGATGTCTGAAACAGATACCGATGATTCTGATGATGACAACGAGGAGTTGTGGAAAATTATATTCAACAGTGGAAAAATAATACAAACATATGTTGACTTATACCTTGATAAAAATCCACCTAGGACATCAACTCTTAGTGGCATGGGTTGGGTCCTAGAGACGTTGAGGACTCCAGGTGAATACCATAGACAGCTTCGTATGAATTCAGAAATATTCTTGGACCTTCATGATTTAATGGTACAAAGGTATGGATTACAACCATCTTTAATGATGAATACTATGGAGAGTCTTGCAATTTTATTATACATATGTCGCGGAAATGAGTCCAATAGAAGATGCCAAAATCGATTTAAGCACTCCGGTGAAACCATAAGTAGGAAATTTGATGAGGTGCTCAATTGCTTGATGGCTATGGCAAAAGATTTCATAAGACCAAAAGACCCAAATTTTCCATTTGTTCATAAAAGGATAACAGACGATAGACGAGCATATCCACACTTTAAAGATTGTATTGGTGCTCTTGATGGTACACACATTCGAGTAGCTCTATCCCAGAAGAGCAAGTGAGATATATTGGAAAATCTGGTATACCCACTCAAAATGTTCTAGCAGTTTGTGACTTTGACATGAGGTTTACATATGTATCAACGGGACAACCAGGATCTATGCATGATACTAGTGTATTATACAATGCACTAAGAGTTGATGAAAAAATCTTCCCCCATCCTCCCCAAGGTATGTTGTTCATTGCTACATTATCAAACAAATAAGACATTGTAATTTGGCTTAACAAATGTCTCTACTTTGTAGGTAAATATTATGTTGTTGATGCGGGGTATCCTAATCGACCGGGATATCTAGCCCCTTACAAAGGTGAGAGGTATCATATTCCAGAGTGGCATAGAGGTATGGAGCCTAAAACTCCTAAGGAAAGATTTAATCGTATTCACTCATCTATCCGTAATGTTATTGAGAGGTCATTCAGGAGTGCTAAAAATGAAGTGGAAAATTCTCTACAAGATGTCAGTGTATCCAATGCATAAGCAGAAAATGATTGTTGTTGCATGTATGGTCCTTCATAATTTCATTCGTGAACACACTGGTGAGGACTTGGACTTTGCTCGAGTTGATCGTGATCCTAATTATGTCCATACAATACCAGAAAGATATTCTAGATATTCAGTTCCGTCTGATGGGTCAACTGCAACGGCAAATGCTCCAACAATGGATATATTTCGTGATGAGTTAGCTACAGCACTTTCTCTACATTGGAGTTAGTATGTACTCTGTTTGTGTTGTTCTTATACTTGTGGAATACTTGAGTATACTGGAATTTATTTATGATTATAAATATAAAATATTATTATTATACTATAATTATATTAATGTGTATCAACAGATAAAACATAATACAAATAAGGGGTAAAATAGAACATACATATAAAATTCCATCATTCGTGAATCTGAATCCACTCTGCAAGCCAAACAGGTGCAGGTACTCCAAAGTGAAGCAGCAACTCCACTCTGGATCTGATTCTAAGTGGATTCCATGGAGTGGAGCAAAATTTAGTGGAGTGGAGTAGTCCCAAACAGGGCCTAAATACCTACAACAAAACAGAGATCAAGTGCCAATTTGGCCTGGAGACCGAATTTACTAAGTGTTGCCGTAGAGAAACAAAGGTAGCAATCTGTTATGTTGATTAACGGATGGTTCACAAGCGAGCCAACAAGGTGATAGCAATCTGTTACGTATATTAACAGGTACTTCACAAGCGAAGTAACAAGGCTTACCACCGTTTTGAAGTGGTCGGCGGAGGGCTTCGAGGAAAACCGACGAAGGTTGTGCAGAAAGGTAAATAAAAGTAAAGTATGGTTAAAATCTAGGGCTTTGTGGTTGAATTTTTTCGGGGGGTCTGATGAACCGGCCACACCCCTATATTTATATGGGCTAGTCTTCTTATCTCTAAAACTAATCTGATATGATTCGGTCTAATCAAGTTTTAGGGATAAAAACAACCAGAATCAGTATCAAATCTATCTCCGAAGCTAGCCCAAGGTGGGCCTTCGGCAGGCCTACCGAAGCCTGCTCCACGGGCCAAAGCTTCGGTGAGGCAGGCTTCCGAAGGGCCTTCGGGCCGAAGCTAGCAGGCCGCTAAAAGGCCCCCGAAGCACAATATTTGATGGGCCTTCGACCCTATAAGGCTTCGGCCTAAACTAGGGCTAGTGTATTTTTGGCCCAAATTACCAAAATTGATATTTTGACAATCATGACCATTAATGCCATTTTTTACTATCAACACTACCGTTGTTTGATTATGGCTTCTTCAGGTGATATGTAGTTATGCATCTGCACACATGCATGTGTATCTTGGATATCCTGATGTACTCCCAATCCTCTTCTATGAGACAAATTAAATCTTGCAAACACGTGTGCACTAACAATGTAGTATTGCAGTGCATGATATAGAGCTACTAAGCTAGCATGGATGAATCTATGTGCCACATGTACAACAAACTCACAAAGAAACTTGTAGCTAATATGACTCCATATACAAGGCAACACATTGAAGGGATTTGAAAAATGAGAAGAGAGAAGCAGAGAAGAATAAATCCGACAAATAACTAGTCAATAATAAGGGAATGTACTCAAAAGAAATTAAGGCAAGTAGATATTTATAGATTAAAGGAGCGGGAAATGGGTGTGGAGAACTATTAGTATTGGTTCATAATACAAACGACCAATATGTTAGTGCTTAAGAACTAGCAGTGATAGTAAAATTCTAAAAGTTAACTTACTCGTGTTTATTAATCGATAGTGATACATCTTTACTGTCGACTCATACACAACCGACAATGAAGGATCACTACTAATAACAAGTTTTGTTGTAGTGTTATTTATTTCTAGTATTAAATATATGGTTGAAGTTCACTTGTGTAATTCCAAATTTATCGGTTTTTGCCAATTTATTTCTCTGACGAGCGTGGACCCAATCACATTGAAATAGAACAATGCTACCCTTCCCATGACAATCTAACTCAAATATCTCTATTATTCTGCCATAATATGTTACATCCCTAGTTTTTTATTTTGATCCCTTGTGCTAGAAAACTTCTAACAATAGAAACTCCATTACTTTTAGCATATATGCCTTCATCATAAGATAATGTATGGAATTTATATCCATTTATTGTGTAGTCGTTTTACTTTGTAGCAAAAAATAAAGGCTCATTTGCAACTATCCAGATTTCTTATGGCACATCTTCCATGTTTTCTACTAAGCGATGTTTCATCACCTAGTAATGTTAATACATTGCTACATGATGATGCTGAGAAATAGCTTTTATCATTGTTAAGTAACTAAATTATTAGCAACTTACCTGCAATCTAAACCATTCATGAAATGTTGCATGATGTGCAAGCTCTCTATCACGAATGCTTTGATAACTAGTAGAGGAAAGATACTCCAAATGTTTTCTGCATACATAATAAATAAAATGTATAATGATTTCAAGATATAAACCATGCTATAAATAAAAGTAACTGTCAATCAGATAACACACATCGAATATATCTGGCTCCGTATGATCATAGTTAAATAAGACATATCTATTAGCTTGAAACCATGTTTGGTGGTCTAATGTAACAAAACACTTCCCAACCAATCCTCAGCCAACAATCTTCAAGTTAGATGAACTATTGGATAAGTCATTACAAAGACAATTATAGTTCCTACCTTGATTGTTGAATCTAGTCTCACAATATAACGTAAGTAATGGAAACAAAATATCACACTGCATAAAAAATGTAATTTTCAGGAATTGAACCTTTTGGATGACTTCTTGTTCGATCATACCCCTTTAACTTCAACTAAAATCTATGCTGAAATAAATATTATCAAATAGACCATTTTTTAGGAAAAAGGGAAAGAAAACTCTTGTGATACTATATTTTCTCTACCATTCTATAGGGTACATTTTGTGGTACTAGACTAGGTGAGCAATCCAGACCTCAACTAGGGGCTGAATCAGAGATGCACCATAACATCAAAAAAAAGATGGTGGAAAAATCTTGTCAAGAAGGCACAATGTAATTGCTCACAAACTCAATGTTGCACTCTCATTATCAGGCAAAATCCTTATAATAGGAAATAGAAGCAAGTTCTGTAAAAGGATGTGACAATCATGGAATTTTAGGCTAACTATTTTATTTTATCAACATTTACATGAGTATGAATGTTAGCTACATATCCATATATCTGGATATTTAGCACCTTTCAGCACTTCACAAAACAATTTCTTTTCATTAGACATCATGGTGTAACATCCAGTAGGCAAATAAAATTAATCACCTACAGAAACAAGATGAAGATCCTTCCTAATACCCAATTCTTGGAGGTACAAACGAAAGTTAGATTGTATTTATATTTCTTATCAATATGCAGAACAATGTTTATTATATTATTGCATACATTTTTCATTATATGGATCACATCAAGATTATATATGATGCAATAAAATATCCTTCCAATATGGCAATTGCAACCATATCAATCGTTTCTTCCAAATAACTTGCAATCATTCCTATATTCATGGTCACGATGTAGAAATCAACGATGCCCGATGTAACCCTGTTTACGTCCACTATGTTTTGAGATAAAAAGAGAAAGTCTGTGAGTGGCAAGGAACACACATCCAATCTTACCTGATGTCACATGACTTGACGCATATCATAATCATAGGTAATAAGTTATAGTCCAAAACATGATTGAACACATATGGAACCAGTCAATACTAGCCCAAGACCCAGACCCGCACACGTCGAGTTTGTGGGGGACCCCACAAACCTGACTGCAGGTGTCGGCTTGAGTAGATGGTGCATCGGGCAATGTCCTACGGCCACCCAAGGGACCATGGGAGGTGTCGGCTGGCCTAGCCATGGGTGGTAGCTAGTAGGAGATGGCCCAAGGTAGCACTGGTCAGAGGCTGTTGGAGATGCTTGAGGCAACACTAGCCAAAGATGATGGGAGATGGCACAGACATGTGCGGTAACTAGTGGGAGATGGCCCAGGGTGGCGCTGGCTAGAGGTAGCAGTAGGGGGAGGTAGTACTACTGTGGGAGGCTGCTGAGCACTAAGGGGATCAAGGCATCCAGCGGCGTTTGCGCACTTATGGAATCGGGAGCGTCACTAGAATGAGGACTCGGGGAGTGGCCTAACTTGCTAGGGTTTTATTTGTAAATGAGCCATTTTTTTAATGATCCATGGTGTGCCGAGGTGATGGAAATATGCCCAAGAGAATTTTGAGGTAACCGGAAGTTTGGGCTGAGGGCCAAAAGTTTCTCATTCTGGAGCTTTCAAAAGTTGTATTTTGACTAGAAGTTTCAGGCCAGTCCTAACAGTTTCCTATACGAATCAGAAGTTTAGGGTTTGACCCAAAAGTTTTGGGTTCTAGATGAACCAGATGTTTTGAATGTGACCCGGAAGTTTCGGGTCAAAATTAATTCGATACAGAAGGTTATTTTTAGAAGTTCCGGATGTGATTGGGAAGTTACAGACAAATAATTTTTGCATAGAAGGTTGTTTCTAGAAGTTCTGGGCCTACTAGCTGAAAGTTTCAGTCCAAGCGAATAGATTAGGTCTTATGGGCTTTAATACAGATTAAAGACACATGTGTGGGCACTATATGAAGAGAGGAGGGTTTACCATGAAAAGGCTACGGATGCTCCTGGTTTTGGACCCTAGCTCCACCTCATCTCCTCTCTCTCTCTCCGTGATCGCAATTGTTGTGATCGTTATCCCTAGATCTCCCGAGCATTGCTAGCACACCAGTGAGAGGTGATCCTATCCCTAGACGTGTGATACCATAAAGGTATTGCTCAAATAGCGGTGCTCATCATCTTCCTCGTGTGGAGATCGCCGGATTGAGTTGACTTTATCAACGGAGAATGGGTAGAGCTGAGCAGAATCTAGCAAGGACGCACTTCTCCAACATTTCTCCCACTGCACTAGCACATCTCGTGTTGGAAGGTAACGATTCATGATCCTATCACGCACATGGTTCCTAGGCTAACGGGGTAAATTTTTGAAATTAGCGTTAGCGTAGCCTCCCCATGTACCAACAAGTGGACCCATGGAGCCCTGCGGATTAAATAGTGGACCCAAACCCATCCCCAATTTCCCCACTCGATGGACCCGCATGTCAAAAATTTAACGTGGATCTAGCCCTATAGAGGTGGGTCTCCAATGGGTCCATGGCACCACACTACCACAGAAACATAGATTAGTGACGGGTCATAATATACATTAGTGACGGGTATGTCCCCCGTCACCCTTATCGCGTCAGTAAAGTCCTATCATTAATGACGGGTAAATATCTGTCACTAAAGGGTCTCTACAGGTCCCCTCCACGTTCGGCATGCCCCTTTTAGTGACGGGTAACAATTGTTACCCATCACTAAAGGTCATCCTTAGTGACGGGGGATGCTTTACACCCGTCACTATTGTGACCTTTAGTGACGAGTAACCAATGACACCTGTCACTAACATTATGGTCATATTTTAAAAAATAATTATTGTTTATGTTGCATCCTGAATAGGTCATAATAAGTTACGGGGAGTGCTTCACACCCATCACTATTGTGACCTTTAGGGACAGGTGCACAATGTCACCCGTCAGTATTGTTATGGTCATATTAAAAAATATTTATTTGTAGGGTGCATCCTAAATCAAAGTACTGAATTTGGCAGCCACCTTTTTAATTTGCAAACAACAAAGAATTCATCACAGAAAATACAAGACATAATTCATCACGGAATACCACCATCATAGATTGCATTGTTCAAACAAAGCATGTATAAAAAATGTATTAAAATAAATCACATCAGTTTGCTATGATTGTGCTAGCTATACATAGAACAAGCAATATATGTTTTGTAGAAAACAATATGTACCACATTACACGCATCCATAGATGATCAATTTTAATTTAATTAGGGTGTACTTTGGTTCATATGCCGATACCTAAAATAAATATGACTATAAATAATTTGCATTGCAATTGTGCACATGTATTAGCTCTATATGACTAATTTGTATTTCATTTTCATTTGCAATTGTCAAACTAATTTTAATTGCGTATGCATTAGCATTTGTAAAACTATGGCTACCACATCTGTAAAACTAATATTGGAGCATTTGCATTGCGGTGGTCAACTAGAGTAAAGATAGAAAACATTGAGTAATGTTAAGATTGAGTATTACTTCTGTACATTTGCATTGCAGTGGTCGATATCACCCAAAAATAACATGTCCATTGCAGTGGTCGATCAATCCAAAAACAAATAAAGAAAAAAGAGGAAAATGGCATACCATGTGGGTTGTGGGAAGTTTCTAGATTAGACATATCCGGTGGAACTGCCCTATTGATCTCTCGGTCGATCTAGTAGCGACCGTGATCGATGATGGTGCCAATGGGCTTAGCGGAGGAATCAAATGGGTGGCTAGTGTTTTGATCTCACGGACGGCTACGCAAGATATTTTGGTGTTAATCGGTTACATTAAAAATAACTTTTAGTACCAGTTGACCTTATTTACTGGTACTAAAGGGTTCAATGCGAGGTTTTAGGAACATTCTAGTATCTAGTCGAAAGACCATCTGGTACTAAACTTATTAGGGGCTGTTTGGATTGCACGGACTAAACTTTAGCCCCCACCACATCGGATGTTTGGATGCTAATTATAAGTAGTAAACATGAGTTAATTATAAAACTAATTGTAGAACCCCTAGGCTAATTTATGAGACGGATCTATAAAAGCTAATTAATTCATGATTTGACAATATGGTGCTACAGTAAAAATGTACTAATGATGGATTAATTAGGCTTAATAAATTCATCTCGCGAATTAACCTAGGGGTTCTATAATTAGTTTTATAATTATTTCGTATTTAATCTTTCTAATTAGCATCCGAACATTCGATGTGACAAGGACTAAATTTTAGCCTATGTCACTCAAACGCCACCTTAGTATTGGTTGGTCTTCCTACATACAGTATTAATAAATAAGCTTTTAGTACTGGTTGGAAATCTGATCGGTACTAATATGTTTTATCAGGCAGCCTCTTGCTTGGTACTAAAACTCTTTATAATTAGTATTGTCTGCTGCACAATTTTTAGTGGTAGCTCGAATTGAAATGGGTACTAAAAAGGGGTGGTCACCAAAGTCCACTTTGTGAGAATATTTCACAAAAAAAGGTTAACGCATGGCACCACCTATATATGAGATTATTCCTAGTTCCGCTTGGCAATTTAAAGCTTTATCATAAGATCACCAGTGCGAACTAAAATGTAGCACCCAATTATGCCAAGACAACTCAATCACATTAGTAAATCACAAATATAATTGTGTATTTGCATCCTATTGAGTATTGACACTGCAGGCGTAATGGTGCAATTTATTACTGCTTCTTGTACAACCGTAGATGTACGACATCCTGTTTACTAACTATTTCGAGCTGACTAATTGAACTATATATAGAGAGAGAGACAAAAAATTTTAAATTCATTTTACACATTTAAGAGATATTAAAAATTTTCATTTTATTTGGTCAATAAATTAAGCGGATCTGTTTTTCAAACCATCACAAGATTTTTGGATTTGTAATAGAGTAGACAAATTAAAACAAACACTAATAAGGACAAGTTTACATCCAAAAAAATTTAGTCTCTCACAAGATCATATATCTGGTAGGGTGTGATATATTGGAGAAAAATGGCATACATACCTCTCTTAGAAGACCAACCATTAATTAATTACAGACTTGAACGTACCATTAAGACAACATTAGCAACATATATATTATTTGATACTCCAATTAGAACATCGAACACCCTGTACATGCAGAAGCTTGCATTCTCTAATGGAGGCCATGCATCTGTTCTGTCATCATGCCCCCATCATTCATGGCCAAGCATGCATCTTTATCAACTCCTAACGCCGCACAAAAAGCATGCACCCTTCTCTTCTGGCTCCTCGTAAAGATCCAGGGGGACACTATTGCGGCTTCTCTGGTGTGGTACTGCCATCGGCCATTTAGCCGATTTCTTCGTAGTCGACGGGGCTAAGCCTCTCAAGCACTGACACCCTCGGTGGCGACAATCTTTGGTGCACAGCTTCTCGGTGATGCGGCCTTAGTTTAACGTTGTGTGACCGATATCGTCTTGCGTCTTGCTTTTGGCACTACATCCCAGGGCAGTCATCCATGGATTGTAGGCGCAACCCCTTGTTTCAACAAAGCATGCAGAATTCACAATTACAGTGGGGGTTGAAATCGCGAGTAGCCACGGCCGTCTTTGTTGTTTTCCGTCACTTCTGACCTCCTCTGGTACTTGTTGATGAGGCCTGACGAGGTGATGTTACTGCCGGTCCATCTACCTTCCCTCGTACGCCGATCACCAACGTAATGCGCATGGACCATGTTGACTGAGAACGGGTGACCGTCGATGTTCATTGGCTTCTTCCCCTCATCGAACTTGATTTGGCCTTGATCCACGACCAATTGTATCTGCTGCAGGAACACTTTGCACTCATTGGTATGATGCGATGGGGAGTTGTGCCACTTGCAGTTTTTTCATTTCTTCAACTCATTGGCAGGTGGTATCACGTGGCTAGGTGATAGGTAAATCTGTTTTTCTATAAGCAACAGGACAAATATAATATTGGCCTTGTTCACATCGAATTCGTACTTTTCTTCTTTTTCGGTCGGCTTTACCCAAGGGCATGTTACCTATTTCTTGTTCTTGGACCACTCGACCATACCAACCTCTGGGTTTGAGTCGCTGCTCTCATTAGAGTCCGAGCGGTATACCTAGGCATATGCCACTTTCTTCTGTTACTTATCTCTCTTGGATTCTTGGAATCGGCTCTCATGTGCCGATACCCTTTGCACCAGTTGGGAGAGGCTCTCAAACTCATGTGATAAAAATCTCTCCTTGATCGGGTTCAGGAGTCCCTGAAACGCTAGCTCCACCAACTTTGTATCACTAAGCCTCAGACTATAGCATCTGCTTTGTACATCTCAGAACCTCCGGATATAATCTTGCAACGACTCGTCCATTCTCTGCTTCATGGTCGTCAAGTTGATGAGTTTCATCTCTTGAATGCTGGCGAAGAAATATTGGTGGAATTTCTTCTCTAGATCCGACAATCCTCTGATGGAATCTGCTGGCAGTGAAGCGAACCATGCGAAGGCTAATCCCAATAATGAGAGTGGGAAAAACCAGACCCTTAGTGCTTCGTCAGCCGATGCCTCTTTGCACTAGGCGAGGAAACGACTGATATGCTCGATCGTGGAGATTGAGTCTTGTCCTGAAAACTTAGTGAAGTTGGGTACCTTGTATGTCTATTTCTTGGGATTCAACACAAATTGATCTCTCATAACCTCCGTTATCCGATTCACCTAGTCATCTTCTTGTTGTCTTGGGGTTGGGTACTGTCTAGGCATTGGGGCCTGCTGATATTGATCTTGCTAGGGAGCGTTGTATCTATATTGCCCCTCGTCACCATAGGGTTGTGCTCCGAAGTCCATGGTCCTATGGCACCCTTAAGGGATACCATCGGGTGCCCGCTAGGTGGCACGATATCTGGTAGTATGTTCCTTGCAATCCCATATGTGACTTGCAGGGCCTCCTGTCACATAGGCCTAGTGCCAGCCATTGAGAATGGCACCGATGCACCTTTTTCGAGGTTATACGGTGAGCTCGACGGCACGCCCCGGGCGGGGACCGGTTGTTGGGTCGCCCTATTTCCTTCATGGCCAACTGAGAAGGTTGGCTTCTCTAGCCTCGTAGGCCCTTGCGATTGTGGAGTCGACCGAGTGTGTTGCGGATTATGTAGCGGTCTGGTTTGAGTATCGAGGATATACGTTGGACCTTGTAGTGGTTTGTAGGCTATAGTACCATCAACAGTCTTCTTGATCAACCCGTGAAGGGTGTTGACCAGTGTTCCAGATTGGTTTATGAGAGCGTTGTGAAGCGTGTTGTCAACGATCTCCTAGAAATTGGCATGAGGGCTTTCTGTCAGTAGACTGGTCTCCATTGGTTTGTTTTTTGGTCACACCTTGACACACGTGTGACCTAGGAGATCTTCTTAACTCCTAGGAGACTTGCCGTTTAAGCACTCTATCTTAACCAATTCTGAATTTATCTGTATCTTCTTTTATCTTTAGCATCATCGACTCTTCTACATCTAGTCATCTCATAACAACATGGACGGGCTTCCTTGACCATCTTTGACCGGATCCTCTTTGACTTCTATTGACCGTGTGGCATACTTAGTGGGCCTGGGCTTCACCAAATTTTGGCGTCAACAGGGAGCTAGTGGTTGGGTTGTCTTGTTTCCTTCATGGCCAAACGAGGCATCCGGCTGCTCTAGCCTCATCGGCCCTTGTAGTTGTGGTGTCGACCGAGTATGGTATGGATTCTGCAGTAACCTTGTTTGGCTGTCTAGGTGGTATGTTGGACCTTGTGGTGGCTCGTGGGCTACATTGCCATCAATAGTCTTCTTGATAAACCCGTGGAAGGTGTTGACCAATGTTCTGTATTGATTTACTAGTACGCGATGAATTGCCTCATCAATGATCTCTTGGAGACTGGTCTAAGGGCTTTCTATCAGTTGACTATCTTCTATAGCCAATGTCGGTCTAGGTAATGGATCCCTTTGGATGGGACCCGATCGAGTCATGTCGTAGGCTTGCAGACATAACTTCTAGAAATCATCTATGTGCCTTTGCACTTCCGCCCTCTGCTCTTCACTCAGTGTTTTGAGAGTGATCATGATGATATTGTCATTGTCAATCTCGCCCGTCATGTCTGAGTTGCTGAAGAGATCCCAAGCCAACTACATGAACACATACTTTCTTCTTCTTTCCACATACATAGGACACATTGGGAAGATATCCTCCGTTCACTACCATATAACCACTTAAAAATAGCGCCATATTATTGTCGGTTATCTCTAAGCCAACAATAAAGTTGTATCATTATCAGTTTAAAAAGGAAGCCGTTAAATTTTTTGAATTGGCATTGTTGCGACACTATAAATCTTTCCCGCGCTACAACAATATGTATTTCATTTAATCAATGGTTTAGGGTTTAACATTTTTAATAACAAATAGTAAATGTTAAAAATATAAAGGTAGACTTTTTCATAGTAAATAATAAATGTTAAATACACAGGTTTGTCTTTTTTAATGATAAATTCTAAAAAGTTAGTAGGGTTTACAGTTTATGATTTAAAGTTTAGATTATAGGGTTTACAGTTTAGGGTATAGGGTTTATGGTTTAGGGTTTACGGTTTCAGTTTAGGGTTTACAATTTATGGTTTATAGTTTATGTTTATAGTTTATGATTTATTTTTTATGGTTTATGGTTTAGGGTTTAGGGTTTATGGTTTATAGTTTGCAGTTTAGGGTTACAATTTACGGTTTACGGTTTAGAGTTTATGATTTACAATTTATTGTTTCCTATTTAGGGTTATGGTTATGGTTTACAATTTAGGGTTACGGTTTATGGTTTATGGTTTACAGTTTATGATTTAGGGTTACAATTTATGGTTTATGGTTTACGGTTATGGTTTAGGGTTTATGGTTTATAATTTACAGTTTAGGGTTTACAATTTATGATTTAGGGTTTAGGGTTTATGGTTATTGTTTATGGTTTATGATTTAGGGTTTACAATTTATGGTTATAGTTTATGATTTATGATTTACGATTTATGATTTATGGTTATGGTTTATGGTTTAGGTTTTACAATTTACGATTTATGGATTAGGGTTTTTGGTTTAGCGTTACGGTTTAGGGTTAAGGTTTAGGGTTATGGTTTAGGGTTTATGGTTTAGGATTGAGGGTTTAGGTTTTATGGTTTAGGGTTACAGTTAAGGGTTTATGGTTTGGGGTATACGATGTAGGGTTTACGGTTTAGGGTTACGGTTTATGGTTTATGGTTTAGTATTTAGGGTTTCTCGGTTACGGTTTAGGGTTGTGGTTTAGGGTTTACGGTTTAGGGTAGCCTTTTTGAATAATAAATAATAAATGTTTAAATACAAAGGTAACCTTTTTAATAATAAATAATAAATTTTAAAATACATAGGTAGCCTTTTAATAACATATAATTAATGTTAAAATACATAGGTAGCCTTTTTAGTAATAAATAATATATTTTTAAAAAAATGTAGTAGGTATTAATGATAAGTTTGAAAATAAATACAATCGAGGGTGCACTAGAGGCAAAACAATGATTCTTTGGACATAGAGGTTCATAGAGGATGAGGCCTCCTACAAAAGTCGAAGGAGAAGAAAAGAGGAAATGAATGAAATGATCTCAATTATGCCTAAAAATGTAGGAAGAATGGATAATGATTGATGCGAAAATAGCTGTAGCACTTCGGCAACACGATATTCACCAAGAGGACGGTGTCCAAGTGCTAAATGATGCTCGTCGAAGTAGTTGTGCATCTACGAGGTTTGTTGGGACAAACATAATTTAGTATCCCATGAATGAAATCACTCAAATTAATGTCTTTAGACTTACTATACCAACATTGAATATTAACACAACGATAGCGATGAGGCAAGTTGACCAATGTGTGCTAGGGAAAACCTTCAATGATGCACCAATTCAAAAGGGATATGCTAAGGTTCATATTGACTTATTTAGAAGGGCATACCTTAAGTTTGATATGAAGTATGCTGGTGAGATAGGCTCTAAGAGACTTGGAGACAATGTTGTAGGATTCGTACTGTGGAAAAGGCAGGTTATACTTTTTGAAGATGAAATAGATGAATCATCTAATGAAACTCGGACGAGCATAGAATTATGCCACATCTACAGGATCTACCTACACCTCCTAGGGAGCCATCTACATCTCCACCTCGAAGGGATCAAACTCTAGCTCTAGAGTTAATGCTACATCCAAAGGAGCCTACTCCACCTGCACGTCAAAGTGATCCAACTCCACCTCTAGAGCTAGTGCTACCTCCAAAGGAGCCTACTCCAAATATATTTCAAAGGGATCCAACTCCACCTCCACCACAAGACAGTCTAAATCAAAATCTGCATGTACATTAAAGACAAAGTCAACCTCCCGCCAACAAGAAAGGGCAGCTAAGAAAATGAAGATAGCATCAAGGTTGCCCTATGATATAAATGATATGGATACAAATGTCGTGGTGGCTATTGCCATGATGGAGCACTTTAAAAAGATGGCTGCTAACAAGCCAATATCAATTCCTGAAGCAACAAAGAAGTTTTTGTGACCATGACTAAAAGAGTTTCAACCAAGCGCAAATTAGATTACAAGCGCATCGATAAGAAAAACACCTTAAGAAGAAAACTAAAAAACAAATATCAAAAGAGAAAAAGAGGGCAATGGGATGGATTTTTTTAAAGAAGATGGGCTGACCACAAAGCAACTCATGGATGAATCATTGGTAGAAAATTTTCCAACACGCTGGGTATTCAAGTTAGAAGAATTATTAGTTGAGCCAAAAGTGTGGCACAAGCTTAGCTGCCAATCTCGCAAATTCCACAGTTGGTATCTAAAACAATCTAGAGATGGCAGAGAAATATTTGAGATCTTTTTTGAGCATCGTGATTTCTTGCATGGTGACAACATTCTTCACATGATTTTTGAGGAGATGTATTAGTTGTACCAACAAGATACCCTCAACGTGACTATTCTTAGGAGCTACTCTTTAAGTGTTATATTTACATAATTCAAAGTTATTTTTAGTATTATTGTATTGAAATTTCGTTGTGATAATAATTTTTGTATGATGAAGATATATAAATGTAGAATGGAATACATTCATCATGTGGGGTTCATCGACCTGCTACAAATAAATTCAATAACGATTCAAGCGAGTCCTAATGATGCCAAGACATATGCACTACAAGTTCTTCTAGATCTCTAGTTAAAATAATACATACTTCTACCGTACAACTTTAGGTAAGAGTATATTCCTAAATATTTTCATATACGTACAATGCATGAGAACCAAACATGTCTTAACCTATGATGATATGTATGTTGCTTTCACTAGGTTCTCCTCGTAATTCAACCAGATATTAGCAAGATTACCATCTTTATAGCGAAGAATATGCATCAACATGTTACCAAGTTGTCACTGACTTGTTACAAAGGTAGTTAAATATGTCTGCTTTACTAATATTTATGTCTATTCCCTAATAAATTCAATCTAACATTAGATCACAAACATGTAGAGTATACAAAACATATATAAATAATAGCAATAGGTTCCACCCATATCAAAAAGATTGGATAGTCCGACATAACTTTCTGGGTGAGAAGTAAGGTCTAGGCAATAATCTCTATGGATTTTATGTTATGTAATTCATGCACGGATTCACAGGAGATAAGGTGCTCAGGGTAAAAGATGCTGAGGTACGAGGAATATTAATTACATTGAAATATATTTTTTATCTGAGGTGGTCTAGCTTATAATGATTAATTTCTTTTGTTTGTATGTACAACTTAACTTTTCAAACTATCCACGAGTCAGTTATTGCATATTGAAATCACTACACTTCAAGAACAACTTTGTGGATTCCTTAATGACCAAGTTATTTGTGAACTAGGCGAGTACAATAGTCTAGCATCCTTGCACTCAAGTGCTAAGGATATGCATAGATCGGAACCTTCATGTAGCAATAAACTATAGACTACATACTTATCACCCAAGGTTGCTTGTCTTTGTAAAATTTTTGTCACATTTAAGGTTGTTTGTAAAAACAATTTATATAAATGATTCTCTAATTTTAATTTAGTATGTCATATTATTTTAATTTGAAATTTTCTATGTAATATTCTTGATGTAGGCTATACAAATGGATTTAGCATATATGTTCATTTGTATATAAGTAATACAATGTGGTTTCTACAAACATATTGGGAAAAATACACATCAATGTCGTTTAGTATGGGTAACTGGCACTCATACTCGGCTATCAGTGTTGCTTCCACAGATGAATCAACACTAAAAGCAAAGTATCACTGCTAGTTCAGTTTTAGAACCAACACTAATACTCACATAACAGTGTCGGTTCGGGGCTAGAACTGGCAATGATAGGCCTAAATAGTGGTGATTCTAGAACTACCATTGATAGCCATCGACTATCAGTTCTGACTAGTCAATGGTGGTTCATAACCCACCACTGATAGTCATTTTGACCCAACACTAATGTATGTTCCTATAGCAGTGCTTTATGCTTCTTCTAGCAAGTTTGGTTTATTGGTCAATATCTCTCTAATTCTTCCCTATAATCGTGAAAATCATGATACTCAATGTTTAGGCCATATATACTAAATATTTCTACAGTTCTATTGGAGTTCAATTTGTAAGATTACTTACAATCAAATTTGCAGTGTTATCTTGTTCACTTCCATCCTTCTGAGTATGTGCTGTAATATATAAATATTTCATGCCTAGCTAGCACATAACCATGTTCTTTGGTCTATAAAATCATGAGTAGCTAAAATAGTAATGATAGCCTAGTTGAAAACAAACTTAGATATTGTACAAATTTAAAGTAAGTGTTGGTGCATTTTTCTAATACCTTTTCCTCTACAACTCAAGCATAGCTATTGCTTCCTGTGATCAATGAGTTTACTACCTCATTAATTATTTCTATCAATATTTGCTTGCCTTAGCGCTTCATAATGATTTGTTGAGGACAATTATTTATTCCTTCCATGTTTCACGTACTTTCTCCTACACATATTTTTTGTCAACGAATGGTTTGCTAATAACTTAATGAACTCAAAATGAATACATATTGTAGTATTAAACACAATGACACTGATAACATCTTACTTTATTGTGTTACCATGTGATTCATCAATAGTAGTACCATCTATGTATCCTCTAATAATGCTACCATTTCCATCATTGACACTTCTGTCCACATCAACATTTAAATCCAAAATTTCATAATTGTAATCCATTTCAGCCATAGTTTTGGTCTCTTGTTCAATAGATAACATGTCGTAGATATCTCTCATCCTTGATTTAATGACTACATCCCAATCTTTATTGATAGGATCCTCAATTTAATAGACTCGGGTCACTTATGATGCTAAATGTATGGTTCGTCATATTCCACTACTATTAGTGGCATTGAAAGTCCACTTTTTGTGGTGGTCGCCACTAATAGTGTAACCAATATATATATATATATATATATATATATATATATATATATATATATATATATATGCAATAAAGCATATTGTATTACATCATATATGCAAATGCACTCATATATTTAATTCATATGTATAGCTTACATCAAATCCCATGTAGACAATTTAAAATCAAATTAATACAACATATATTAATTAAATCAGAACATATTTATGTAAGCATGGAAATATGTTTCTATAAGGTTCTGAGGCTGTGGCATCTATGCCTCATCAAGGTTGAAGAAGTGCACAAATGATATGGTCACCATCTATATATCACTTGCAAGTCATAACCGTCAATCTCAGAGTTAAGCTAGCACACTACCCTTGCTTGATTATGGCTTCTTCAGGTGGTATGAAGTTATGCATATGCACACATGCATGTGTATATCTTGGATATCCTGATGTACTTCCAATCCTCTTCTACGAGACAAATCAAATCTTGCAAACACGTGTGCACTAACGATGTAGTATTGCAGTGCATGATCTAGAGCTACTAAGCTAGCATGGATGAATCTATGTGCCACATGTACAACAAACTCACAAAGAAACTTGCAGCTGATATGATTCCATCTACAAGGCAACACATTGAAGGGATTTGAAAAATGAGAAGAGAGGAACAAATCCGAACAAATAACTGGTCAGCAATAAGGGAATGTACTCACAAGCAATTAAGGCAAGTAGCTATTTATAGCTTAAAGGAGAGGGAAATGGGTGTGGAGAACTATTAGTGGCAGTTCATAATATAAATAGCCAATATGTTAGTGCTTACAAACTAGCAATGGTAGTAAAATTCTAAAAGTTAACTTACTCGTGTTTATTAATCGATAGTGATACATCTTTACTGTCGACTCAGACACAACCGACAATGAAGGACCACTACTAATAGCAAGTTTTGTTGTAGTGTTATTTATTTCTAGTGTTAAATATATGGTTAAAGTTCACTTGCGTAATTCCAAATTTTCCAGTTTTTGCCAATTTATTTCTCTAACGAGCGTCAACCCAATCACATTGAAATTGAACAATGCTACCCTTCCCATGACAATCTATCTCAAATATCTCTATTATTCTGACATAATACGTTACATCCCTAGTTTTTTATTTTGATCCCTGGTGCTAGAAAACTTCTAACAATAGAAACTCCATTACTTTGAGCATATATGCCTTCACCGTAGATCATGTATGGAATTTATATCATTTATTGTGTAGTCGTTGTACTTTGTAGCAACAAATAAAGGCTCATTTGCTACTATCTGGATTCTTATGGCACGTCTTCCTTGTTTTGTACTAAGTGGTGTTTCATCACCCTAGTAACGTTAATACATTGCTACATGACGATGCTAAGAAATAGATTTTATCATTGTTAAGTAACTAAATTATTAGCAACTGACATGCAATCTAAACCATTCATGAAATGTTGCATGATGTGCACGTTCTCTATCATGAATGCTTTGATAACTAGTACATGGAAGATACTCCAAATGATTTCAAGATATAAACCATGCTATAAATAAAAGTACTATCAATCAAATAACACACGTAAAATATAGATCCATATGATCATAGTTAAATAAGACATCTATTAGCTTGAAACCATGTTCGGTGGTCTAATGTAACTAAACACTTCCCAACCAATCCTCAGCCAACAATCTTCAAGTTAGATGAACTATAGGATAAGTCATTACAAAGACAATCATAGTTCCTACCTTGATTGCTGAATCTAGTCTCATAATATAATGTAAGTAACGGAAACAAAATATCACACTCATCAAAAATGTAATTTTCAAGAATTGAACCTTTCGGATGACTTCTTGTTCGAACATACCCCTTTAACTTCAACTAAAATCTATGCTGAAATAAATATTATCAAATAGACCATTTTTTAGGAAAAAGGGAAAGAAAACTCTTGTGATACTATATTTTCGGAAGTTCCGGATGTGATTGGGAAATTATGGACATAAATAAATTTTGCATAGAAGGTTGTTTCTAGAAGTTTTGGGCCAACTAGCTGAAAGTTTCAGTCCAAGCGAATAGATTAGGTCTTATGGGCTTTAATACAGATTAAAGACACATGTGTGGGCACTATATAAAGAGAGGAGGGGTTACCATGAAAAGGCTAATGATGCTCCTGGTTTTGGACCCTAGCTCCACCTCTCCCCTCTCTCACCGTGATCACAATCGTTGTGATCGTTCTCCCTGGATCTCCCGAGCATTGCTAGCACACCAGTGAGAGGTGATCCTATCCTTGGACGTGTGATACCATAGAGGTACGGCTCCAATAGTGGTGCTTATCATCTTCCTCATGTGGAGATCACCGGATCGAGTTGACTTTATCACGACGAATGGGTAGAGCTGAGCGGAATCTAGCAAGGACGTACTTCTTCATCCTCTTCTCCTGCTGCATTAGCATATCTCGCGTTAGAAGGTAACAATCAATGATCCTATCGTGGGCACGGTTACTAGACTAACGGGATAAATTTTTGAAATTAGCGCTAGCGTAGCCTCCCTATATCCCAACAAGTGGACCCACGGAGTCATGTGGATTAAATAGTGGACCCAAACCTGTCCCCAGTTTCCCTATTCGATGGACTCGCGTCTCAAAAATTTGACCTGGATCTGGCCCTGTAGAGGTGGGTCTCCAATGGGTCCTTTGCCCCATCAGGTTGGGCTGCCACCCCTAGAGAAGAGAGTGCAAAGAGAGGCTAGCAAATCTATTTTTCACAATTTTCCTAGGACCCACATGCTACTATTTCTTTACCCACGCATTCCTTCATGCATGAATTGTTTAGGCTCCCACCAACCAGCTTCTACATTTGTAGGATAACTGTGCAAGACAACACTACTTTTACCAATAGTGTAATATTTTATAGTTATGCAATAGATTACTATTGAAGTATTTATGAACTGAAACCTTAATATCGTCGGACCTAGTTATTTTTAACCATTTATTTGTAGTGATACCCATTGGACAACCTTGGTGTTGGAGAAATGTATATTGTTGTCACCACAGTAACACATTGGATTTTTATTCATATCTATCTCCATGTTTCTCTGATATGATCATCACTCATGAGTTTGCCAAGATCATGTTTTTGTATATTCTCTAAATATAGTCCTTCCAAGAGGTCAATTTGTCTCTCTTGTTGGTACCCTAAAATTCCAACTTCAAATATACCAGAGCATAAATTCTCAAATCAAATAATCTTGCTAGCTCCCCAATCCATAGATGATCAATTTTAATTTAATTAGGGCATACTTTGGATCATATGCCGATACCTAAAATAAATATGACAACAATAATTTGCATTTCAATTGCACATGTATTAGCTCTATATCACTGATTTGTATTTCATTTTCGTTTGCAATTGTCAAACTAATTTTAATTGTGTATGCATTAGCATTTGTAAAACTATGGCTACCACATCTGTAAAACCAATATTGGAGCATTTGCATTGCAGTGGTCAAACTAGTGTAAAGATAAACATTGAGTAATGTTAAGATGGACTATTACTTCCATACATTTGCATTGTCGTGGTCGATATCACCCAAAAATAGCATTTGCATTGCAATGGTCAATAATCGATCCAAAAATACGTAAGGAAAAAAGAGGAAAATAACATACCATGTGGGCTATGGGATGTTGCTAGATTAGACATATCCGGTGGTACTGTCCTATTGATCTCTCGGTTGATCTAGTGGTCACCGTGATCGATAATGGTACCGGTGGGCTTGGCGGAGGAATCACATGGGCGGCTAGTATTTTGACCGCACGGATGGCTACGCAAGAGATTTTGGTGTTAATCGGTTACATTAACAAGAAATTTTAGTACTTGTTGACCTTATTAACCGGTACTAAAGGGTTCGCATGCGAGGTTTTAGGAACATTCTAGTATTAGGTCGAGAGACCATCTGGTTCTAAACTTATTAGGGGCTATTTGGCTCTCACGGAGTAAACTTTATCCCCGTCACATCAGATGTTTGGATGCTAATTATAAGTACTAAACATGAGTTAATAATAAAACTAATTGTAGAACCCTTAGGCTAATTTATGAGACGAATTTATTAAACCTAATTATTTTATGATTTGACAATGTGGTGCTACAGTAAAAATGTGCTAACAATGGATTAATTAGTCTTAGTAGATTCATCTCGCGAATTATCTTAGGGGTTCTACAATTAGTTTTATAATTATTTCATATTTAATCTTTTAATTAGCATCCGAACATCTGATGTGACAAGAACTAAAGTTTAGCCCATGTCATCCAAACGCCCCCTTATAATTAGTACTGTCTGTTGCACAATTTTTAGCAGTAGATTGAATTGAAATGGGTACTAAAAAGTCGTGGTCACCAAAGTCCACTTTGTGAGAATATTTCACAAAAGGTTAACGCATGGCACAGCTTATATATAATTTATATCCTAGTTCCGCCTGGCTATTTAAAGCTTTATCATAAGACCAGTGCGATTGAAAATGTAACACCCAATTATGCCAATACAACTCAATCACATTAGTAAATCACAAATATAATTGTGTATTTGCGTCCTATTGAGTATTGACACTGCAGGCGTAATGGTGCCATCTATTACTGCTTCATGTACAACTGTAGTCGTACGCCATCCTGTCTACTAACTATTTGGAGCTGACTAATTGAACTATCTATAGAGAGAGAGACAGAAATTTTTGAATTCATTTTACACCTTTAAGAGATATTCAAAATTTTCATTTTCTTTTGTCAATAAATTACGCGGATCTATTTTTCAAACCATCACAAGATTTTTGCGATTTGTAACAGAGTAAACAAAATAAAACAAACACTATTAATGACTTGTTTACATTCAAAAAATTTAGTCTCTCACAAGATCATATATCTGGTAGGGTTGTGATATATTGGAGAAAAAATGGCATACGTACCTCTTAGAAGACCAACCATTAATTAATTACAGATTTGAACGTACCATTAAGACAACATTAGCTAGCAACATATATATTATTCGATACTCCAGTTAGAACATGGAACAACCTGCAGTACATGTAGAAGCCTGCATCATGCCCCCATCATTCATGGCCAAGGATGCATCTTTATCAACTCCTAACACCGCACAAAAACATTGCAATTGATCATATATATATATATATATATATATATATATATATATATATATATATACACATACTACACACGGCTCGCTTCAGATCTTGGATTATAGTAGTCCATATTACCAACAAATATGCAATCATCGCCGCAATGATATATATGGTATATAAAAAGAAAATTTCATTGATCTGAAGAAAGCAAGGATACAGGCATGCATGCATGCTACAACTGATAGCCCGGACCAAACAAGACACTATTACCTGCATCCATGTACTATATGGATTACAAACTGACACGACTCATTAAGCATACTTGTTCGAACGATCGAACCATAATTAACAACTCGATGAATTAACGATAAACTTAGACTAATCATGCAATGGAGAAAAGAAACATGCGATATTAATAAGGGGGATGCTTGCTAAACAAATTACTGGAAATTTAAACAGATGAACACAGCCAGCATGCAGCTAGCTATGCACCTGATCGACCAACCGTACGTGCACATATAGCTGCTGGCTATACATGCCTGCCATTGGACTCCAGCGCCTCTCTCCTTACATGGGAGGAAAGGAAGAAGGACCAGCATCTGCCGAGGACCAACCGTACGCCGGACCGGCCGGATTGGGAAACTGAATCATGTCACGGCCGCCGGCGTTTGGGTTGAGGTTGGTAGTAGTGACGTTGCTAGTGCTGGCACCGCCGGTGAATCCACTGTAGACCACAGCGCCGAGGTCTCCGGTCCTGGCGACGTCCATGAGCCAGGCCTGCTTGTCCTGGTTCATCCCATGCAGTGCCGGCGGCGGCGGGGCCATCACGGTCATGTTAGAGGGGGGCGCGGTGAATGAAGGAGCCACCGGCACCAGGGAATACGGTGGCATGCCTGACGGTGCCGGCAGAGCCGAGTGAGTAGCCGACAGCGGCGGGGCTAGCAGAGCAGGATGCTGCGAAGGCGCCACTAGTGGGGCCTGCGCATTCAGTTGCCTCAGGCGATCGTTGACGGCCTGGATGCGCGTCTTCACGATCCAGTCGAGGCTGCTGAGCTGCTCGACGGTGAGGCCGGCGAGGCCACCGGGGAGGCGGCCGCTGATAGCGTCGTGGAGGAAGAGGGCCGTCGCACGCTCATTGTTTTCGTACCGAGCCTTATTTACCTGCCCCCAAAGCTTCGCGATGCTCTGCCGGACGAAATCTTCCTGATTCATCATCTTTTTATATTGTTCCATATCCGGCAGTGACTTGAAGTGGTCGAGCAGGGCCGTCGCCTGCGGCACAGACGGCCAGACCTCCGGCTGGGAGTCGCCCTCTCCGTAGATGACCAGGCAGGCGTCGACGTCGCAGAGCGTCGCGAGCTCGCTGGTCTTCTTGATCAGGCCCTTCCGGCGCTTCCTGAACGTCGCGCGGCGGTTGGAGTTGTTGGCGATGCGCTGGAGACTGATCTTCTTGCGAGCCCATGGCGCACTCGACTGGAGAAGGAAGAGAGATTCTTAGATTGGCACGAGGTGAAAGCAAGAGGGGGTTCAGGGGTCGTTTTATAGTGGAGGAAGCCATGGAGATGACTTGGCTACAGTGTCAGTGTCGAGAACGGCGAAAATGGAATGAGTTAAACGGTATAGATTTGGATGACCGGCGTGAATTACTGCTTGTCAATACGGCCAACTATCAAATCTTCTCATATTACGTACACCGCTATTGATATATAAAACTTTATACATCCATCAAACCAGAATATATAAAATAATATTCTTAATTAATATATACTAACTAACAACCAAAATATACAGAATATCAACCCGGCCAATTAAAATATATGATGTGAAATTTCTTCCATAAATGTTATGATAAGTACGAAGAAAGAAGATTAATGTACGCCTTTATTATAATAAACATATGTCAATCTCGGAGATTTCTATGTAGACAAGTTAAGAAACAATTGATGATATTATATATATATATCATTTATTCCTCAATAATAATTTATCAGATTTATTTTAAATACTGAAATGATGATCAACCCATTCGTCATGAACATAAATTAATTTGTGACAAATTCAGGCAAAGTTCATTATTGGTTGTGTTATTTGTGCATTGATTTTTCTTCTGAAATTGCAACATACATGTACGCCAAACTTGGTTAGGACGACGTTTTGTCTAAAATTGTAAGCATTTCATAGTTATCTGTATGATAGTCCTTATTCAAAGGCAGGTAATTCCACACAACAGCAGGATTCTGTTGTTTTGGTCACCAACTGTGCGCAGAAAATTATATATATATATATATATATATATATATATATATATATAGACACACTCGAGAGCGTTATTTTACACCCGTGTGTAGAATAGCTATTCTACACCAACCACGGAAGTACTACTTTCAGTAATATTTTCTTAGTAGAATATATATGTTGGACCGAACACGGCGACCAGAGGGGGTGAATGGGAGCTTTTAAAATTTCAGGACTAAAAATAGTCTTTTGCGGAACCGGCTTCGAACACAAAAATTTGTACGCATTTCATAGTTATCTGTATGATAGTCCTTATTCAAAGGCAGGTAATTCCTCACCATAGTAGGATTCTCTTGTTTTGGTCAGCAAGTGCGCAGAAATACTATAATATATATACACACACACGAGAGCGCTATTCTTACCCACGTGTGTAGATAGCTATTCTACACCGATCACGGAAGTACTATTTTCAGTAGTATATTTTCTTAGTAGAATATATATGTTGGACCAGAAACGGCGATCAGAGGGGGAGTGAATGGGAGCTTTTTAAAATTTCAGACTAAAAATAGTTTTCTGTGGAACAGGCTTCGAACACACCCTTTGAAGTTCTGGTTCAGAGGAGCTCCAAAACCAGGCATTCGCCACGAGTAATGTTCGAAGTCAAGAAGACTTCGCTCCACCGACAACCACAAACACTCCACTCTGCTAAGTCAGTGCAGGCTCCGCACACTGGGTGCCTTCGAGCAGGCTTCGCACTTCACCCTTCGCAAGAGCAGACTTCCCTCTAAGGACTTTGACCAAATACTCAGCGATAGCAACTGGTGCTAGGCTTCATACTTTGAAGTCTAAACGCACACTGATACACACTTCGCGAGGACTTCGACAAGGGAAGAAAATGGGATTCGATTTAAGCCAAGAACAGTGCTTCGCTAGTAATCAGAGAGGTCTTGCCTCTAGTTTACACAGAGCGAACAGACACTGAAAAGCACACACTTCACACGAACAGACTTCTCACACACTTCTCCAGAAAAGATCCAGTACACAAACTCAACCCAGAAGAAGTGAGACACAGTGAGATCAAAGCACGCAGTACGAAGTAAGCATACAAGTTCAAGAAGTAAATGAAAATAGAATCAAAGCTTCATTGCTTGAACAGGAAACACAAAATGAAGCCTTGAGCCTTGAGCCTTCGTGAGAAGCCTTGAGCCTGACGGCCTTCGCTTCACCGAAGTCAGCCTTCGATACAGTGACGGTTTTGAGCTGAAGCCATCAAAGCCCTTGGGCCTTCGCACCAACACCTCCGGAGTGGACCACCACGACTTCACAGCTTCTCCCAAGCTCGAACTCTGTCAGCCCGTGTACCGAAGCCATGGCTGGCGAAGTACCTCAAGTCAGCCACACTCTGAAGCCCCACCTTCGAAGTACCACCCTTTGAAATCCCTCCCTCGTCCACGGCCTCCGCATGAAGCATTCCATGAGCACTTCGTCGTAGTGTCTCTCCCCCGAACACCCTCCTCGACGAACCTCACCAGACCATTGCCTTTGATGCACCTCGACTTCTGAGACCTTCGTTCGGTATACCTTCGAGTGCCTCCCTCCGGAGCACACTTCGAACGCCTTGCCTCATTGCTGAGGACTTTGTCCACCATACTCCAAAGTCACTCCATTCGGAGTACCCTTCGAAGTGCCTCGACCTGAGGACTTCGTCTCGGGGTACCTTCACCGGAGCCATGCTCCGCACTCTTTGCCTTCATCTGGCGCACCTCGACTCGAGGTCCGACCTCGACCCCTTCGCAGCCTTCGTGACCGAGCTCCCCGCTCGCCTGACATCAAGCCTCCCGTTTGACCCAAGTTCACTTGCTGTGAACCATCCGTCGTCTCCGAAGTCCCTGCGCAACACAGACAAACAGACAAGTGTGTCCAGTACCCCGGAGACCTCTCCGGGTAAACAACCTTCGGCACACACTTCGGTGTACCACCCAAAGTACCGAGACCTTCGGTATGACCCAGTCATCGTGTACTGTCGGACCCCTCGACAGGCACACTCCGCTGCAACAGCCGCAGCAAAACAAACCCACTGAACCCTTCAGTGAAACAACCTCCGAACCCCTTCAGAGGGACCCCTTCGAATCAGAGGATAAAATCTATCAATCACTCATCACAGACTCTGAAACCAACCCTTGGTTTCTCATCTCCCCCTTGATGAGTGCATTGACAACCAAATTCAAGTTCATGAAAATTTGAAAAATTCAGCACACAAGTGACCATAAAACTCAGAAACGAGCCAAACCATGTCACTTGACAAAAGAATTTTCCTCCCCTTTTCAAAGAGTAAAAGCCCCTTCGGAAATCTTTCCCTTTGCAAGATAAAACTCCCCTTGCGTTATTTTACCCCTTGCTACAGAGAACTCAAAATTTCTCCCCCTTTGGCAATACAAGCATCAAGGAGCATTCAAAAGATGCAAAGCTTTGAAATGGGCAGAATTGCAAAGACATATAAAGCAAAAATATGCCAACATTAATACCAGTTATCATGTGCTCAGCTCAATTTAACATTCTCTAAAAACAAGAAGCATTGAGGGGTTTGTGAAAATATCGGCTGGCTGGTGTTGGGTATCAACATATTGAAGCTCAATATCACCCTTCTCATTATGATCTCTGAGAAAATGATATCGCACATCAATGTGTTTGGTTATGGAATGCTGAACTGGGTTGTTTGCAATACAAATAGCACTAGTGTTATCACAGAAAAGTGGAACACCCTTATAATCTAACCCAAAATCCCGCAAAGTGGAAACCATCCACAAATATGAGAGCAACAACTAGCTGCAGCAACATATTTGGCCTCAGCCATCGATTGCTAAAGTCCGCATCAGAATAACCTCGAAGACACAAAGAGGAAGACGCAGAATACCAAATGCTAAAGTCAAGGGTATGTTTGAGATACCTGAGAATGCGCTTTATCGCTTGGCAGTGCGAAGCTCGTGGTGAAGCCTGAAAACGAGCGCACAAACACACTGCGAAGTGTATGTCCGGCCTCGTAGCAGTCAAGTAGAGGAGGGAGCCGATCATGCTTCGGAACTCCTTCTGGTCTACGGCTTCTCCATCCTCGTCAAGATCCAATGCTATCGAAGTATCCATCGGAGTAGCGAGGGGCTTCGCATCAGTCATGTCGAACTTCTTGAGCAGGTTCTTGGTGTACTTCGTTGGTGGACAAAAGTACCTTGTTTGCTTTGCTTGATTCTCAAACCAAGGAAAAAAGTGAGTTCGCCCATCATGGACATCTCGAACTCCCTGCTCATAGTATCTGCAAACTCGGCAACCAAAGCATGAGAAGAGCCACCAAAGATGATATCATCCACATAAATCTGGACTAGGAGGAAATCTTTGCCATGCTTGAGAGTGAACAGGGTTTTATCAACAGATCCCATCAAATACCCCCGCTCAAGCAGAAAAGACTTAAGTCTATCATACCAAGCCCGAGGGGCCGCTTGAGTCCATAAAGAGCCTTATGAAGTTTAAGGACTTATGTGGGTATTTGGGGTTTTCAAAGTCAGTGGGTTGTTTTACATAAACATCTTCGCCTAGAATCAGAAAGTGCATGACTAACATCTAAGGGCTCGAAAGAGGCAACAAAAGCGGAATCAATGAAATAAGCATGAGAACGTGTTACCCTTTGATCAAGCTCACCAATGATTTCCTCGGGAGGATGCATCCTTTGGACATGATGTGGAGCCTCATGGAGGGATGAAGTCTCCCCCTCAACTTATGCGTTGGAGTGGTCCAAGATGACCGATGTTGAGGTAGTTGCTTCGGGACATTGTGCCGAAGTGGTCGAAGCGGGGTCGGCTTCGGGGGTTGAAGTCGAGGGTAGTAGGGGTTCATCCTCGAACTCTTCGGGATCTTCTTCTTCAAAGAGGGTTTGCTCCACTGTCATGTTCATTTGCTTGTTCAAAAGTGGAACTAACAAAGGGGGTTGATTCATCAAAAGTCACATAACATGACTCGATGACAGTGTTAGTCTCCAAATTATAAAAACGATAAGAATGACCAAGTGTAGTGTAACCCAAAAAGATCCCGTCAGAAGAACGCGACTCAAATTTGTCCAAATTTCCACGTTTTAGGATAAAGAAACGACAGCCAAAAACTCGAAGATGAGTAACTTTGGGCTATCTCCCAAAACGCAGCTCATAATATGTCAAGTTCAAATTGAGCGCAAGAAGATTCGGTTTGAGATGTAACAAGCAGTGTTCATGGTCTCAGCCTAGAATTTCCTAGGAGTCATGTGCTCATCGAGCATCATCCTAGCCATCTCAACCAAAGTGCGGTTATTTCTCTCAACAACACCATTCTGTTGAGGAACCCGCGGAGCAGATAATTGATGTTCTATGCCATGCTCCATGCAAAAGTTAATAAAGAGATTGTTCTTGAACTCAGTGCCATTATCACTTCGAATGAATTTCAATGCACCAGGGGAGTTCAGTAAAAAGTCTCAAAGCCAAGCTCTGAAAGTGTGAAAACACTTCATCCTTGCTGGCAAGAAAGAAGACCCAAGAGTAGCGAGAGAAATCATCGACAATGACTAACACATACCACTTGCCGCCTAAAGAACTAACCCGAGAAGGACCTACAGTGTCCATGTGGAGAAGTTCTTCGGGTTGTTCAGTCATCACCGTGTTGACGGGCGAGTGCGAAGCGGCAATCATTTTTCCATGTCGACAAGGAGCGCAAACTAAATTCTTCTCAAACTTGAGCTTGGGCAATCCTCGGATCAGACCTAGAGCACTCAGACGAGGCGAGCAACTCAAAGCTCATATGCCCTAGTCTCCTGTGCCACTTCCAAAGCTCAAAAGTAGAATGTGCAACAAGACAATGAGAATAACCAGATGACTCAGAAAAATCAGCTCCAAAAACTCTCCCAACTCTAAAGATCTTATAAACCACAATGCCATCAGAACTGAGTACTTGCGAAGTATCGCGATGGAATCACACTTCGATGCCCTCATCAAGCAATTGAGATACAGAAAGCAAATTGTATCCCAAGTTTTCAACCAAAGCAACATCCTTGAGAGTGAAATTCGAGTTGATTCTTACCACACCTTTACCTTTCAGTCTACTCCTTCGATTGTTGTCGAAGGTGATATGTCCTTTTGCTTGGTTGTGGTGAGGCTGGAGAACCATGTTGCATCTCCGGTCATGTGGCTCGAACAACTGGAGTCCATGATCCACGTGCCATCCAAGCCTCGGTCCCAGCGCCTACACATGATAAGAAAATCTTGATCGCTCAGTGTTGGGGTGAGTGAATATATGACGAGGCATCCAGCACTGAGTGATACGAGTAGTAGGCACAATAAAAATAGACCGTCTACGCACAGGATAATCAGAATGATGCAAACTGCGAGGTATACCTACATGTTGTGTCCCAAATGCATGACGAGATCTCCTACTCTGACGAGGTACAAAGCTACTCGCCTGGGGTCTACCACCATATGGAACATGGTGAACACCTCGAGGAGCAAAACCTCTCTGAGAAGTGCGAGGAGCCTCAAAAACAGGACGTGAGTACAACTCAGACTCATGCATACCTTGAGATGGGTAATGCATGTCCTGGAAACCTCATCGCCTGAGATGGGTAATGCTGAAGAGATCCCAAGCCAACTACATGAACACATACTTTTCTTCTTCTTTCCACATACATAGGACACATTGGGAAGATATCCTCCGTTCACTACCATATAACCACTTAAAAATAGCGCCATATTATTGTCGGTTATCTCTAAGCCAACAATAAAGTTGTATCATTATCAGTTTAAAAAGGAAGCCGTTAAATTTTTTGAATTGGCATTGTTGCGACACTATAAATCTTTCCCGCGCTACAACAATATGTATTTCATTTAATCAATGGTTTAGGGTTTAACATTTTTAATAACAATAGTAATGTTAAAAATATAAAGGTAGACTTTTTCATAGTAATAATAAATGTTAAAATACACAGGTTTGTCTTTTTTAATGATAAATTCTAAAAAGTTAGTAGGGTTTACAGTTTATGATTTAAAGTTTAGATTATAGGGTTTACAGTTTAGGGTATAGGGTTTATGGTTTAGGGTTTACGGTTTCAGTTTAGGGTTTACAATTTATGGTTTATAGTTTTATGTTTATAGTTTATGATTTATTTTTTATGGTTTATGGTTTAGGGTTTAGGGTTTATGGTTTATAGTTTGCAGTTTAGGGTTACAATTTACGGTTTACGGTTTAGAGTTTATGATTTACAATTTATTGTTTCCTATTTAGGGTTATGGTTTATGGTTTACAATTTAGGGTTACGGTTTATGGTTTATGGTTTACAGTTTATGATTTAGGGTTACAATTTATGGTTTATGGTTTACGGTTATGGTTTAGGGTTTATGGTTTATAATTTACAGTTTAGGGTTACAATTTATGATTTAGGGTTTAGGGTTTATGGTTATTGTTTATGGTTTATGATTTAGGGTTTACAATTTATGGTTATAGTTTATGATTTATGATTTACGATTTATGATTTATGGTTATGGTTTATGGTTTAGGTTTTACAATTTACGATTTATGGATTAGGGTTTTTGGTTTAGCGTTACGGTTTAGGGTTAAGGTTTAGGGTTATGGTTTAGGGTTTATGGTTTAGGGTTGAGGGTTTAGGTTTTATGGTTTAGGGTTACAGTTAAGGGTTTATGGTTTGGGGTATACGATGTAGGGTTTACGGTTTAGGGTTACGGTTTATGGTTTATGGTTTAGTATTTAGGGTTTCTCGGTTACGGTTTAGGGTTGTGGTTTAGGGTTTACGGTTTAGGGTAGCCTTTTTGAATAATAAATAATAAATGTTTAATACAAAGGTAACCTTTTTAATAATAAATAATAAATTTTAAAATACATAGGTAGCCTTTAATAACATATAATTAATGTTAAAATACATAGGTAGCCTTTTTAGTAATAATAATATATTTTTAAAAAAAGGTAGTAGGTATTAATGATACGTTTGAAAATAAATACAATCGAGGGTGCACTAGAGGCAAAACAATGATTCTTGGACATAGAGGTTCATAGAGGATGAGGCCTCCTACAAAAGTCGAAGCAGAAGAAAAGAGGAAATGAATGAAATGATCTCAATTATGCCTAAAAATGTAGGAAGAATGGATAATGATTGATGCGAAAATAGCTGTAGCACTTCGGCAACACGATATTCACCAAGAGGACGGTGTCCAAGTGCTAAATGATGCTCGTCGAAGTAGTTGTGCATCTACGAGGTTTGTTGGGACAAACATAATTTAGTATCCCATGAATGAAATCACTCAATTAATGTCTTTAGACTTACTATACCAACATTGAATATTAACACAACGATAGCGATGAGGCAAGTTGACCAATGTGTGCTAGGGAAACCTTCAATGAGGCACCAATTCAAAAGGGATATGCTAAGGTTCATATTGACTTATTTAGAAGGGCATACCTTAAGTTTGATATGAAGTATGCTGGTGAGATAGGCTCTAAGAGACTTGGAGACAATGTTGTAGGATTCGTACTGTGGAAAAGGCAGGTTATACTTTTTGAAGATGAAATAGATGAATCATCTAATGAAACTCGGACGAGCATAGAATTATGCCACATCTACAGGATCTACCTACACCTCCTAGGGAGCCATCTACATCTCCACCTCGAAGGGATCAAACTCTAGCTCTAGAGTTAATGCTACATCCAAAGGAGCCTACTCCACCTGCACGTCAAAGTGATCCAACTCCACCTCTAGAGCTAGTGCTACCTCCAAAGGAGCCTACTCCAAATATATTTCAAAGGGATCCAACTCCACCTCCACCACAAGACAGTCTAAATCAAAATCTGCATGTACATTAAAGACAAAGTCAACCTCCCGCCAACAAGAAAGGGCAGCTAAGAAAATGAAGATAGCATCAAGGTTGCCCTATGATATAATGATATGGATACAAATGTCGTGGTGGCTATTGCCATGATGGAGCACTTTAAAAAGATGGCTGCTAACAAGCCAATATCAATTCCTGAAGCAACAAAGAAGTTTTTGTGACCATGACTAAAAGAGTTTCAACCAAGCGCAAATTAGATTACAAGCGCATCGATAAGAAAAACACCTTAAGAAGAAAACTAAAAAACAAATATCAAAGAGAAAAAGAGGGCAATGGGATGGATTTTTTTAAAGAAGATGGGCTGACCACAAAGCAACTCATGGATGAATCATTGGTAGAAAATTTTCCAACACGCTGGGTATTCAAGTTAGAAGAATTATTAGTTGAGCCAAAAGTGTGGCACAAGCTTAGCTGCCAATCTCGCAAATTCCACAGTTGGTATCTAAAACAATCTAGAGATGGCAGAGAAATATTTGAGATCTTTTTGAGCATCGTGATTTCTTGCATGGTTGACAACATTCTTCACATGATTTTTTGAGGAGATGTATTAGTTGTACCAACAAGATACCTCAACGTGACTATTCTTAGGAGCTACTCTTTAAGTGTTATATTTACATAATTCAAAGTTATTTTTAGTATTATTGTATTGAAATTTCGTTGTGATAATAATTTTTGTATGATGAAGATATAAATGTAGAATGGAATACATTCATCATGTGGGGTTCATTGACCTGCTACAAATAAATTCAATAACGATTCAAGCGAATCCTAATGATGCCAAGACATATGCACTACAAGTTCTTCTAGATCTCTAGTTAAATAATACATACTTCTACCGTACAACTTTAGGTAAGAGTATATTCCTAAATATTTTCATATACGTACAATGCCTGAGAACCAAACATGTCTTAACCTATGATGATATGTATGTTGCTTTCACTAGGTTCTCCTCGTAAGTCAACCAGATATTAGCAAGATTACCATCTTTATAGCGAAGAATATGCATCAACATGTTACCAAGTTGTCACTGACTTGTTACAAAGGTAGTTAATATGTCTGCTTTACTAATATTTATGTCTATTCCCTAATAAATTCAATCTAACATTAGATCACAAACATGTAGAGTATACAAAACATATATAATAATAGCAATAGGTTCCACCCATATCAAAAAGATTGGATAGTCCGACATAACTTTCTGGGTGAGAAGTAAGGTCTAGGCAATAATCTCTATGGATTTTATGTTATGTAATTCATGCACGGATTCACAGGAGATAAGGTGCTCAGGGTAAAAGATGCTGAGGTACGAGGAATATTAATTACATTGAAATATATTTTTTATCTGAGGTGGTCTAGCTTATAATGATTAATTTCTTTTGTTTGTATGTACAACTTAACTTTTCAAACTATCCACGAGTCAGTTATTGCATATTGAAATCACTACACTTCAAGAACAACTTTGTGGATTCCTTAATGACCAAGTTATTTGTGAACTAGGCGAGTACAATAGTCTAGCATCCTTGCACTCAAGTGCTAAGGATATGCATAGATCGGAACCTTCATGTAGCAATAAACTATAGACTACATACTTATCACCCAAGGTTGCTTGTCTTTGTAAATTTTTTGTCACATTTAAGGTTGTTTGTAAAACCAATTTATATAATGATTCTCTAATTTTAATTTAGTATGTCATATTATTTTAATTTGAAATTTTCTATGTAATATTCTTGATGTAGGCTATACAAATGGATTTAGCATATATGTTCATTTGTATATATAAGTAATACAATGTGGTTTCTACAAACATATTGGGAAAAATACACATCAATGTCGTTTAGTATGGGTAACTGGCACTCATACTCGGCTATCAGTGTTGCTTCCACAGATGAATCAACACTAAAAGCAAAGTATCACTGCTAGTTCAGTTTTAGAACCAACACTAATACTCACATAACAGTGTCGGTTCGGGGCTAGAACTGGCAATGATAGGCCTAAATAGTGGTGATTCTAGAACTACCATTGATAGCCATCGACTATCAGTTCTGACTAGTCAATGGTGGTTCATAACCCACCACTGATAGTCATTTTGACCCAACACTAATGTATGTTCCTATAGCAGTGCTTTATGCTTCTTCTAGCAAGTTTTGGTTTATTGGTCAATATCTCTCTAATTCTTCCCTATAATCGTGAAAATCATGATACTCAATGTTTAGGCCATATATACTAATATTTCTACAGTTCTATTGGAGTTCAATTTTGTAAGATTACTTACAATCAAATTTGCAGTGTTATCTTGTTCACTTCCATCCTTCTGAGTATGTGCTGTAATATATAAATATTTCATGCCTAGCTAGCACATAACCATGTTCTTTGGTCTATAAAATCATGAGTAGCTAAAATAGTAATGATAGCCTAGTTGAAAACAAACTTAGATATTGTACAAATTTAAAGTAAGTGTTGGTGCATTTTTCTAATACCTTTTCCTCTACAACTCAAGCATAGCTATTGCTTCCTGTGATCAATGAGTTTACTACCTCATTAATTATTTCTATCAATATTTGCTTGCCTTAGCGCTTCATAATGATTTTGTTGAGGACAATTATTTATTCCTTCCATGTTCACGTACTTTCTCCTACACATATTTTTGTCAACGAATGGTTTGCTAATAACTTAATGAACTCAAAATGAATACATATTGTAGTATTAAACACAATGACACTGATAACATCTTACTTTATTGTGTTACCATGTGATTCATCAATAGTAGTACCATCTATGTATCCTCTAATAATGCTACCATTTCCATCATTGACACTTCTGTCCACATCAACATTTAATCCAAAATTTCATAATTGTAATCCATTTCAGCCATAGTTTTGGTCTCTTGTTCAATAGATAACATGTCGTAGATATCTCTCATCCTTGATTTAATGACTACATCCCAATCTTTATTGATAGGATCCTCAATTTAATAGACTCGGGTCACTTATGATGCTAAAATGTATGGTTCGTCATATTCCACTACTATTAGTGGCATTGAAAGTCCACTTTTTGTGGTGGTCGCCACTAATAGTGTAACCAATATATATATATATATATATATATATATGCAATAAAGCATATTGTATTACATCATATATGCAAATGCACTCATATATTTAATTCATATGTATAGCTTACATCAAATCCCATGTAGACAATTTAAAATCAAATTAATACAACATATATTAATTAAATCAGAACATATTTATGTAAGCATGGAAATATGTTTCTATAAGGTTCTGAGGCTGTGGCATCTATGCCTCATCAAGGTTGAAGAAGTGCACAAATGATATGGTCACCATCTATATATCACTTGCAAGTCATAACCGTCAATCTCAGAGTTAAGCTAGCACACTACCCTTGCTTGATTATGGCTTCTTCAGGTGGTATGAAGTTATGCATATGCACACATGCATGTGTATATCTTGGATATCCTGATGTACTTCCAATCCTCTTCTACGAGACAAATCAAATCTTGCAAACACGTGTGCACTAACGATGTAGTATTGCAGTGCATGATCTAGAGCTACTAAGCTAGCATGGATGAATCTATGTGCCACATGTACAACAAACTCACAAAGAAACTTGCAGCTGATATGATTCCATCTACAAGGCAACACATTGAAGGGATTTGAAAAATGAGAAGAGAGGAACAAATCCGAACAAATAACTGGTCAGCAATAAGGGAATGTACTCACAAGCAATTAAGGCAAGTAGCTATTTATAGCTTAAAGGAGAGGGAAATGGGTGTGGAGAACTATTAGTGGCAGTTCATAATATAAATAGCCAATATGTTAGTGCTTACAAACTAGCAATGGTAGTAAAATTCTAAAAGTTAACTTACTCGTGTTTATTAATCGATAGTGATACATCTTTACTGTCGACTCAGACACAACCGACAATGAAGGACCACTACTAATAGCAAGTTTTGTTGTAGTGTTATTTATTTCTAGTGTTAAATATATGGTTAAAGTTCACTTGCGTAATTCCAAATTTTCCAGTTTTTGCCAATTTATTTCTCTAACGAGCGTCAACCCAATCACATTGAAATTGAACAATGCTACCCTTCCATGACAATCTATCTCAAATATCTCTATTATTCTGACATAATACGTTACATCCCTAGTTTTTTATTTTGATCCCTGGTGCTAGAAAACTTCTAACAATAGAAACTCCATTACTTTGAGCATATATGCCTTCACCGTAAGATCATGTATGGAATTTATATCCATTTATTGTGTAGTCGTTGTACTTTGTAGCAACAAATAAAGGCTCATTTGCTACTATCTGGATTCTTATGGCACGTCTTCCTGTTTTGTACTAAGTGGTGTTCATCACCCTAGTAACGTTAATACATTGCTACATGACGATGCTAAGAAATAGATTTTATCATTGTTAAGTAACTAAATTATTAGCAACTGACATGCAATCTAAACCATTCATGAAATGTTGCATGATGTGCACGTTCTCTATCATGAATGCTTTGATAACTAGTACATGGAAGATACTCCAAATGATTTCAAGATATAAACCATGCTATAAATAAAAGTACTATCAATCAAATAACACACGTAAAATATAGATCCATATGATCATAGTTAAATAAGACATCTATTAGCTTGAAACCATGTTCGGTGGTCTAATGTAACTAAACACTTCCCAACCAATCCTCAGCCAACAATCTTCAAGTTAGATGAACTATAGGATAAGTCATTACAAAGACAATCATAGTTCCTACCTTGATTGCTGAATCTAGTCTCATAATATAATGTAAGTAACGGAAACAAAATATCACACTCATCAAAAATGTAATTTTCAAGAATTGAACCTTTCGGATGACTTCTTGTTCGAACATACCCCTTTAACTTCAACTAAAATCTATGCTGAAATAAATATTATCAAATAGACCATTTTTTAGGAAAAAGGGAAAGAAAACTCTTGTGATACTATATTTTCGGAAGTTCCGGATGTGATTGGAAATTATGGACATAAATAAATTTTGCATAGAAGGTTGTTTCTAGAAGTTTTGGGCCAACTAGCTGAAAGTTTCAGTCCAAGCGAATAGATTAGGTCTTATGGGCTTTAATACAGATTAAAGACACATGTGTGGGCACTATATAAGAGAGGAGGGGTTACCATGAAAAGGCTAATGATGCTCCTGGTTTTGGACCCTAGCTCCACCTCTCCCCTCTCTCACCGTGATCACAATCGTTGTGATCGTTCTCCCTGGATCTCCCGAGCATTGCTAGCACACCAGTGAGAGGTGATCTATCCTTGGACGTGTGATACCATAGAGGTACGGCTCCAATAGTGGTGCTTATCATCTTCCTCATGTGGAGATCACCGGATCGAGTTGACTTTATCACCGACGAATGGGTAGAGCTGAGCGGAATCTAGCAAGGACGTACTTCTTCATCCTCTTCTCCTGCTGCATTAGCATATCTCGCGTTAGAAGGTAACAATCAATGATCCTATCGTGGGCACGGTTACTAGACTAACGGGATAAATTTTTGAAATTAGCGCTAGCGTAGCCTCCCTATATCCCAACAAGTGGACCCACGGAGTCATGTGGATTAAATAGTGGACCCAAACCTGTCCCCAGTTTCCCTATTCGATGGACTCGCGTCTCAAAAATTTGACCTGGATCTGGCCCTGTAGAGGTGGGTCTCCAATGGGTCCTTTGCCCCATCAGGTTGGGCTGCCACCCCTAGAGAAGAGAGTGCAAAGAGAGGCTAGCAAATCTATTTTTCACAATTTTCCTAGGACCCACATGCTACTATTTCTTTACCCACGCATTCCTTCATGCATGAATTGTTTAGGCTCCCACCAACCAGCTTCTACATTTGTAGGATAACTGTGCAAGACAACACTACTTTTACCAATAGTGTAATATTTTATAGTTATGCAATAGATTACTATTGAAGTATTTATGAACTGAAACCTTAATATCGTCGGACCTAGTTATTTTTAACCATTTATTTGTAGTGATACCCATTGGACAACCTTGGTGTTGGAGAAATGTATATTGTTGTCACCACAGTAACACATTGGATTTTTATTCATATCTATCTCCATGTTTCTCTGATATGATCATCACTCATGAGTTTGCCAAGATCATGTTTTTGTATATTCTCTAAATATAGTCCTTCCAAGAGGTCAATTTGTCTCTCTTGTTGGTACCCTAAAATTCCAACTTCAAAATATACCAGAGCATAAATTCTCAAATCAAATAATCTTGCTAGCTCCCCAATCCATAGATGATCAATTTTAATTTAATTAGGGCATACTTTGGATCATATGCCGATACCTAAAATAAATATGACAACAATAATTTGCATTTCAATTGCACATGTATTAGCTCTATATCACTGATTTGTATTTCATTTTCGTTTGCAATTGTCAAACTAATTTTAATTGTGTATGCATTAGCATTTGTAAAACTATGGCTACCACATCTGTAAAACCAATATTGGAGCATTTGCATTGCAGTGGTCAACTAGTGTAAAGATAAAACATTGAGTAATGTTAAGATGGACTATTACTTCCATACATTTGCATTGTCGTGGTCGATATCACCCAAAAATAGCATTTGCATTGCAATGGTCAATAATCGATCCAAAAATACGTAAGGAAAAAAGAGGAAAATAACATACCATGTGGGCTATGGGATGTTGCTAGATTAGACATATCCGGTGGTACTGTCCTATTGATCTCTCGGTCGATCCAATGGTCACCGTGATCGATAATGGTTCCGGTGGGCTTGGCGGAGGAATCACATGGGCGGCTAGTATTTTGACCGCACGGATGGCTACGCAAGAGATTTTGGTGTTAATCGGTTACATTAACAAGAAATTTTAGTACTTGTTGACCTTATTAACCGGTACTAAAGGGTTCGCATGCGAGGTTTTAGGAACATTCTAGTATTAGGTCGAGAGACCATCTGGTTCTAAACTTATTAGGGGCTATTTGGCTCTCACGGAGTAAACTTTATCCCCGTCACATCAGATGTTGGATGCTAATTATAAGTACTAAACATGAGTTAATAATAAAACTAATTGTAGAACCCTTAGGCTAATTTATGAGACGAATTTATTAAACCTAATTATTTTATGATTTGACAATGTGGTGCTACAGTAAAAATGTGCTAACAATGGATTAATTAGTCTTAGTAGATTCATCTCGCGAATTAGCTTAGGGGTTCTACAATTAGTTTTATAATTATTTCATATTTAATCTTTTTAATTAGCATCCGAACATCTGATGTGACAAGAACTAAAGTTTAGCCCATGTCATCCAAACGCCTCCTTATAATTAGTACTGTCTGTTGCACAATTTTTAGCAGTAGATTGAATTGAAATGGGTACTAAAAAGTCGTGGTCACCAAAGTCCACTTTGTGAGAATATTTCACAAAAGGTTAACGCATGGCACAGCTTATATATAATTTATATCCTAGTTCCGCCTGGCTATTTAAAGCTTTATCATAAGACCAGTGCGATTGAAAATGTAACACCCAATTATGCCAATACAACTCAATCACATTAGTAAATCACAAATATAATTGTGTATTTGCGTCCTATTGAGTATTGACACTGCAGGCGTAATGGTGCCATCTATTACTGCTTCATGTACAACTGTAGTCGTACGCCATCCTGTCTACTAACTATTTGGAGCTGACTAATTGAACTATCTATAGAGAGAGAGACAGAAATTTTTGAATTCATTTTACACCTTTAAGAGATATTCAAAATTTTCATTTTCTTTTGTCAATAAATTACGCGGATCTATTTTTCAAACCATTACAAGATTTTTGCGATTTGTAACAGAGTAAACAAAATAAAACAAACACTATTAATGACTTGTTTACATTCAAAAAATTTAGTCTCTCACAAGATCATATATCTGGTAGGGTGTGATATATTGGAGAAAAAATGGCATACGTACCTCTTAGAAGACCAACCATTAATTAATTACAGATTTGAACGTACCATTAAGACAACATTAGCTAGCAACATATATATTATTCGATACTCCAGTTAGAACATGGAACAACCTGCAGTACATGTAGAAGCCTGCATCATGCCCCCATCATTCATGGCCAAGGATGCATCTTTATCAACTCCTAACACCGCACAAAACATTGCAATTGATCATATATATATATATATATATATATATATATATATATATATATATACACATACTACACACGGCTCGCTTCAGATCTTGGATTATAGTAGTCCATATTACCAACAAATATGCAATCATCGCCGCAATGATATATATGGTATATAAAAAGAAAATTTCATTGATCTGAAGAAAGCAAGGATACAGGCATGCATGCATGCTACAACTGATAGCCCGGACCAAACAAGACACTATTACCTGCATCCATGTACTATATGGATTACAAACTGACACGACTCATTAAGCATACTTGTTCGAACGATCGAACATAATTAACAACTCGATGAATTAACGATAAACTTAGACTAATCATGCAATGGAGAAAAAGAAACATGCGATATTAATAAGGGGGATGCTTGCTAAACAAATTACTGGAAATTTAAACAGATGAACACAGCCAGCATGCAGCTAGCTATGCACCTGATCGACCAACCGTACGTGCACATATAGCTGCTGGCTATACATGCCTGCCATTGGACTCCAGCGCCTCTCTCCTTACATGGGAGGAAAGGAAGAAGGACCAGCATCTGCCGAGGACCAACCGTACGCCGGACCGGCCGGATTGGGAAACTGAATCATGTCACGGCCGCCGGCGTTTGGGTTGAGGTTGGTAGTAGTGATGTTGCTAGTGCTGGCACCGCCGGTGAATCCACTGTAGACCACAGCGCCGAGGTCTCCGGTCCTGGCGACGTCCATGAGCCAGGCCTGCTTGTCCTGGTTCATCCCATGCAGTGCCGGCGGCGGCGGGGCCATCACGGTCATGTTAGAGGGGGGCGCGGTGAATGAAGGAGCCACCGGCACCAGGGAATACGGTGGCATGCCTGACGGTGCCGGCAGAGCCGAGTGAGTAGCCGACAGCGGCGGGGCTAGCAGAGCAGGATGCTGCGAAGGCGCCACTAGTGGGGCCTGCGCATTCAGTTGCCTCAGGCGATCGTTGACGGCCTGGATGCGCGTCTTCACGATCCAGTCGAGGCTGCTGAGCTGCTCGACGGTGAGGCCGGCGAGGCCACCGGGGGAGGCGGCCGCTGATAGCGTCGTGGAGGAAGAGGGCCGTCGCACGCTCATTGTTTTCGTACCGAGCCTTATTTACCTGCCCCCAAAGCTTCGCGATGCTCTGCCGGACGAAATCTTCCTGATTCATCATCTTTTTATATTGTTCCATATCCGGCAGTGACTTGAAGTGGTCGAGCAGGGCCGTCGCCTGCGGCACAGACGGCCAGACCTCCGGCTGGGAGTCGCCCTCTCCGTAGATGACCAGGCAGGCGTCGACGTCGCAGAGCGTCGCGAGCTCGCTGGTCTTCTTGATCAGGCCCTTCCGGCGCTTCCTGAACGTCGCGCGGCGGTTGGAGTTGTTGGCGATGCGCTGGAGACTGATCTTCTTGCGAGCCATGGCGCACTCGACTGGAGAAGGAAGAGAGATTCTTAGATTGGCACGAGGTGAAAGCAAGAGGGGGTTCAGGGGTCGTTTTATAGTGGAGGAAGCCATGGAGATGACTTGGCTACAGTGTCAGTGTCGAGAACGGCGAAAATGGAATGAGTTTAAACGGTATAGATTTGGATGACACGGCGTGAATTACTGCTTGTCAATACGGCCAACTATCAAATCTTCTCATATTACGTACACCGCTATTGATATATAAAACTTTATACATCCATCAAACCAGAATATATAAAATAATATTCTTAATTAATATATACTAACTAACAACCAAAATATACAGAATATCAACCCGGCCAATTAAAATATATGATGTGAAATTTCTTCCATAAATGTTATGATAAGTACAAAGAAAGAAGATTAATGTACGCCTTTATTATAATAAACATATGTCAATCTCGGAGATTTCTATGTAGACAAGTTAAGAAACAATTGATGATATATATATATGTATATCATTTATTCCTCAATAATAATTTATCAGATTTATTTTAAATACTGAAATGATGATCAACCCATTCGTCATGAACATAAATTAATTTGTGACAAATTCAGGCAAAGTTCATTATTGGTTGTGTTATTTGTGCATTGATTTTCTTCTGAAATTGCAACATACATGTACGCCAAACTTGGTTAGGACGACGTTTGTCTAAAATTTGTAAGCATTTCATAGTTATCTGTATGATAGTCCTTATTCAAAGGCAGGTAATTCCACACAACAGCAGGATTCTGTTGTTTTGGTCACCAAGTGCGCAGAAAAATATATATATATATATTATATATATATATATAGACACACTCGAGAGCGTTATTTTATACCACGTGTGTAGAATAGCTATTCTACACCAACCACGGAAGTACTACTTTCAGTAATATTTTCTTAGTAGAATATATATGTTGGACCGGAAACGGCGACCAGAGGGGGTGAATGGGAGCTTTTAAAATTTCAGACTAAAAATAGTCTTTTGCGGAACAGGCTTCGAACACAAAAATTTGTAAGCATTTCATAGTTATCTGTATGATAGTCCTTATTCAAAGGCAGGTAATTCCTCACAATAGTAGGATTCTCTTGTTTTGGTCAGCAAGTGCGCAGAAATATATATATATATACACCACACACGAGAGCGCTATTCTACACCACGTGTGTAGAATAGCTATTCTACACCGATCACGGAAGTACTATTTTCAGTAGTATATTTTCTTAGTAGAATATATATGTTGGACCGGAAACGGCGATCAGAGGGGGAGTGAATGGGAGCTTTTAAAATTTCAGACTAAAAATAGTTTTCTGTGGAACAGGCTTCGAACACACCCTTTGAAGTTCTGGTTCAGAGGAGCTCCAAAACCAGGCTTCGCCACGAGTAAATGTTCGAAGTCAAGAAGACTTCGCTCCACCGACAACACCAAACACTCAACTCTGCTAAGTCAGTGCAGGCTCCGCACACTGGGTGCCTTCGAGCAGGCTTCGCACTTCACCCTTCGCAAGAGCAGACTTCCCTCTAAGGACTTTGACCAAATACTCAGCGATAGCAACTGGTGCTAGGCTTCATACTTTGAAAGTCTAAACGCACACTGAACACACTTCGCCGAGGACTTCGACAAGGGAAGAAAATGGGCTTCGATTTAAGCCAAGAACAGTGCTTCGCTAGTAATCAGAGAGGTCTTGCCTCTAGTTTACACAGAGCGAACAGACACTGAAAAACACACACTTCACACGAACAGACTTCTCACACACTTCTCCAGAAAAGATCCAGTACACAAACTCAACCCAGAAGAAGTGAGACACAGTGAGATCAAAGCACGCAGTACGAAGTAAGCATACAAGTTCAAGAAGTAAATGAAAATAGAATCAAAGCTTCATTGCTTGAACAGGAAACACAAAATGAAGCCTTGAGCCTTGAGCCTTCGTGAGAAGCCTTGAGCCTGACGGCCTTCGCTTCACCGAAGTCAGCCTTCGATACAGTGACGGTTTTGAGCTGAAGCCATCAAAGCCCTTGGGCCTTCGCACCAACACCTCCGGAGTGGACCACCACGACTTCACAGCTTCTCCCAGCTCGAACTCTGTCAGCCCGTGTACCGAAGCCATGGCTGGCGAAGTACCTCAAGTCAGCCACACTCTGAAGCCCCACCTTCGAAGTACCACCCTTTGAAATCCCTCCCTCGTCCACGGCCTCCGCATGAAGCATTCCATGAGCACTTCGTCGTAGTGTCTCTCCCCGAACACACTCCTCGACGAACCTCACCCAGACCATGCCTTTGATGCACCTCGACTTCTGAGACCTTCGTTCGGTATACCTTCGAGTGCCTCCCTCCGGAGCACACTTCGAACGCCTTGCCTCATTGCTTAGGACTTTGTCCACCATACTCCAAAGTCACTCCATTCGGAGTACCCTTCGAAGTGCCTCGACTCTGAGGACTTCGTCTCGGGGTACCTTCACCCGGAGCCATGCTCCGCACTCTTTGCCTTCATCTGGCGCACCTCGACTCGAGGTCCGACCTCGACCCCTTCGCAGCCTTCGTGACCGAGCTCCCCGCTCGCCTGACATCAAGCCTCCCGTTTGACCCAAGTTCACTTGCTGTGAACCATCCGTCGTCTCCGAAGTCACCTGCGCAACACAGACAAACAGACAAGTGTGTCCAGTACCCCGGAGACCTCTCCGGGTAAACAACCTTCGGCACACACTTCGGTGTACCACCCAAAGTACCGAGACCTTCGGTATGACCCAGTCATCGTGTACTGTCGGACCCCTCCGACAGGCACACTCCGCTGCAACAGCCGCAGCAAAACAAACCCACTGAACCCTTCGGTGAAACAACCTCCGAACCCCTTCAGAGGGACCCCTTCGAATCAGAGGATAAAATCTATCAATCACTCATCACAGACTCTGAAACCAACCCTTGGTTTCTCAATCTCCCCCTTGATGAGTGCATTGACAACCAAATTCAAGTTCATGAAAATTTGAAAAATTTCAGCACACAAGTGTCCATAAAACTCAGAAACGAGCCAAACCATGTCACTTGACAAAAGAATTTTCCTCCCCTTTTCAAAAGAGTAAAAGCCCCTTCGGAAAATCTTTCCCTTTGCAAGATAAAACTCCCCTTGCGTTATTTTACCCCTTGCTACAGAGAACTCAAAAATTTCTCCCCCTTTGGCAATACAAGCATCAAGGAGCATTCAAAAGATGCAAAGCTTTGAAATGGGCAGAATTGCAAAGACATATAAAGCAAAAATATGCCAACATTAATACCAGTTATCATGTGCTCAGCTCAATTTAACATTCTCTAAAAAACAAGAAGCATTGAGGGGTTTTGTGAAAATATCGGCTGGCTGGTGTTGGGTATCAACATATTGAAGCTCAATATCACCCTTCTCATTATGATCTCTGAGAAAATGATATCGCACATCAATGTGTTTGGTTATGGAATGCTGAACTGGGTTGTTTGCAATACAAATAGCACTAGCGTTATCACAGAAAAGTGGAACACCCTTATAATCTAACCCAAAATCCCGCAAAGTGGAAACCATCCACAAAATATGAGAGCAACAACTAGCTGCAGCAACATATTTGGCCTCAGCCATCGATTGCTAAAGTCCGCATCAGAATAACCTCGAAGACACAAAGAGGAAGACGCAGAATACCAAATGCTAAAGTCAAGGGTATGTTTGAGATACCTGAGAATGCGCTTTATCGCTTGGTAGTGCGAAGCTCGTGGTGAAGCCTGAAAACGAGCGCACAGACACACTGCGAAGTGTATGTCCGGCCTCGTAGCAGTCAAGTAGAGGAGGGAGCCGATCATGCTTCGGAACTCCTTCTGGTCTACGGCTTCTCCATCCTCGTCAAGATCCAATGCTATCGAAGTATCCATCGGAGTAGCGAGGGGCTTCGCATCAGTCATGTCGAACTTCTTGAGCAGGTTCTTGGTGTACTTCGTCTGGTGGACAAAGTACCTTGTTTGCTTTGCTTGATTCTCAAACCAAGGAAAAAAGTGAGTTCGCCCATCATGGACATCTCGAACTCCCTGCTCATAGTATCTGCAAACTCGGCAACCAAAGCATGAGAAGAGCCACCAAAGATGATATCATCCACATAAATCTGGACTAGGAGGAAATCTTTGCCATGCTTGAGAGTGAACAGGGTTTTATCAACAGATCCCATCAATACCCCGCTCAAGCAGAAAAGACTTAAGTCTATCATACCAAGCCCGAGGGGCCTGCTTGAGTCCATAAAGAGCCTTATGAAGTTTAAGGACTTTATGTGGGTATTTGGGGTTTTCAAAGTCAGTGGGTTGTTTTACATAAACATCTTCGCCTAGAATCAGAAAGTGCATGACTAACATCTAAGGGCTCGAAAGAGGCAACAAAAGCGGAATCAATGAAATAAGCATGAGAACGTGTTACCCTTTGATCAAGCTCACCAATGATTTCCTCGGGAGGATGCATCCTTTGGACATGATGTGGAGCCTCATGGAGGGATGAAGTCTCCCCCTCAACTTATGCGTTGGAGTGGTCCAAGATGACCGATGTTGAGGTAGTTGCTTCGGGACATTGTGCCGAAGTGGTCGAAGCGGGGTCGGCTTCGGGGGTTGAAGTCGAGGGTAGTAGGGGTTCATCCTCGAACTCTTCGGGATCTTCTTCTTCAAAGAGGGTTTGCTCCATGTCATGTTCATTTGCTTGTTCAAAAGTGGAACTAACAAAGGGGGTTGATTCATCAAAAGTCACATAACATGACTCGATGACAGTGTTAGTCTCCAAATTATAAAAACGATAAGAATGACCAAGTGTAGTGTAACCCAAAAAGATCCCGTCAGAAGAACGCGACTCAAATTTGTCCAAATTTCCACGTTTTAGGATAAAGAAACGACAGCCAAAAACTCGAAGATGAGTAACTTTGGGCTATCTCCCAAAACGCAGCTCATAATATGTCAAGTTCAAAATTGAGCGCAAGAAGATTCGGTTTGAGATGTAACAAGCAATGTTCATGGTCTCAGCCTAGAATTTCCTAGGAGTCATGTGCTCATCGAGCATCATCCTAGCCATCTCAACCAAATTGCGGTTATTTCTCTCAACAACACCATTCTGTTGAGGAACCCGCGGAGCAGAGAATTGATGTTCTATGCCATGCTCCATGCAAAAGTTAATAAAGAGATTGTTCTTGAACTCAGTGCCATTATCACTTCGAATGAATTTCAATGCACTAGGGAGTTCAGTAAAAAGTCTCAAAGCCAAGCTCTGAAAGTGTGAAAACACTTCATCCTTGCTGGCAAGAAAGAAGACCCAAGAGTAGCGAGAGAAATCATCGACAATGACTAACACATACCACTTGCCGCCTAAAGAACTAACCCGAGAAGGACCTACAGTGTCCATGTGGAGAAGTTCTTCGGGTTGTTCAGTCATCACCGTGTTGACGGGCGAGTGCGAAGCGGCAATCATTTTTCCATGTCGACAAGGAGCGCAAACTAAATTCTTCTCAAACTTGAGCTTGGGCAATCCTCGGATCAGACCTAGAGCACTCAGACGAGCGAGCAACTCAAAGCTCATATGCCCTAGTCTCCTCTGCCACTTCCAAAGCTCAAAAGTAGAATGTGCAACAAGACAATGAGAATAACCAGATGACTCAGAAAAATCAGCTCCAAAAACTCTCCCAACTCTAAAGATCTTATAAACCACAATGCCATCAGAACTGAGTACTTGCGAAGTATCGCGATGGAATCACACTTCGATGCCCTCATCAAGCAATTGAGATACAGAAAGCAAATTGTATCCCAAGTTTTCAACCAAAGCAACATCCTTGAGAGTGAAATTCGAGTTGATTCTTACCACACCTTTACCTTTCAGTCTACTCCTTCGATTGTTGTCGAAGGTGATATGTTCCTTTTGCTTGGTTGTGGTGAGGCTGGAGAACCATGTTGCATCTCCGGTCATGTGGCTCGAACAACTGGAGTCCATGATCCACGTGCCATCCAAGCCTCGGTCCAGCGCCTACACATGATAAGAAAATCTTGATCGCTCAGTGCTGGGGTGAGTGAATATATGACGAGGCATCCAGCACTGAGTGATACGAGTAGTAGGCACAATAAAATAGACAGTCTACGCACAGGATAATCAGAATGATGCAAACTGCGAGGTATACCTACATGTTGTGTCCCAAATGCATGACGAGATCTCCTACTCTGACGAGGTACAAAGCTACTCGCCTGGGGTCTACCACCATATGGAACATGGTGAACACCTCGAGGAGCAAAACCTCTCTGAGAAGTGCGAGGAGCCTCAAAAACAGGACGTGAGTACAACTCAGACTCATGCATACCTTGAGATGGGTAATGCATGTCCTGGAAACTCATCGCCTGAGAACGTCGCTCATCCTTGATGCGATGAAACAGAACCCAACCAAGTGCCCCGCCCTCTAACAGTAGGAACAATGAAAAACTCTCCTAGGGGCACTCTCATGGGTCATAGGAGCAATCCTCACAGTCTCCTTGGGCTTCTGTTGAGTGGTTTTCTTGGGAGGAATTTTCTTTGCAGGAGGAATGGTTTTTCTTTGGAGTTTGGGTAGGCTTTTTGGCTGATGTAGTGTCTAACAGAGCTCTCTCTTTCTCTAAGGTCGTGGGTGAGGTAAAAACAGTTTTGTTCACATCGTCTGAAGGAATCCTCCCAAACCCAATCCTAAAGCTAACCCTGCTCTGTCAGCACACATCTTGGTCTTGGCGAAGAGCAAGTCCATCCTACCCTTTCCCTCAGTGCATTTGTTAACCACCGAAAGAAGGTACTCATTCTCAGTCATGAGGTGTTCAGCTCGCTCTCTAACAATGCCTAGCTGGTCCTTAAGGGTTATGCACGTGTCACACACAGGTTACACATCCTTTGAACTACCGGCCTTCTCCAATCTAGCCTCTAAGTCATGAACATGCTTATCACGTAAATCAATGCTCTCACGTAATAAAGAACAGTTCATGCATTCATTTATATCATGAGTACTAGAATCCACCATCAAAAGCTGCTTCTGTGCAGTATCAAGCTCAGAAAGAGTTTGAGCATGCACAGAACGCAACTGAGCAAGCTCACCCATGACAACAGTGCAAGATTCACATTCAACATCATTAACCCTAGACTTAAGCATGGCATAATCAGTAGAAACAGATTCTAGCCTAAGTCTAAGGTATTTTCTATCTCTAGCGGCTTGCACAAGTAATCTATCCTGACCAAGAACTACTTCATTCAGTTCATCTAATTTAATTGAAAGCTGGTCATAGGATAGAGGTACCTCAGATGAGTCAAGCTCATCGCCGCTGTGATCGCTGTCGGCCATGAAGCAAAGGCCAGTGAAATCTCGTCCCTTCTTGTACTTCTTCTCCTCCTTCCTTGGGGACTCCTCCTCCTCAGAGCTCGACTCATTAGGTGAGGAAGTGTCGATGTCGCTGAGAGCAGCAACAAATGCTCTAGAAGCGGCTTTGGCTACCCTCTTAGCCACCTTGTCGCGCTTGCCCTTCACAAAGGGTTTCCTCTTCTTTTTGTGGTATTTGGGGTGCTCACTCTCATCTCTCTTCTTAAGTTTAGGGCAATTGGCCTTGATTTGAGAAGTGTCGCCACACTCAAATCAACCACTAAAACCACTTCTCCTCTGATCCCGTCTCTCATGGTGAAAACGGGTGAATCTTCTGGCAATGAGAGCAAGATCATCATCATCCAGAGTATCCACCTGCTCCTTAGTAATGGAGACAAGGGAGGACAAAGAAAAACCATCTGCAAAAACACAAGTGCCTGATGTGCTTGGTTCTGCAGTGGTGCCACGGCTAGTGCTAGAAACTAGTGCCAATGGCTGTGGCAAGGAGTTCCTATGCACTGCAAGAGATGCCTTGGCAATCTCTATGGACTTCAGCTTGCTGAAGAGCTCATCATAGGTCAATGAATCATAACCTGTGGACTCCTCAATGCTGGATATCTTCACTTCCCATATGCTATGATCAAGAGCATAGAGAAGCTTGATAGCCCTGTCATAATCATTGTAAGCAAGCGTCCCGTTGGACCGCAAGTTACTCACTATTGCATCAAAGCGAGAAAACATGGCATCTATAGATTCACCAGGTGCCTGCACAAACAGTTGATATTGTTGATTGTATGTACTTTGGCGCCTGACCTTAATCTGTGTAGATCCCTCATGAAAGATAGTGAGTGTAGTACAAATCTCCCTAGCTGTCCTAAGGTGTTGCACCCTATCAAACTCACTCCGACTCAAACCAATGAACAGTATATTTCTAGCCTTGGAGTTGGCATTATACTGATCCTTCTCTGTTTGAGAGGTGCGAGTTTCAGGGATGGAGTATTGTGAGTCCATAATCTCCCAAATTGCATTTCCTTGGCTTAGCAAGTAAGCCTCCATGCGCACCTTCCAGTATGCAAAATCTGTCCCATCGAACAGAGGTATTTTACTAACTCCGTCCATGTCGCCAACAGATCCCAAAACCAGTTAAGGTCAACTGGTGATCTTAACCCGCTTTGATACCAATTGTTGGACCGGAAACGGCAACTAGAGGGGGGTGAATGGGAGCTTTTAAAATTTCAGACTAAAATAGTCTTCTGTTTTAATTTTGTCTTCTGCGGAACAGGCTTCGAACACACCCTTCGAAGTTCTGGTTCAGAGGTATTTTATAGCTCCGAAACCAGGCTTCGCCAGGAGCAAAAGTTCGAAGTCATGAAGACTTCGCTCCACCCACAACACCAAACACTCAACTCTGCTAAGTCTGTGCAGGCTCTGCACACTGGGTGCCTTTGAGCAGGCTTCGCACTTCACCCTTCACAAGAGCAGACTTCCCTCTGAGGACTTTGACCAAATACTCAGCAATAGCAACTGGTGCTAGGCTTCGTACTTCGAAAGTCTAAACGCACACTGAACACACTTCGCCGAGGATTTTGACAAGGGAAGAAAATGGGCTTCAATTTAAGCCAAGAACAGTGAGTTCAATTTAAGCCAAAATGAACTCACAGACTGAATACAAAATGTGTGGCAGCTAGCACAAGAGCTCAAAAATGGCTGCTCAAAGTGTTACTGTGGCCTAGCTAGCCTCCACTATTTATAGGCACTATTTAGCCCTGTGAATAGACTACTTTACCCTACGGTTTACACTGTTTTTGTCTCATCTGAACAGGGGGTACAACTGGTAGTCTACTTTATTTGGAGGCTTCTTTTGTCAGCTTCGTAGAGGAGACAACATCAGCTTTTGCAGAGCAGACATGGTCAGCCTTTGCAGTCTTGGATTCTTCTGAAGCCCCCCTTCGCACGCGAGGGGTGCGGTAGCTTCAGTGAGAAGACTTGAGCCTGACGGCCTTCACTTCACCGAAGTCAGCCTTTGATACAGTGACGGTTTTGAGCCGAAGCCCTCAAAGCCCTTGGGCCTTCGCACCAACACCTCCGGAGTGGACCACCATGACTTCGCAGCTTCTCCCAGCTCGAACTCCGTCAGCCCGTGTACCGAAGCCATGCCTGGCCGAAGTACCGCACGAAGCATTCCATGAGCACTTCGTCGCAGTGTCTCTCCCCGAGCACACTCCTCGACGAACCTCACCTGGACCATGCCTTCGATGCACCTCAACTTCTGAGACCTTCGTTGGGTATACCTTCGAGTGCCTCCCTCCGGAGCACACTCCGAACAACTTGCCTCATTGCTGAGGACTTTGTCCAACATACTCTGAAGTCACTCCATTCGGAGTACCCTTCGAAGTGCCTCGACTCCGAGGACTTCGTCTCTGGGCACCTTCACCCGGAGCCATGCTCCGCACTCTCTGCCTTCGATTGGCGCACTTCGACTTGAGGTCCAACCTCCTTCGCAACCTTCATGACCGAGTGTAGCGCCCCGATTTATCAAAATCGGAACATTATTGAATTTCATAAGAAAAACAATAATACAAGAGGTTCATCATGCGACAATCGTACATACGACAGTATTCATGGTACGCGGACCATATTTATTACATCAGAGTTTAATAAAAACATTAATAAAAGTAAACAGCATGACGAACGCCTTCTTCAATATCTTTCTGCTTGACTAGGTCACTACTCCAAACCGTCTTCATAGTAGGCATCCTCTGAGGTGTTCAACGGGTATGAGTACAAAGAGTACTCAACAAGCCACCGCAAATGCAATAGTAATGCAAGGTAATAACAAGGAAGGATAATGGCTAAAAGTGCGGAAAAGTACATTTTCAGTTATTGCATTTAGTGTAGTCAAATTTTATCATGCGGAAATATAAACATAAACATCAATAACACCATCTAACTCGAGGAGTACGTTTTACCTCCTCGCACAACAGTCATTACATGTCAAACCATCATGCACATACATATCAAAAACAGTCTAACTGTGGGATCACTACAACAAAACAGATGTCTTTCGTCGGCCAAATTAACTTCCGTCAGCTTTTGGGAAAGCCGACGGAAGTTAAATAACTTCCATCGGCCTCCAGGAGCCGACGGAAGTTAACTTCCGTCGGCTTCTGACAGTGGCCGACGGAAGTTTGCGGGGATTTTTCCACGGCCAATCGGATCCCCTAACTTCCGTCGGCCAGCATGCTGGCCGACGGAAGTTAGGGGCCTTTTCCCCCAACCGCGCGCGCGTACAGGAAGACCTAACTCCCTGTACGCGCCCACGCCGCCGCCTCCCGCGCCCAGCCTACGCCGCCGCCTCCCGCCTGTGCCATCGCCGCCCGCCCTCGCTGCCTCTCGCCTCCGGCCCGCGCCGCCGCCGCCCGCCCTCGCCGCCTCCCGCCCCTCCCGCGTGCACGCACCGCCGCCCGCCTCGGGCCGCCGCCCGCCTTGGGCCGCCGCCCGCCCGCCCTCGCCGCCTCCCGCCCCTCCCGCCCCCGCCCGCCCTCGCCGCCTCCCGCGAGCACGCGCCGCCTCCCGCGCGCACGCGCCGCCTCCCGCGCGCACGCGCCGCCGCCCGCCTCCGGCCCGCGCCGCCGCCCGGCCGTCCGACGCTCGCCTCCTGCCAGCACCGCCGTCCGCCCCACCGCCGTCTCCAACGCCGCTGCCCGGCCCGCGCCACCCGTCTCGACCGCCGTCCCCGATCCGACCGCCGCGAGTCGTCACCGTCCGCCGGCCTACACAAATCACAAAGTAATTTTTTCACCGCTTTATGAATTTTTTCGCTTTTTATTTGTGAATTGTTTCATTGGTAAATTGAATTGGTAGAGATGTATAGATAGATATGGATTAAATTTTGTCAATTGATGGATTAAATATTTGACATGGATTATTCTAATAGACGTGTATAGGGAGTAAATGTTGAATGATAGTATGAATCTTGTTTTATATGCGATATTCTTTTTTCATATGCAATATATGTTGTGATAGTACGTATAAATTATGCATGATTTCATTGGGTGATTAATATTATATCTATATATACTTTATTATATATACTTCTTTTTGTATGCAATGTTTTATTTGAAAACAACGTAGATAGTGTAACGAAACCTATGCGTCACCCGTTTCAGACCAACATGTCTCACACGTGTCATGCGTGTGAGATGTGTAGGTCCGGAATTGTCCCTTTTTGGATAGCCTCAGAGTGGGCGACAGAGCGTGGTTTTATGATGAGTCATGAGTCCAAATGGGATTTCAGTAACATAACCTTGTTGTTCTCCATTGCACCACTATCAGGCGTGCAATTGGAGAACAGCGGGGTTATGCTGCTGAAATTTCATTCGGACTCATGGCTCGTCATAAATACCACGTTTTGTTGGTCACTCTTGGGTGGGTTTAGGACCTATCTTTTCCTATAGACCATGGTTGTCATGGCGTCGACTAGGCGACGCCTAGGCGCTGACTAGGCATCCCGGCCGCCACTGCTTCCCCTCCCCTTGCGAGTTGCGCCGCCGCCTGCCTCTGTCCCTTGCGCTGCCGGCCGCGGGCTCTGCTTCCCCTTGCGCCGCCGGCCGCTCGGCCGCCTCTGCTTCCCCTCCGTTGTCTGCTTCCCCCTCCCCTGCTCCCTCGCAGCAGCAGCAGCAGCAAGCAGGCAGTGCGTGAATCTTCTGGGCCGTGCGTGTAGGGTGCGGGGAGTTGGGCCTGATCTTCTGGGCAGTGCGTGAATCCTGTTATCCTGTATGCTATGCCAATTTTTGGTCGCCTAGGCGATGCCTAGGCGCCTAGGCGTCCAGTCGGTTCGCTGGCGACTGGGTTCGCCGGGGCGCCGTGACAACCATGCTATAGACATAGGCCCGTGGTACTTATGCATGATGCATTCTTGATTGAATGAATGTTTTGCCTATAGAATGGCTGAGGACGACCGACGGTGGATGTATAGTGGTTGGATGAAAAGTGGAGCTCACATGAGGGAGTGGGTAATCAACGCTGAGAAATTTGTCGATCGTGCATTCGCTTTGACAACAAACACTGGCGCGAGGTGCCCATGCATGAAGTGCAGAAATTCTCGTTGGCAAGACAGGAGGACGTTGTCATTGCATATTTGCAAATATGGTTTCGTGCCAGGTTATGAAGTTTGGTCTTTTCACGGCGAGACAGGCCGTGAAAAAACGGTATTAGTAGTGGAAGAAGAAGATGATAGCGTTGCTGACGATAGGATAGATGAGATGGTTGATGCTATACGACCGGAGTTTGAATCAAACCCCGAGGATCCTCCAACACCGGAGGTTCAAAAGTTTTTCGACATCCTTCGAGCTTCAGAAGAGCCATTGCATGGGCACACCATCGTAAGCGTTCTCACTTTCGTGACTCGTATTATGGCTATTAAGTCAAAGTTTGCATTTTCAAACAATTGTTATAAGGAGCTCTTGAATCTGATCAGCGATATCCTTCCTAAGAACCATAAGGTGCCGAAAGACATGTACCAGTCAAAGAAAATGCTTTCTGCTCTCGGTATGGAGTATGAGAAGATTGATGTGTGCCGAGATAATTGTATGCTGTTATGGAAAGAACATAGTAATGAGGTGAAATGCTTAAAATGTGGTAAACCGAGATTCGTAGAGGTCGTAAATGAAGACGAAGAGAAGGTGACGACAGAGGTTGCTCATAAGCAACTTCGTTACATGCCTCTTACACCTCGGGTGAAACGATTGTTTCTCTCAAAGAAAACCGCTAGACATATGCGATGGCATAAAGAAGGTGTACTTGAGAATAATCAAGTAATGGTGGACCCATCTGATGGTGCGGCATGGAAGGCTCTAGATGATTTTGATGCAGACTTTGCTAGTGATGCAAGGAATGTTCGCATTGGGTTGGCAACAGATGGATTCATGCCTTTCAATGTAACGGCATCGTCGTACTCTTGTTGGCCTGTGTTTGCTATTCCATACAACCTTCCACCTTCGTTTTGTATGAAATATGAATTTATGTTCCTGTGTCTCATTATACCCGGTCCAGAGCATCCTGGAACACGACTAAACGTGATGCTGAAGCCCTTAATTGAAGAGTTGAAACAATTGTGGAAAGGAGTTGAAGCATATGACTATGACCAGAAGCAAAAATTCAATCTTCGAGTTGCGTATCTGTGGTCGGTCCACGATTTTCCGGCATGCGGTATTTTTCTAGTTGGAGTTGTCATGTAAGGTTGACATGCCCGATATGTGCGAAGGACACAGATTGTTTCCGTCTGAACTTCGGTGGAAAGATTTGTTACTTTGATTGCCATAGCTGCTTTTTGCCCTTGAATCACCCATTTAGGTTACAGAGGAACAATTTCAAGAAGGACATTATTGTTGTTAAGGGACCACCAAGGCATTTAAATGGTAGAGAAATCGTTGATATGCTGAATGAGTTGGTCCTTAATGAAAATGAGGATGGATTTGTAGGATTCGGAATCGAACATAATTGGACCCACATATGTGGCTTATGGGAACTACCGTATGTCAAATCACTAATTCTGATGCACAACATTGACGTTATGCATCAGGAACATAATGTTGGTGAAATCATTATAAGTACATGTATGGATTTTACTGACAGGACAAAAGATAATGTAAAGGCAAGAAGAGATTTAGCTGAGATTTGTAATCGACCAACCCTTGAGTTTAAGAATAGTGGTGGCAAGCCACGTGCCCCATTTTGTTTAAAACCTAAAGAAAAAAACAAGTAATGAGGTGGTTGAAAAATTTGAAATTCCCAGATGGTTACGCCGCGGGATTTAGAAGAGCTGTGAATTTGAAGATAGGGAAATTAAATGGATTGAAAAGTCACGATTACCACATAATAATGGGAAGACTCCTTCCTGTAATGTTTCGCGGCTACCTGAATGATGATGTGTGGAAGGCGTTAGCTGAGCTGAGCCATTTTTATAGACAACTTTGTGCGAAAGAAATTAAGAAAGATATGATGGAGATGCTAGAGAAAGAGATCCTGGTGCTTTTATGTAAATTGGAAAAAATATTCCCTCCAGGGTTCTTCAATCCAATGCAACATTTATTGGTTCATCTGCCATATGAAGCTAAGGTAGGTGGCCCTGTGCAATATAGGTGGATGTATCATATTAAAGGTCCCTAAAGAAGCTTAGAGCGATGGTTGGTAATAAGGCCAGAGTTGAAGGTTGCATCGCAGAAGAATTTAAATTGAAAGAGATAGCATACTTCACTAGTGTATACTTCGCCGAGCATCACAATGTCAACACATCTGTTACACGGTACCATATGGATGAAGACCATCCATGTAGTGATCTCCAAATATTTGGGTGGAAGGGCATAACTGTTGGTGTCTCCACGACATATTATGTAACTCAGGAAGAACGAACAAATGCCTTGCTCTACATGTACTCAAATATGGAAGAGATGGAACAATATTTCGCGTAAGTGATTCTTTTAGTTTTATATTTTACCTCCAAATTTTATACCTGTTTGTTTACCTATTCGTTACAATGACAGTATGTTTGATTCGAAATACTTGACGTCTGGTTGTCAACCAACAGAGAAGCAATTAGATAAATTGCGTCGAGAAGGAGTAAATGGCGGGCCTAGTTTACTCACTTGGTTCAGAGAACATGTAAATCCTTACCTTTTGTGACACGTATTATTTTAGTCTACTAGGTTAATTATCTGATAATCTCCTATGATTTGCAGTGTGTGCTCGCTGACAATGTACATATAGACTTGCGACAGCTCTCTTACGGGAGTATTAGTGCCAAAAGTTACGGTCGCTATGATGTTAATGGTTTCCGCTTCCGTTCAACTATTTTTGAAGCATATCGACCTCTAGCGGCAACAACTAATACTGGAGTTGTTACAAGGGTCGTTGATGGACAAGGACACGAAACTATGTATTATGGAATCATCAAAAATATAATCGAGTACAAATTTGCCGGGAATAAGGAGATTAAAGTAGTCTTCTTCGATTGTGATTGGTTCGACCCTAAACATGGTACTCGTGAAAACCAATTTGGGATGGTTGAAGTCAAACACGCGGAACGATTATCTGGTTGCGACAATTTTGTCCTTGCTCACCAAGTCGAGCAGGTGTATTATATGTCGTACCCATGTGAAAAACTAAGTGCTTGGTGGGTAGTCTACAAAGTGAATCCTCGGGAACGTCTACACACCCCTAGTGATGGCGCTTATCAATTGGAGGTTGAAGAGATCGATGAGGTTTACCAAGATGATGAATTGCTGACTTCATTTAATGTAGAGTCAGAATCGTCGACAGATTCTTTTCTCGGCGATTCTAATGATGTGGCAGTTCCCGAGAAAAGGAAACACCAACATAAGAAGAAAAAAGTAACATGGCGTGCTTTGGGGAGAAAAGGACAAATTGATCCTGATTTTGATGATAATTGACAAGTAATTATTTTCATACATGCATATGCAATATACTTCATATTACATGTTTTTTCATATGTACAAACCTTCTTTACTAATAAATGTTTGTTTGTACTTATTTTGAATAGGATGTCGAAAAAGGTGAGGAGTGTCACGAGGAAGCTCTTTCGCTTGGGGAGTTCATCGGCGAGTACTCCGGCGAGTACACCGATGAGTCAAGAGGACACCCTATTCCAGGGTAGTTCCTCTTCGTCAAACAGACGTCGTCAAGAACAGCTCCTGAGATGCATAGATCCGACATTAATTGGTCGACATATTGCATTTCAACTAGATGATGAGGTAACTTTCAGATTGTTTTTTATGCCAGTTATAAACTATTACTAATTGTTTCAATACTGTTTTGTAGGAGGAAGAACACTTGGAGAGTGCGGGTCACGAGGATCATCCGGTGGGTGGGGGGCAGGTGGGGGATGTCCCAGAGTGTGCGGCACAGAGGGATGACCCAGAGGGTGTGGGGCAGGGGGATGACCCGGAGGGTGCGGGGCAGGGGGATCTCCCGAAGGGTGCGGGTCAGGAGGAAGGGGCTGAGGCTGTCGGCGGGTCCTTAGTATCTTTCAGGACGAGCCACCTGGTCGCCCCACCAGTAGTCTCTTCCGGTGGAGCCAAGATCAAGATTACGCCTGTAGGTGACGGGTAAGTGTAATACTCTTCTGTTGTTTTGCTTTTTTTCAAAAAATTTCTTTCACTAAACTGACTTTATTTATTATGTATTTCTAGATCTTGGATTGACTCTCGGTTTGACGGCACTTCGAGGGTCAGGCAGGTTAACCAGATATTGGGTAACCTGTGTCGTCTGCACTACCCAGGGGTGCTGACAATGCCGACCGGTGAGCGGGTTCTATGCCAGACATGGGACCAGTACCGGTTTGCTCCTGACGGGTGCCACGGAACTGCTGAGGGGGCGGTGTCTCATGACTTCTGGGTATGCATGTATTTTTCAATCTTCTTTTAGGCTTTTCGTGTTACAATACTTTACTAATCATTACTTTTGCAGTTACGCTTTTGCTTGCCAGAAGTCAGCAATCACCATAACCATGCCCTTCAAGTCTTCAACAACAATGCACATAAGGTGGTGAAGGACGCCATTTCATATGCCCACATTCAAGCGAACAATGCTTACTACAAGGAGAAGCTAGTGCAACGAATGAGCAAGGCGACGGGCTCATCGTCAATCTATTTGACTGAAGAAGAATACCGTTCGGTAAACAATTCTAACTTTTTAAATCTTCGATTATTGAGATTTGTTGTCATATAATACAAATAGCATCTCTGTTCAGGTGAGGATTTCGTGGTTTGCAAACCGCGAGGACGCATATTTCGAATTCTGCAAGATTTGGTCTTCAGCCGCATTTAAGAAGACTTCCGAGCAGAAAAGACAATGCCGCGGGACGGATCCGAAGCACAGATATGGTGCCGACAGACATATTCTCCACGCTAAACGCATGGTAAGACCTCCTTCTGTCGCTCTCTAGCTATAGATACATTGTAATGCGACTAACTCATTTCTAATGTACAGGAAGCGACATCTAGCAACGTGCCAAGTGACATAGAGGTGTATACCTCTGGTCACAAAGGAAGCGATCCTACACATCCAGATGTCTTGTGTAGCCAGACAGCCACGGACTATTTGGTGAGATGTTATTAAGAGTTTACGTAATTTCATTTTTCTGCGTCTAGCTAATCGAACATGTTTTTTGCAGGCGCGGTATGGTGAACACATGGTTCGACTCCATGGAGAGGACTATGATTGGCGGAGAGAACCTGTCGACCAAATGGCCGTGTACTCCAGCGGAGGTGGCAAAAGCCATGGACGGTGAGACAATGTTTTTATTAATGTTTTGTGTATGGTATTGTGATGGTAACTAACTCATTCAATGTTGCAGGTACTCCATGTTCAATGGAGTTATTGACTCGAGAGCGGTGAGAGCTCAGAAGTCAGCTCAGTCGTCGCAGAGCTCCATCGGAGTTGGCTCCAGCCGTCGTCGCTCTTCAGAAACCCCGGAGGTGGATCGGGTGAGGGAGGAAATGAGGCAGGAAATGAGGCGGCGCGACGAGTACTATACCGCCTGCTTAGCACAACAGCAGGCGATGATCCAAGTAAGTTTAGTTTGGAGTGTTGTCGTTAAAAAGTATTCAGAAATAGGTTTAGAACTAACTGATTACATTACAACATGTGTAGCAACTAGCCCAGCAGCATGGTGGATTTGACATGTCCAATTTCCAACCACTACTTCCCCCGCCACCACCATTATATTCTACATCACCTGAGGTACCTCCTGACATATCGTTACTTCAGATACTTATGTTAGTGTTTAGAAGAGTAGTTGAGTTAATTCATTCTCTAATTTTGTCTCTTTCTTCAGACTTTCTGTACGCCTGGCTAGGATGGAGCCTCTCGGGCAAATGTGGATGAAGCGGGAGGCAGCGGCGGCACCCACGACCCAAATGTGGGTGAAGCGGGAGGCAGCGGCGGCACCCACGACCCAAATGTGGGTGATCAGTGAGTATGGATGTGTAGTGTGAATCTCGATGTGTTATGTGACTTTGTATGTGAATTTGAATGGTATATGTGAATGCGGATGTGTATTGTGACTTTGAATGTGAATTAAGTTGTGTTATGTGATTTTGGATGTGATGTGTGCAGTTTTGGATGTGAGATGTGATTTTGGATGTTATATGTGAAGTTTGAATGTGATTTGGATGTGAAATGTGAATTTAGATGTGTATTGTGAATGTGATTAAAATTGTGGTTGGATGTGAGTGTGAGTAGGGGAACCAGGAAAAAACAAAAAAAAATACCAGCTAACTTCCGTCGGCTTTTACCATAGCTGACGGAAGTTAGCTGGTTTCAGCCACGTGGGCAGAAAGGCTAACTTCCTTCGGCTAGGGCCAAAGCCGACGGAAGTTAGGTGCCCCTAACTTTCGTCGGCCAGCCTGGCCGACGGAAGTTAGCGCCCCCTCTGCTGACGTGGCAGAGTTCGGGGCTAACTTCCGTCGGCTACGTCAAGCCGACGGAAGTTAGCTAACTTCCGTCGGCCGCCGACGGAAGTTGGCTAACTGCCGTCTCCTCGCTTCCGTCAGCCAAAGGCCGACGAAAGTTAGCGTTTTGCCGACGGAAGTTAGCTTCTTCCATCGGGAAAGGGCTAACTTCCGTCGGCTTTGGCCGACAGAAGTTCCCTGTTTTGTTGTAGTGGATGTCACGCAACCCGCCCTTGACCGTGGGCTCGGCTTTTCGAAAAGATTTAAGACTCTGATGAGAGATGTACTACTGTACCCACAAGGCACGCACTCACCCCAAACGAGATGACCCATACAACAGGAACTCGTGCCAAAACCTCGACATGAAATGCTCCAAGCAATAACCACCCGCTCTAGGTTTCACCGGCGCACCGGGCCGCATCCCGGCTAACGTAGCACCCCCTTTTGTGCCACGTCGGTACAAGCCACCGCAGGTGCTGCTTGACCCATCTCCAAATGGTGGCCTCGGTTTGGAACACTCCATACCTTAGTTAGGACTTACCCACTAGACTTGTGGTTAGTACGGAAGTGTATTGCAACGGATCCCGCAGACCGGTCCTTATAGTGCCCCGGGTGCTACCGACACATGCCCTAGCTTGCACCCGGAACCCACCATGCATTCACTCACAACCACGACTCATCACCGACAGAATTCCAAGGATAAGAAGTAACAGGGATCATATAGTAGAACCATTTTGCTATGACTCATTTTTATTCTATAGCAATCGTGTCAATACATTGGACACTAGCTAATAATACTAATCATGTGGTGACAATGAGGTTAGGCGAGATAGCATGGCTTGGGTTGCACATCAAGGTCGGGGGATCCTATATAAATATATTGTAAGGGTTTTCATTTGACTAATGCATGTATAACCTATGCGTTTTAGCGATAGTTTAATAAACATGGGTTCAATATGTTCAAAAATGTTGTTTGGTGACTTGCCTTGTTCAGTGAAAGTAAAATAAAATAAATACAACATTCAATTAAACAATATAAAACCACACAACAAGCACATAGGTTTAAATTGGTTTGATTTAAAGAAAATCAAGTTGTTGAATCTCTGAAATTTATTTTATAAATAATTTAAAAGGAATTATAATGAAATGTTGTCCTTAGTAAAAGGGGTTTTAAATGTGAGTAGTCTCATTTTAAGCCTTCTAATTAATTTAAAATGAAAGGTTCATGGAAAATTTAGTGGTCTTCAGTATATGAACAGGAAGTAAATAAATATAAAATTTTCTAAAGTTTAAATAATAAAGTTTGTATTTTAACATAAAGGCATTTGAATACTTTAATAATAAGGATGAAATATTCAAAGTAAACATAGTATTTTTATTGAACTAATGTGTATAGAATAAAATTACAAAATTTCTGGAATTGGAATGATAATTTTTGGAGTTCAAATGCGCTAGATATAAATTTTACAAGTTTAAAATAGTTTCTGGAATTTATTTTCAAATTTAAATACCCTCGGGTACACGGTGAGCCAGGCCCACGGTGAACCCGCGCACTGTGCACGTGCGTCGGATCGATTTGGACCGTTGGATCCAGATCCAACGCGCGAGGGTGAGGCGGGGGAGTTAAAGTGACGTGGACGGTCATGATTAAAACATCGAATCGGTATGCGATGGACGAACCAAATGTGATGCGGGATTTTAAACCTAGCGAACGGCTCAGATTAGAATGTACCCCTTTGCCGAGATCTAACGGATCCGATTAAACCGCACGAGTGATTTAATCATCACCGTTGGATCCCGATCGCACGGTCGCGATCGAATCCAACATGGCACGTGTCGGGGGGGGTTAAGTACCCATCTTCCCCGACTCCGGCGACGCGACGGCGAGCGATTCCGGTGATGGCGAGGGCTATCTGGCCTAACTAAGGCTAAATACGTAACGAGGGAACTAAGGGGGACACGAGGGTACCCTTGCGGTGGCCCGAGGTCGACGGAGCGAGACCGGCGATGAGAAGAGGCGGTGAAGGCTTTCGGGTCCTGGGCGGCGACGGCAATCCGGCGTGGTTCGGCGTCGACGGAGGGGTGGCCAAGGTTGGTGTCATCATTGCGGTCATGATGGTGGCGATGGCGTGGACGGAGGTGGTCCGAGGCGGCGGCGAGCAGTGGCCAGAGGTGAAACAGTAGAGGTGCGCTAAAAATCGAATTGCGGGCACTCTGTTTGTCCTCGCAGCGAATGGTCGTGGGGGTCGAACGCGGTGGAGGGCAGGGGTTTAAATAGGGGTACCGGCAGGGGCAAGGAGGGCGCAATTGGGGGAGGCCGAGAGTAAACGCTAGCGAGGTAGTTTCTCTGCATGCGGGCGACTGAGGGGCGATTACGCGTGGAATTAATAGGGGAAACGGTCGGTGGGCTACGGGGGATTCAATGCCGGCGATACATGGAGGGGAGGGGGCCGGCGACGAGCGAATCACGGGGTTTAAATTCGGCCGACGAAGTTTGGGGTGGTGGCACGAGGTGGACGACGGTACTGACAGACGGGACCACTAGCCAGCGGGCGTGAGCGCACGAGCGAGGCGGCTGACGGGTGGGGTCGGGCTCGGGCGCGAGAAGGGGGGCGGTTAGCGCCGACAGGTAGGGCCGGGGTGTCGGGCGCCGCGCGCGAGGGGAGAGGAGCTCGCTGATGGGTGGGGTCGGGTTGTCAGTCCGAGGCGGGCGAGGTTAATGGGCTGGGCCAGCCGGGAGAGAGAGAAAGGGAGGGGCGTGGCCCATTACTATTTAAAAGTTGTTTTCTGATTAAAAATAATTGCAGAAATTGGTTTAAATAATAGGGCTAATTCCAAGGTTGATAAAAATTTGTAAAAATTCTCAAAATATATCTTGGCCTTAGGGTCATACATAAAAATTTTCAGCTCCTGGTTTGGCCCTTTCATCTATGTTGTAGTTTAATAAGGGTGAAGGAGGGTATTAAAGGTATTTCCAAAATAATAAATTTCAGGAAATTGGATTAAATAATATTTTTATTCCTTTGAAAATTTGGGGTGTTACACTGAGCTCCCCGCTCGCCTGGCATCAAGCCTCCCGTTTGACCCAAGTTCACTTGCTGCGAACCGTCTGTCGCCTCCGAAGTCACCTGCGCACCACAGACAAACAGACAAGTGTATCCAGTACCCCAGAGACCTCTCCGGGTAAACAACCTTCGGCACACACTCCGGTGTACCGCCCAAAGTACCGAGACCTTCGGTATGACCCAGTCATCATGTACTGTCGGACCCCTCCGATAGGCACACTATGCTGCAACAGCCGTAGCAAAACAGACCCACTGAACCCTTCGGTGAAACAACCTCCGAACCGTTCGGAGGGACCCCTTCGCATCAGAGGATAAAATCTGTCAATCACCCATCACAAACTCTGAAACCAACCCTTGGTTTCTCAATCTCCCCCTTGATGAGTGCATTGACAACCAAATTCAAATTCAAGAAAATTTGAAAAATTTCAACACACAAGTGACCATAAACTCAGAAACGAGCCAAACCATGTAACTTGACAAAAGAATTTTCCTCCCTCTTTTCAAAAGAGTAAAAGCCCCTTCGAAAAATCTTTCCCTTTGCAAGATAAAACTTCCCTTGAGTTATTTTACCCCTTGCTACAGAGAACTAAAAAATTTCTCCCCCTTTGGCAATGCAAGCATCAAGGAGCATTCAAAAGATGCAAAGATTTGAAATGGGCAGAATTGCAAAGTCATATAAAGCAAAAATATGCCAACATTAATACCATTTATCATGTGCTCAGCTCAATTTAACATTCTCTAAAAAACGAGA